>RPFO01001690.1:2500-29501 GCA_009746045.1 Mesostigma viride | reverse complement strand
GTCGGCGACTCCCGGGTCTCCGTCCTGCTCGAGTCTCTCAACTGATGTTTCTGATGTTTCTAATGAATGATCATTGATTGTCGTGATGAATTAATTGCAGATTACTGTACTAGGCCTGTCTGTCACTGATGAGGAATTGCATGTAGAGTCGTAACTCGTGATTTCGTCTAATTGATCTTTATTTGATTTTAATAAAACAACGAATGAGGCAGCAAACACCCGCGTTATCATTCATGCATTCAATCCACGCAGAGCTCAAAAATATCGGCGCTCAGAGTACGATCGAGCGTCGGGATGTCGAACGAGGCAAGACTGAATCTCCTGATACAGCAAGCGGCCACCATGCTCAGAAGGAAAACCCTAGCACCCCACGAACGCGCCATACTGGAAACGCAATTGACGGAATCCCGCGCCGCCCTCGCCGATATGAAGAAGGAGGCCAGCAGCGCGGTCAAGCGGGTACCTGCAGCGCAGGCACCATCAGTAAAGCGAGAACCAGCAGTGCGGTCAGTAAAACGAGAACTGTTTCCTGCGACGCCGGCACCAGACTTGTCGCGCCGACCTGGACAGACAGCCCAGGTAGTAGACGAGGACAAAGTACACCGCATCCTGGCCGCGATCCAAGAGGCGCAGGCCAACGGGTTGCCGTCGGCGGGGCTGGAGGCTCGGCTAAACAAAGCCCTGTCCCTGCTCGATCGGGGAACCGGGGAAGACGCGCCGGTCCCGCCGCCGAAGCGCTCCAGGGCAGAACCCCCGCCGCCGCCGCGGGCCTCCGTTGCGTCCCATGCTGGCAAGGCGCCTGCCGCCCGTGTACGATACACCGGCCCCGCGTTCGCCCCCTGGTCCCTTTCCCCCCCCCCTCTATTCCTAAACCGTCACAAGCGGGTCCCTCTGACCTACCTGAGAGGAATCGGATGATGCAAGCACTCGAGGAGCGCCGTCTGTTGTCGTATGAACCCCGAACTCCCGATTCAGAGGCGCGAATCCGGGTATTGGACAAAAAGATAGAAGACTTACTTTACCCTCCCCCAAGCTTCCCCGGCCCTTCACGAGGCCCGTGGGAGGATCAACTCAGGAAGAAACAGAAGTGGGTCGACCCAGAGGACTACGAGGCGTTTGCCAGCAGGCACAGGCCGCCCCCGCTCGGGGGCGCGGACAACCCCATCGTGCTGGACTGATCACGTCCTCCGCCTCGTCGACCCTCCGCTGCGACTCCGCCCGCCCCTCGACTTCCTGCCGGCCGCCATGACCGAGGCCAGCGCCGCCTCCTGTACCCGCCGCTGGCCCCACAGCCGGAGCTGCCCCTTGCGCAAACAGTACGCCTGCGTGCCGTACTTCGTCCCTGAGGGCGGAGGCGCTTTCATACCGCAGTACAAACGCAATGGTGATGTCGTAGGCATCAAACACAATACACGCGCGCGAAAAAAATCACGAGTCCGCTACATAACCCCTCGTAAACTAGAATGACATCTGGCTCTCGCTGATGACGGACGCGGTGGCGGACCCGATGGCGCCCATGCTGTTGCTGGACGTGATCGTGTTGGGAGCGGGGTTCACGCCCACCCACCCGTTGCCGCCAGAACCACGCACCTTCACCAGCTGCAGCCCCTCGTTGTTAGAGATGCGGAACCCGTACGTCACCGTCTGGCTGCCCGCGTACATCTCCCGCCACCCGTACAGCATCGTGGTGGACGAGGTCAGCGCCTGGCCGGACACGAATCGCACGTCATCGTACCACACGGACCATCCCAGGGACCCCGCGTACAGCCTCAAAGTGGCGCTGCCGATCGCGATGTCGCTGGTGCTGGAGCTGCCGATCAGCTCGCCGTCCTTGTACACCTTGAAAGAGGACCCCTCGTTCGTGATGGCGAGATGGAACGGTTGGTCGCCCACCGTCGCCGAGGTCACGACGCGGGTCATCCCATCGTAAAATTCCAGGCGACCGTCGTTACGCACCCTCACGTCGGTGAACCCGTACTCCAGTAGGTCTTTGTAACCGCCCGTCGGGGTGGACATGTCTTGTTGGGGGAACACCTTCAGCATGAGGGTGAACGTTCCGATGGGCATGCCGCTCACGGACGAACTGGTGCCGCTTCCCACCTTCAGCACGCCGTCCGCCACCGTCACGCCCCCGCCAGTAGTGAAGGATTTCGCGGGCGTTCCGACCGTGCTGTCCGCCGACCCAGTGAACTCCCACCGATACGTGTCAGCACCGCTTGCGAGCGAGGCGAGCGAGACGTTGGTGCCGGGCGCCTCGCGGTCGGCGGCGGTGATGGTGCGAGAGAGCAGCAGCTGCCCTCCCTCCAGGTGCCAGTAGGAGCCGGTGTGGTCGCCCTTGTCCTGCGAGGCCTCGGCGGCGCCCATGTGCCAGGTGAGGGCGCGGTTGCCAAAGGAGGCGCTGCCGTCCACGAACAGGCCGGCGTTTTCGGAGCCCGCGTTCGACGCGACACCGTTCTTACTAGCCGTCACATTGTCCACGTAATAGTTATCGCCGCCGTATTGCAAGCCCACATTGCCTACAACGATAACGGAGGGGGCGGACAGGAAGCAAGTACCGAGAGAAAGAGAAGGGCTGCCGGAGAACGTGACGGGAATGGACGCGCCCCCGTTCTTGGTGAACGAGAGAGATACCGACACCCCCCCACCCGACGCGGTGAACGACATAGAGAGGACGTAATTGGTGACCGTGTTAAACCAATTGACCGCGTCGGACGTGAAAGATGTAACCGTCCCAGCAGCATTACGGGTCTCGACCTTCATCGCTCCTCCAGTGGCGGTGTATAGCCTAAAGTACGGGTATGGCGCGACAGTCGTCTGCTCGATACCGAAGAAGTTGTAATTGTTAAGAAGGAGGCCCGCAAGGGTATATTTGGCGCTGAGTTCAATGTTGTTTTGGCTGAAGTCCAGCAGGTCGGTGGGGATGGGCGTGTTGACGGTGTTGTAGAAGAAGGAAACCCTGGCGTTTTGGTTAGATCCAGCCTGCATGGTCACACCACCGTTCGCGATGTTGGCGCCTTGACCGCATTGGGCATAAATCCCGTTGCTGATCGTGTTTGCCACCGTCGATGCGCTGCCTGTCGTGGTAAAGGGAAAGTCCATAACGCTCTCGAACACCGTCTGCTTACCCAGGTTGACCGCCTTGTCAGCGATCTCCAGCTTCCCACTGGCGTTGGTGCTGTCGATCATGCCCGCCACACGCAGGTTGCCGCCCACCACCGTGTTGCCCGTGCTAGTAATACTGCTGGCGCCTGCAACCGCCCCCGACACCGTGAGCGCGCCCGTGACGGCCACCGTGCCGCTCGCGCTGGTCAGCTCCAGATTGCCCGCCGAGGTCGTCACCTTGCCGCTGCCGCCCGCAGTGCTGGTCAGGGTCAGGTCCTTGGCGACCGCCACGCTGGAGCTGCCGGTGCTGATGCTGTTGTTAGTCACAGTGATGCCGCCCACGTCCACACGGTTGGCCACCGCCCCCGCGGAGGTCAGAGAGAGCGTGCCGCTGCTGGTGGTGATGCCCGCGGTCTTCACCTTCACGCCGTCGATCACCACCGACCCGGTGCCGTTGGACGAGAGCGTCAGGTCCGCGTTGGCCACGTTGTTGCTGATGCCCGAGGTCTTCACCTTCACGTTGTCCAGGAGCACGGAGCCGGTGCCGTTGCTGGCCAGGGTCAGGTTGCCGTTGCCCGTAGAGGTCGACACCGACGCGTCCGTCACCGTGACCCCGCCCACCTGGAGCGCGTTAGTGGAAGCGCCGCCCGAGCTCAGCGCCAGCGCGCCGGTGGAAGTGGTCACCGCGCCGCCCTTCACGCGCACGTTGTCCATCGCCACCGAACCCGTGCCGTTGGGGGAAAGCGTCAGGTTGGCGTTGGCGGTGACCGGGGCGACGGAGGCGTCGGTGACCGTCACGCCGCCCACCTGGAGCGCGTTCGAGGCCGCGCCGCCAGAGCTCAGCGCCAGCGTCCCCGCCGACGTGGTCAGCGCGCGGCCGTCCAACAGGAGGTCGTCCACCTGCAGCGCGCCGTCGATCTGCGTGCTGCCGATCACCTTGAACCTCTTCAGGGCGTGCGCGCCGAGGCCCCCGTTGGGCTTCAGCACGATGCTGTCCAGGGACTTCAACTCCAGGTTCCGCACCGTCGCGTTGGGGTTGTCGTCGCCCACGATCGCCGTAGTGTACACCTTGGACGAGCGCAGGTAGCTGAGGGTATCGAGATTCATCGCCATCTCCGATCGAGCGTATACCTATGGCTGAGATTACTTTTTTGTCCGCCTCGATCCTAGCCGACTACGCGATACAGGCTCGACGGCGGGAAGTGCTGTGATGTGGACGTATTGAGAGTCGATCGATGTTGTGTGAGACGATTAATTAGCTCTCGGATGTCATCTGCGTGGGCCTTATCAAGACGATCCCCCTCATACGCGAGGATCCGCGAGAGGTTGGTGATCTGCATATCGACAACATTGGAATAGGGGCTGAACGGCGCATCCCACAACTTCCCGGGGGTCACCGGCTTGGGGGGCCGACCGACTTCTTGGCGCGGACATCGTGTTGCCTGGGGCGGCGGTGGATCGCGCACCTGCCCTGACCCGGGCGGCACATGTTACGGCACCCCCGCCCCGACTGCGTTTTTCCTGTGCACTTTGCCATCACTGTCGCGTCTGGAGTAATACAGAGATTTTTTAATGCAGACTCGGAGGGAGCTGGCTTCGGAAGCCGGCCGCACACCGTGACCGGCAGGACCGCGTGTTTTTTTTCTATGAGACAGTTACGCGCCATCATGGTGCGGTGCCAGCAATACACGCTCGCCGGCAGGAGGTGCAGGGGTCGCTGCAAGGGGCGCTCGTCTCGTTGCGCCGTGCACAGGACGAGGGCATCCGGAGCCTCCAAGGGCTGGTCCAGGACCAGCGGGTCAGGCCTTCGGAGGCGGGCCACCTTCGCATTCTTCTCACCCCGGTAGCCAACGCCCCCTCCTCTTGGCCTGCAGGCGCTTGTAGCTCATCGTATCGGTGCGAACAGGGCGGACGGTGCGCGGCGGGGGGGCGGCATAAGCGAAGAGGAAGCGGTGTTCGAGCGGGGCGTGTTGGAGAGGTAGGTTTTCTGGCTCGGGAGCTCGAAGCGCCAAGTGGGAGGGAGACGCCTGCTCGGCCACTGTTCGGCTAGCGACAACGGGCGCGGCGGGGGCGGGGGCGGGACCACTTGGACATCGTCATCGTCTCCTGTGAGGTCGATGATGTCGCGCGTGAGATCGATAAATGGCGTGCGCCTGGGAGGAGGGGCGGGGGGGCGAGGGGGAGGGTTGGCAGGAGCAGGCGCCCTGGACCGCTTCGGCCGTGCCCGGGGAGGGGTGTACGTCATCCGGGCTGTCGATGTAGAGAATCGGGGGCGCCGTGGGGCGCCGCTGCTTTTACCCGTCTCGTCGGAGGCGCGCACCCTGTGTGCGCGGCGGCGGACCTTGGAATTAGTGACAGAGCCGCGTCTCGTCATCCCGCTTATATGTCGAGGCGATAATTTTTGTATCCCGTGTTTACCTGGAAGAATAGGAATGAAATAAATGGAGGACGCGAGCAGGTCGCGCGCTTATCTCAGGCGTTAACATTTCTTCTGCCATTGCAAGAATGTGAACATGGCACAGGCTGTTGTAGCCTACCTACAGCCCTCAAAGGCCCTGCCAGAGGGCGCGGAGGACCCCTTCGCTGGCAAGATCCGTGTGACGCCGGACGGCAAGATATCGGTTATCGATGTCATAAAGGTTGTAAGCTATACTGAGATCTCCGGCACTCTTGCACCGGATGCGCAAAGGCAAGCTAGTCACTGCCTCTCCAGGCTCCAAGACGAGCACAAAGAAGTGTGTGCGGATTTGACACTCTGGAAATTCCCAGGCGCCAGGCAGCGGGACACGCCCGTGACCGACCGAGCTGGCATCATCCGCATCGTCCAGCTGCTGCCCGGCAGGCGGGCGGCCTCCTTCCGCGACCGGCTGGGGCTGCTCTACGAGCGGTACCTGGACCTGGACCGCTCGCTGGCCGACGAGATCTACGCGCGCGCGGACGCCAGGGACCTGCAGCTCGCCAGCGACAAGCGCGTGAAGAGCTGCGACTCCACCAAGAGCCACATGCAGGCCGTCAAGGAGAGCGGCGCCCCCTCCACGGCCGCCAACCCGGCCAGGGTCTACGCGCACATAAACGAGACCGAGAACTACACCGCGACCGGCATGCGCACCTACGACATCCGCCAGCTGCACGCGATGAAGAAGGGCGACTCCACCCGCGACTACTTCACGGAGTCCGTCAACGTGGGCATCGACCTCATGAACGTGCTCAACCAGTCCGCGATAAAGAGGGGCGAGGACCCCGTCGCCAGCATGGACAACATAGGCAAGGAGCTATTCCCCGTGTTCGAGAGACTGAAAATGCACGAGGAGGCGAGGCGGCCCCAGGACCGCTCCTTCGCCCTAGAGAACAAGCGCAAGAGAGAGGAGCACCGCGCCAACCAGAGGCTGCTGGCGGAGGCCAAGCAGGCCAAGTGCATAAAAACGTGACTTCCATTGATCAAATCGAATCATATTTATTACCCCATTTCACACTGTATCACCCCATGAACGCATCACGCATTCGCTGACAAAGCCACAAACAGTCGCAAGCCCTACAAAAAATAATGCACATAATCATCACGACAGTCCAAAAACTGAATCACTCCAAAACAGTCAACTCGGCGTGCGACGCCACGTGGTCGCTGCTCAGTTGGGACCACCAGCCCCACTCCCACGCGGGCGAGCTGGGGATGGCGCGCCCCTGATGCCTCCACTTGGCCGTCATGACGTTGTGGCACTTGACCACAAAGGAGTAGGACCTGTCGGCGAAAGTCTTGCTCGAACCCAGACAGTCGAAGAGCCGCGCTCGGATACTCACCATCTTCGAACGGCTGACCCTCTTCCCGTGCCTGGCCAGCCCCTCGCGAACCTTGTCCCACAGGATCCACAGCTTCTCCTCCTTCCTCGCCCTCGGCGTCTCCAGCGCGTCCAAGCACTCCATGAAGCGATCGGGGCATATCAACTTCAAGACGGCCTCCAGCTGCCCGTCCTCCCGCCCGCCGAACCGGCGGCGATCCCCATTCTCCTTGCGGTACTCCAGTTCCTCGCGCACTTCCTTTTCGAGCTTCTCGGCGGGTTGTCTGTACCTGCAGATCTCCCAGTAGACCTCGTCCATCTCGGGGCAGATCCCGCGCCCAGCCGGCCAGATGCGTTCCAGGATGATCCGCAGGGCGATCGGGGGCAATGCCTGGAACATCACATCGACCGGGGGCTCGGGAACGGGGTCGCGCGCGGTGTCCTGGACCGTCTCCCACCCGGTGGCAGCGAAAGGAGGCGGCGGGGGAGGAGGAGGCGGCGGGGGAGGAGGAGGAGGCGGCGGCGGCGGCGGCGGCGGGTCCCGGCAGAGCCCCCCCTGCGCGCAAGCACCACCGGCGGGGAGAAGGGGAAGTCAGCGAGCCACTACACCAGGACGGACCCCCGCCCGCTCTCATCGCACAACTCCGTCCACAAATCAAACCCAGACCCCTGACAGATGGCGGACAGCTGGCGCGCGAACCGGACCCCCGTGTACGACATATGACACGACTGCTCGTGCTTATCCATCAGCAGGTGAGCGGATACCACCTGCCTGCGACGGTCGTCGAAGAACGCCCGCATGTCGCCCAGGACGCGCGCGCCCCATCCGTCGTACCCGCTCATGTCCCCCGTCCGGACGGCGTGCATGTCGGCGCGCGCCGTGCGCTCCACCTCGATGAAGCTCGAGTACGGCAGCATCAGCTCGGCCACGTCCTCGGGCCACCTCCCCGCCGGGGCCTTGGCGAACCGCTCGCTCACCTTCTTGAACAGGGCCTCCACCTCCTGCCCGGTGGCGGGGACGCTCGTCAGGCGCCTGTACGCGTCGAACATCGTGACGAAATGGTCGTGCCAGTAGCACCGCCGGAACAGGAACAGCGCCGTGATCATGAAGACGAGGCCCGGACGCGAGCCGTACGCGTCGGCGAACACCCACCCCGCCGCCGCCAGGCTGTTCACGGCCTTGTCCACCTGCCCCCGCGCCACCATGTACAGGGCCTGCACAACGGGACGCCGCCCGTGGGTATCCTCGGCCATGTCGGCCCCGTTGTCGACCGGAAACAGCATGCGCACGGCGGTCGCGCGCTGCGGCGTGAACCGCCCGCCCCCCTTGCCGCCCTTGCCGCCGTCCCCGCCCGGCTCCGCGCACCACACGAACAGGTCGATCCCCTCCACGATGGCCTGGCGCTTGGCGGGCTTGTCCCCCGGGCACAGCACCCCCTGGAGCGCGCGGACCACGCGGCAAAACTCCCCCTCGTCGTTCTCGCGCGAGGCCTTGTGCAGGTGATCCATCCATCCCAGCACGATCTCCTTCGTCGCGGCGTCCCGCCGGTGCGCGCCCCCGACCTGCACCGGACGCGGGGGGCGGGTGGGAGTGGGGGAGTGGATGACGGGCTGGAAGCTCCCCCCGTTCAGGCCCTGGATGTCCGCCACCAACCGCCGGAAACGCTCCCTGAAACTCCGCCCCTCGGCCAACACGGCCTGCCCCTCGGGCGAGATCGAGTGGCAGGACATGGGAGGAGGGGCGCCCACCAGCATCACGTTCTTCTTGCTGTCACGCCAGGCCCCGATGCCGGCGGACCGCAGGGTGCCGTCGGAGTGGACCTCCACCACGTAGGCCTCCCCGCGGAAGACCATGCGCTCGATGGCTTTCGAAGTGAGAGAAACCCTGTCGCCGCCCGAATAGCCGGTCGCCACCCGGACCGCCGTCATGTAGCCGCCCATGACCGTCTCGCGCAGGGCGTCCCCCATCGCCGCGTAGATGACCCCCCGATGTTCCGGCGCCGCCTCCGCCCCGACGCGCGCCTCCACCCCCGCCTTCTTGAGGGCCTGGACCCCCTTCGGCCCCAGCCTGACCACGCCCCGCTCGACCCCCATGAAGGGAGACAAGATGTCCGTAAGGGCGTAGGCCATCTCCGACATCATCCACCGGAGCGCCCCCCCCTCCGCGGAATCGATGTGGCAGGAGGAGGGGGGGGGATCGGCGACAGCCCCATGCTGCCGGAGTTGTCCACCGTGAACTCCTCCCAGCCCACCTGGCGCATCATACCATCAGGGTGCACCTTGACCACGAAAATGCCCCCCTCTTTGATCATGCCCGCCACCAGGGGCAAGAGGTGAGCGACGGCAGCATCCGCCAGCCCCTCGACAACGTGGGAGTCCGTGTCTGCCCGCGGCGAATCTGGAAAGCGAAATCAAGCACGCGAGAAAAGCACGAGACAGGAGAGAAGATCAGGTGGCGCCACGGGCCATCAGCCTGCATGGCGAACACGAGGGGCGCCATCGAGCCCTGCCCCACAGAACGCGGGGCTCACACGACATCCAGCACCCCACAACGTCCTGCCACGGAGAATGCGGGGCTCACACGACATGCAGCAATCGACAACGTCCTGCCACAAGGAATGCGGGCCTCAAACGACATCCAGCGATCGACAACGTCCTGCCACAAGGAATGCGGGCCTCAAACGACATCCAGCAATCGACAACGTCCTGCCACAAGGAATGCAGCTCTCATACGGCATCGAATCCCGATTCCCATCTCGCCACGGAGAATGCGGGCCTCAAACGACATCCAGCGATCGAGAACGTCCTGCCACAAGGAATGCAGCTCTCATACGGCATCGAATCCCGATTCCCATCTCGCCACGGAGAATGCTGGCTTCAAACGACATCCAGCGATCGACAACGTCCTGCCACAAGGAATGCAGCTCTCATACGGCATCGAATCCCGATTCCCATCTCGCCACGGAGAATGCGGCCCTCATGCGACATCCAGCAATCGAGAGCATCCTGCCACGAAGAACGCCCCCCCTCACACGCTGTCACGGGGTTTGCCGACGAGAACACGCACCCATGAATGTAGCAAGACTTGACGCCCCAGCAGGCGATCTGTGAGGACAAGTGGGAAAGCGAGTGGCAGAGCGGTCAGACGGCCTGGTGTACTGCGATCTTGGAGCGGTCAGGCGGCCTGGAGGCCCGCGGGGTATCGCCCCTGTTTATGCACATCCGCCCCTTTCCGTAACCGCCTCTCGGACCCAGCGGGATCGTGCTCGTGTGACGTCAGTCCACCAGGCGAAGGACCCCGCCAGCTTGTCCCGACCCGAGCCCGCGAGAAAACGCCTCCGTCAGCTTATCCGACCGAACCCGCGAGAGAACAGCGCGGAAGGCGGGAAACGCCCCCAGCCACGTGGGAGCGCCACACAGAGCGCGCGCCGGGCCTTGCCGCGAGGGATGCATGATATAGGCGACCTGCCACGTGGGGCGCCGGGGAGAGCGAGAGAAGAGTCGAGTCCATTACATTTTGGGCAGACCGTAGACAGACCTCGGCATTCACGCAAACGACGCACGCAGCCATGGGGGCCTCGCGCGATTCCGCCAAGATAAGGGAGGAATTCATGATGATGAAGCAGGACATGAAAATGGACACGCCGGTACGATGCGGCCGGTGCCAGGAGAGCAAGAATCCCAACCATTTCCTGGGTGGCAGGTACGCGCAGTGCGTGCAGTGCCGCGGGTTGTCGAAAGGACTCCTCTGCACCTCGGAACACGTCACGGCCGCCTCGACGCCGCGAGCTATCACCGTGCACAACCTGGCCCTCGCCAAGGAGGCGGCCATCCGGCTCTACGTATCAACCAGGAGGAATTCGGGGCCGGCGGCCAACACGCGCAACGCCATGGAGATCGTCCCCGAATTCTCCTACGAACCGCTGTTGCCGGGACATCTCGAAATGTCGCCGTGGCTGCCATACAGGGTCGATCCCTTCTGGTCGCCCCCTTATTCTGCCTCTTTTCGCGAGGAAATTGATGCCAGCCTCGATAACATGTATCGTTGCCGGGGGAGCCTTGCCCCGCGCATGGTGGGGAAGTGCGCGTGCTGCCCCGGGGTCTGCTGGGACGCCTACGAGCCCGTGACGGAAGGCGACCACACCCACGCACCCTCGATATGCGCCATGTGCATGGCCGTCGCGCTCGACGACGCCGACCCCGCAGAGGACCTCAAGTGCCCCATCTGCCTGGCGGAGCGCAGGGAGATGTGCCAGAGCCCCGCGCTGGTGTTCCCCTTCTTCCGCTACAACAAGGAGCGCTCCCTCATCGGCCGATGGAACGACCTCTACTAGCTCACCCTGTTGTATGTCGGTTGATGCAACCGGATGCAGTAATGGATGTTGGCAATAAAGGGTGATGATAACTGGCAATAAAGTGTTATTATAATGTGCAATAAAGTGTGATCCAATCCGATTTCATTTTCCATTTGCATGCACCACCGCAGTTACCCGCCCTCTCACCAGATCGAGACTCACGACCTCACCAATTGCGGTCGGTAATGGTTGAGCAAAACGGAAGTCACATTTTTCACGCCGCCCATCGACCCGGGTGCGCGCTGGGCGGTGAGCTTGACTTTTCGAGGTCCCGCGTTCTGCCCAACTCTTAAAAGCTTTTGGTATAAAAGTTGGGCAGAACGCCGAACCTTCTCCCACAGTTCTCACCCAACCCCGCTGTCCGCGGTCGGTCATGGTTGAGCAAAACGGAAGTCACACTTTTCACGCCCGTCACGAACCATCGCACCCCCAGGCTCGGGAGTAGGAGGGGATCGGTAGGCGGCAGCCCCACGGCTGGTGGTGACGGATGCCAGCATTATAAAGCACCTCTAAAGCCCGGCGACCCTCGAGCCAAGGTTGGCGGGGGTTGAGAAGGGGCAGTAAGCCCGTGACGGGTGTCAGTAAAAAGTCAAAAAAACTCCAATATTTTATCACTCAATTATCACTCAATCATCATCACTCAATAATAGCTCCCCGGTACCCCACAAGCCCCTATCACTCAATAGGGGTTATATTTAACTCGCATTTCTAATCACATCGATCACAGAGATCCATCCGTCGGGAGTCACACGGACGTCCGCGGACAGGGTCACGTCCGTTTTGCGGCCGCCAGGAAGGAAGCGGACGAGAAACGGGCGTCCAAACATCCGCCGCCACGCTCCCATCTGCAACCATGGCGATCGTCAGTGGTCGAGCTCCTTTCACCCGCGCGTTGTTCGACTTGGCGAGAGAGACCGACACGTTTTGGATGTTTGCGCTGAAACCCTGTTCAATTCTGGAAGTGGACCCCAAGAAGGAAATCAAGGTCCGGAAGAGCGACCGAATGGTCCATGCCCAGGACTTGACGGCGGCAGCGTCCAACGGGAAGAAGCGCTTCGAAAGTTGGTTTCGTCTTGACGGTTCTAAGGCCTTCATATCGGCTCTGGAGAGGTCAACACATCACTGTGTGGGCCTCATGGGGGGTGAGGCGACCCCTCCTCAGACAGTTTTTCCCGTGGTGAAGATCATGAGGACCGGCCCAGTTGACGAGCGAGGCGCGTGGATCCATGTCGATTTGGTGGACAAAGTCGTCGAATGGGCCAAGCAACCACCGGTACAACAAAGAGAGTCACCCGTTCAAGAACGAGTGTCACAAGCCATGCCGGGTAGTGAGCGCGAAGTACAATGCCCTGCCGGTGTGATTGACATCATTGCCCATGACCCTCCCGTCATCGTGGAAGTGAAAGAAGCTAAAGATTGGATGAAGGGCATCGGACAGCTCTTCAGTTACGGGCATTACTTTCCGGGGTACCAAAAACGTTTATTCATCTTTCGGACTGGCAAGGTAAACCCTGAACATATCCGAACCATCGAACAAGTTTGTGAAGGATGCGGCATCGAACTCGCACTAGACGAGGACTTTTACGACGATGTATGAGAGTAACGATGGTAGGACTTGAGTCATAAACCGTAAACATTATGAACATTTAATAAATAAACTTCGTCTTTGTCAGGTTCGTGTTGGGGTATCTCAGTGCCTCTGCAAGGCCGCGATAAAGGTCTTTGACCAATCACTAGTTTTAAAATCGCTTCTGCTCCTTGGAAGATTCAAGGGTAGATCCCATTATGCACCACAGGTAGATGATCTGTGATGGGGGGATTCCCATTTCAGGGCACGGCGATCGTGGCCAATCAAGCGGCCAGTCTTGCGCGGCCCTCGCGATTGAAACACCTGTTCGCGTCCATCAGGCGTTTATTGGGCCCGGCAAACTCCAGGCCCCTGTACTCCCTTGCCTCCTCGTAGTACCCCAGCTCGCCCAAACCGGGCCCGAGCTTCTCCAGTATCCTCCTCGCCGCCTCCTCGGGATCGCTCCCCTTGCCGACCATGGCGCGGTGGCGGTCGTGGAAGAGGCTCATCACGGCACTCATCCCGTCCGTGAAGGTGTCCCTCGTTGCCTGGCTCCTCTTGGTCAGCCCCTGGTCGCGCCTGTAATCCGCGGTCTGCTCGTACCCGGTCACCAGCCGGTTGCCCGTGTTGTTCACGGACGCGTACACGCGCGCGGGCACCGCGCGGAGGCTGCTTTCCTTGATGGCACGCATGTCCAGCTTCGTCAGCTCGCACGCCTTCACGCGGGGGGCGCCGGCCACCTGCTGGCGGGTCAGAGGCACGAAGGCCTGTCCCGTCTTCTCCTCGTACCTGTCCAGCAGGTCCTGGATCAGCGCAGGGTCCACCTCCAGGTACCGCTCCAGCAGGACCGCCATGTTAAGGCGGAAGGCGGCCGCCTTCCTCCCGGGCAGCAGCTGGATGATCTGGATGATCCCCTGCCGACTGGCGACCGGCGTGTCCCGCTGCCCCTGACCGGCAAATCGGAAGTGATCACAAACCACGGAAATTTCCGAGTGGACCTTCTCGAGCCTTGACAAGTACTCGGATGCGTTTGAGCTCGCCTTTTTTGCGAATATGCCATCTGCATCCATAAAACAGATGGATGAGATGGCGTCGATCACCGAAATCCTACCATCCGGCGTCACCCGGATCTTGTTCGCGAATGGGTCGTTCGCGCCCTCCGGCAAGGGAGTGGATGGCTGCAAGTACTTTATAATCGCTGTCGACATCTTCACATGTTTGCATTAATTAAGAGAAATATTGCAGTCCCAAATAAGCGCGCCGGGTGCTCATAACTTGTATTTATTACACGTTTACATTATGTTAGGAATATTTTCGCAGCCGGGTGTACTCGAGGACATGGCGCGGCGGAGAGCGACCCGAAGACACAGGGTGCGGGCGGACGACGCGGGGGACGACGACGGCCTGGGGGACCTGGACCTGGACGAGCTGGTGGGCCTAGACATGGACGAGCTGGGGGGCCTTGACATGGACGAGCTGGCCCGCTTCGAGGAGGCCGAGCCCGGTGACCCGCTTACCATGGCCGAGATGCCCACCTTAGAGCAGGGAGCGTGGGAGGAACTCGACGAGGCGGGACCAGGACCAGACGACTTTTTCGACCTGGACGCGTACGAGAAGGAGCGATCCGCCCAGGCGGGTGACGAGGAGGGGGCGGGCGGCAACAGGCGCAGAGGCAGGAAACACAAAGAGAAGCCAACAATCGCAAATGGAGGGAACTACGCGCCGCACGATGGAAGAGCCAAGACCCAGACGACATCGCATGGGTGGCAAAAGAACGGGCCAGGTATAAGGAAAGGAGTAAACGACTCTCCGAACTGAGAAAGAGCAAGGACCCCGACGACATTGCACGGGCCGAAAAATCCCGGGCCTACAATAGACAATGGCTTGAAAAAACCGCCAAGGAAGGGCAGGAGACGAATCGCGAAGTCCAAAATCGCAAATGGAGGGAACTACGCGCCAAACGATGGAAGAGCCAAGACCCAGACGACATCGCATGGGTGGCAAAAGAACGGGCAAAATTTAAGGAAGTGGATAAACGACGCGCCGAACTGAGAAAGAGCAAGGACCCAGCCGCCGTCGAATGGGCGGAAAAGGACCGGGCCAGGAAAGTAGAATCTCGCCGACGGATGGCGAAGAGATCCGCCGCCACGGAAAGCGGTCCCTCTCGACGACAAAGACCCCCTCCTCCCCAGCCGGAACCGCCACAACAACAACAGATACCCGCCGACCCCAGGTGGCTCGTCCCCCCACCCGCCAGCGAGCAGGAGAGGCGACACCGGGACAAAGGCAAGGCGGGGGCGGACCCGGAAGCGGCCTACCGATGGTGGATGGACAACTACGGCCCGCCACCGCCCTCGCCACCGCCACCGGACCCCGGCCACCCCACCGCCGCCAGGCGGGTCAGGAGGCCACAGAGTGCCGTGCGGAGGCGGCGCTGAATACCGTGCATTTGCGCTCACTGTATTGCATCCATCGAGGTTTTATTCATCATTATTATTATTACGCGTCGTTCCTAGCGCCCTCCGGGCCACCCCCGTCACCCACACCGTGCGCTTCTCCTCCTCCCCGCTGCCCATGCGCACGTTTCCTGTCACGGCGACCCCGTGGGGGGCCAGCAGGGCGGCCAGGTCCGCGTTGGGCACTCGCCGCGTCATGCGGCTGCCGTTCTGGAGGTACTCCACGAAGAACAGGCGGCGGAACTCCGCCAGCGGCAGGCGCCCGCCGCGTTCCAGGACCACCAGGTCGCTGTGCTGCAGGAACAGCCGCAGGTACGTGTCCAGCGCCGCCGCCTCGCGCTCCTTGCCCTCCTCCTCGCGCCCGCCCCGCGCCTCGCCCGACCCCTGCAGGTCGTGCTCCTCCTCCTCCGCCGACCGCCACTTCAGCCGCGCCGTCAGCGCGTCGCCCGCCTGGTTGTCGCGCAGGCGCCAGCGCGAGGACGAACCCTGCTTGCGGCTGAACGCCGCCGTGAGCCGCTCGCGGATCTCGCGGACGCGCTCGTTCATCCACGCGGGGGGCGCGCCGCCCACCTTCGCCATGTGCGCGCGGATCTCGCGCAGGCCCTTCAGGTCCGCCATCTCGCCCTCGGGGTAGCCGTGGCACTCCTCCAGGAACGACTCCTCCTCCTCCGTGATCTCCGCGAACAGCCCGTGCTCGCCCGCGTACGCGCTCACCCACCTGCGCATCTCCTCGCGCCTCTTGCCCGCCTCGCGGGCAGCCAGGAAACGCTCCCCGTTGAACCAAGGGGGGAACGGCTTCACCTCCCCGTCCGAGGGCACGGGAGCCGGATGGACCAGCGACACGTTCTGCGCCCAGTACCACCCCCCGCTCTCGCCCCCAGCGACCCCCGCCACGTGCATCAGCACGCCCCCCTTGCCCGCCAGCACGCCGGACCACAGGGCCAGGTCGTCCGCCCCCGGGCAGGGGCCTGCCAGCCGGGACGCGGCGTACGGGGGCAGACCCTTCGCCGCGAGGAACGCGTTGAAGGCGTCCGCCAGCTTGCCCGCCACCGGCCACTCCTGGATGTGCGACGACGGCTGCACGCACGCGCCCACGAACTCGCACATCAGACGCGCCTCGGACAACCAACCCGGATGCATCATGGCGCGACACTGATATGCCGAACGACGAGATTATTTTTGCGCGACCATAAACGCACGCACACCGCCAGCGGAGACTGACACGGACTTGCCACTCGTACTCTCGATCACGGACTCGCGCGCGGGGGACAGACAATCACGCGCGGGGGGAACAGGGAAACAGACAAGCACTCGGCGCGGAACGGGGGGACACGCAGGGGGGAACGGGGGAACACGCAGGGGGGACACGCTGCGGGGTCCCCAAGCACTCGGCGCGGAACGGGGGGACACGCAGGGGGGAACAGGGGGAAAAGAGGGGGTCACTCACGCAGTTGCTGGCCTGAATCCTCATCATTTTTTTTCTGAGACATCCATGTACGTAGGCCAGCCATGATGACACCATGGGAGCCTGAATCCTCATCATTAAATACATACATGCCATCCATGTACGTAGACAGGCCATGATGACACCATGGGAGCCTGAATCCTCATCATTTACTATTCCTTGACATCCATGTACGTAGACGGGCCATGATGACACCATGGGAGCCTGAATCCTCATCATTTTTTTTTCTTTGACATCCATGTACATACGTAGGCCAGCCATGATGACACCAATGGAGCCTGAATCCTCATCATTAATTACATACATGCCATCCATGTACGTAGACAGGCCATGACATCTGACACCATGGGAGCCTGAATCCTCATCATTTACTATTCCTTGACATCCATGTACGTAGACGGGCCATGATGACACCATGGGAGCCTGAATCCTCATCATTTTTTTTTCTTTGACATCCATGTACATACGTAGGCCAGCCATGATGACACCAATGGAGCCTGAATCCTCATCATTAATTACATACATAAATGCCAACCATGTACATACACGGGCAATGATGACACCAATGGAGCCTGAATCCTCATCATTAATTACATAAATGCCAACCATGTACATACACGGGCAATGATGACACCATGGGAGCCTGAATCCTCATCATTTTTTTTTTCTTTGACATCCATGTACATACGTAGGCCAGCCATGATGACACCAATGGAGCCTGAATCCTCATCATTAATTACATACATGCCATCCATGTACGTAGACAAGCCATGATGACACCATGGGAGCCTGAATCCTCATCATTAATTACATACATGCCATCCATGTACGTAGACAGGCCATGATGACACCATGGGAGCCTGAATCCTCATCATTTACTATTCCTTGACATCCATGTACGTAGGCCAGCCATGGAGACACCATGGGAGCCTGAATCCTCCTCATTAATTACATAAATGCCAACCATGTACGTAGACAAGCCATGATGACCCCATGGGAGCCTGAATCCTCATCATTAATTACATAAATGCCATCCATGTACGTAGACGGGCCATGATGACACCATGGGAGCCTGAATCCTCATCATTTACTATTCCTTGACATCCATGTACGTAGGCCAGCCATGGAGACACCATGGGAGCCTGAATCCTCCTCATTAATTACATAAATGCCAACCATGTACGTAGACAAGCCATGATGACCCCATGGGAGCCTGAATCCTCATCATTAATTACATAAATGCCATCCATGTAAGTAGACGGGCCATGATGACACCATGGGAGCCTGAATCCTCCTCATTAATTACATAAATGCCAACCATGTACGTAGGCAAGCCATGATGACACCATGGGAGCCTGAATCCTCATCATTTTCTTAATGAGAGGATTCAGGTTACATAAATGCCAACCATGTAGGTAGACAAGCCATGATGACACCATGGGAGCCTGAATCCTCATCATTAAATACATAAATGCCATCCATGTACGTAGGCCAGCCATGGAGACACCATGGGAGCCTGAATCCTCCTCATTAATTACATAAATGCCAACCATGTACGTAGACAAGCCATGATGACACCATGGGAGCCTGAATCCTCATCATTTACTATTCCTTGACATCCATGTACGTAGGCCAGCCATGATGACACCAATGGAGCCTGAATCCTCCTCGTTAATTACATAAATGCCAACCATGTACGTAGACAAGCCATGATGACCCCATGGGAGCCTGAATCCTCATCATTTACTATTCCTTGACATCCATGTACGTAGACGGGCCATGATGACACCATGGGAGCCTGAATCCTCTTCATTAATTACATAAATGCCAACCATGTACGTAGACGGGCCATGATGACACCATGGGAGCCTGAATCCTCATCATTTTTTTTATGAAACATCCATGTACGTAGGCCAGCCATGATGACACCATGGGAGCCTGAATCCTCATCATTTTTTTTTCTTTGACATCCATGTACGTAGACGGGCCATGATGACACCATGGGAGCCTGAATCCTCATCATTAATTACATACATGCCATCCATGTACGTACACGGGCCATGATGACACCATGGGAGCCTGAATCCTCATCATTTACTATTCCTTGACATCCATGTACGTAGGCCAGCCATGGAGACACCATGGGAGCCTGAATCCTCCTCGTTAATTACATAAATGCCAACCATGTACGTAGACAAGCCATGATGACCCCATGGGAGCCTGAATCCTCATCATTAATTACATAAATGCCATTCATGTACGTAGGCCAGCCATGGAGACACCATGGGAGCCTGAATCCTCATCATTAATTACATACATGCCAACAATGTAGGTAGACAAGCCATGATTACACCATGGGAGCCTGAATCCTCATCATTTATTTTATGAGACATCCATGTACGTAGGCCAGCCATGATGACACCATGGGAGCCTGAATCCTCATCATTTCTTTTTCTTTGACATCCATGTACGTAGGCCAGCCATGATGACACCATGGGAGCCTGAATCCTCCTCATTAATTACATACATGCCATCCATGTACGTACACGGGCCATGATGACACCATGGGAGCCTGAATCCTCATCATTTACTATTCCTTGACATCCATGTACGTAGGCCAGCCATGGAGACACCATGGGAGCCTGAATCCTCATCATTAATTACATAAATGCCAACCATGTACGTAGACAAGCCATGATGACACCATGGGAGCCTGAATCCTCCTCATTAATTACATAAATGCCAACCATGTACGTAGACAAGCCATGATGACACCATGGGAGCCTGAATCCTCATCATTAATTACATACATGCCATCCATGTACGTAGACAGGCCGTGATGACACCATGGGAGCCTGAATCCTCATCATTTACTATTCCTTGACATCCATGTACGTAGGCCAGCCATGGAGACACCATGGGAGCCTGAATCCTCCTCATTAATTACATAAATGCCAACCATGTACGTAGACAAGCCATGATGACCCCATGGGAGCCTGAATCCTCATCATTAATTACATAAATGCCATCCATGTACGTAGACGGGCCATGATGACACCATGGGAGCCTGAATCCTCATCATTTACTATTCCTTGACATCCATGTACGTAGGCCAGCCATGGAGACACCATGGGAGCCTGAATCCTCCTCATTAATTACATAAATGCCAACCATGTACGTAGACAAGCCATGATGACCCCATGGGAGCCTGAATCCTCATCATTAATTACATAAATGCCATCCATGTAAGTAGACGGGCCATGATGACACCATGGGAGCCTGAATCCTCCTCATTAATTACATAAATGCCAACCATGTACGTAGACAAGCCATGATGACACCATGGGAGCCTGAATCCTCATCATTTACTATTCCTTGACATCCATGTACGTAGACGGGCCATGATGACACCATTGGAGCCTGAATCCTCATCATTAATTACATATATGCCAACCATGTACGTAGACGGGCATTGATGACACCATGGGAGCCTAAATCCCTCCTCATTAATTACATACATGCCATCCATGTACGTAGACAGGCCATGATGACACCATGGGAGCCTGAATCCTCATCATTTACTATTCCTTGACATCCATGTACGTAGGCCAGCCATGGAGACACCATGGGAGCCTGAATCCTCCTCATTAATTACATAAATGCCAACCATGTACGTAGACAAGCCATGATGACCCCATGGGAGCCTGAATCCTCATCATTAATTACATAAATGCCATCCATGTACGTAGACGGGCCATGATGACACCATGGGAGCCTGAATCCTCATCATTAATTACATAAATGCCATTCATGTACGTAGGCCAGCCATGGAGACACCATGGGAGCCTGAATCCTCATCATTAAATACATAAATGCCATCCATGTAATTAATGATGAGGATTCAGGCTCCCATGGTGTCATCATTTCCCGTCTACGTACATGGATGTCAAGGAATAGTAAATGATGAGGATTCAGGCTCCCATGGTGTCATCATGGCTTGTCTACGTACATGGTTGGCATTTAGGTAATTAACGAGGAGGATTCAGGCTCCCATGGTGTCTCCATGGCTGGCCTACGTACATGGATGTCAAGGAATAGTAAATGATGAGGATTCAGGCTCCCATGGTGTCATCATGGCCCGTCTACGTACATGGATGGCATGTATGTAATTAATGATGAGGATTCAGGCTCCCATGGTGTCATCATGGCCCGTCTACGTACATGGATGGCAAAGAAAAAAAAATGATGAGGATTCAGGCTCCCATGGTGTCATCATGGCCCGTCTACGTACATGGTTGGCATTTATGTAATTAATGAGGAGGATTCAGGCTCCCATGGTGTCATCATCGCCTGTGTACGTACATGGATGGCATTTATGTAATTAATGATGAGGATTCAGGCTCCCATGGTGTCATCATGGCTTGTCTACGTACATGGTTGGCATTTATGTAATTAATGAGGAGGATTCAGGCTCCCATGGTGTCTCCATGGCTGGCCTACGTATATGGTTGGCATTTATGTAATTCATGAGGAGGATTTAGGCTCCCATGGTGTCATCATGGCTGGCCTACGTACATGGATGGCATGTACTTTTTTAATGATGAGGATTCAGGCTCCCATGGTGTCATCATTGCCCGTCTACGTACATGAATGGCATTTATGTAATTAATGATGAGGATTCAGGCTCCCATGGTGTCATCATGGCCCGTCTACGTACATGGATGGCATTTATGTAATTAATGATGAGGATTCAGGCTCCCATGGGGTCATCATGGCTTGTCTACGTACCTGGTTGGCATTTATGTAATTAATGAGGAGGATTCAGGCTCCCATGGTGTCATCATGGCTGGCCTACGTACATGGATGTCAAAGAAAAAAAATGATGAGGATTCAGGCTCCCATGGTGTCATCATGGCTGGCCTACGTATGTACATGGATGTCTCATTAAAAAAAATGATGAGGATTCAGGCTCCCATGGTGTCATCATGGCTTGTCTACCTACATTGTTGGCATGTATGTAATTAATGATGAGGATTCAGGCTCCCATGGTGTCATCATGGCCCGTCTACGTATATGGATGTCAAAGAAAAAAAAATGACGAGGATTCAGGCTCCCATGGTGTCATCATGGCTGGCCTACGTACATGGATGTCTCATAAAAAAAATGATGAGGATTCAGGCTCCCATGGTGTCATCATGGCCCGTCTACGTACATGGTTGGCATTTATGTAATTAATGATGAGGATTCAGGCTCCCATGGTGTCATCATGGCCTGTCTACGTACATGGATGGCATGTATGTATTTAATGATGAGGATTCAGGCTCCCATGGTGTCATCATGGCTGGCCTACGTACATGGATGTCTCAGAAAAAAAATGTGGAGGATTCAGGCTCCCATGGTGTCATCATGGCTGGCCTACGTACATGGATGTCTCATAAAATAAATGATGAGGATTCAGGCTCCCGTGGTGTCATTATGGCCCGTCTACGTGTTGTTGGCATGTATGAAATTAATGATGAGGATTCAGGCTCCCATAGTGTCATCATGGCTGGCCTACGTACATGGTTGGCATTTATGTATTTAATGATGAGGATTCAGGCTCCCATGGTGTCATCATGGCTTGTCTATGTACATGGTTGGCATTTATGTAATTAATGATGAGGATTCAGGCTCCATTGGTGTCATCATGGCCCGTCTACGTACATGGGTGGCATTTATGTATTTAATGATGAGGATTTAGGCTCCCATGGGGTCATCATGGCTTGTCTACGTACATGGAGTCATATTGATTCATGGAACAATGAGATACCATTCTTAATTGAAAATTGTTCTTGATACTTTCACATGCATGCCCGGAATCGTGAATTTGTGCGGGTTTCCATGATGACAATCCTCATTGAATTCTTGAGCACACAATATTGAGCAATTTAGGGGCACTTCGGCAATGTTGACCATTTTCATTCATGATCAATAAAATTAACATTTAATGCAATAAATACATATTCCACTCATTTTAATAAACCATGCAAAAACTTTACAAGCACGCTCAAGCTAGGGGTGGGCTGGCATGCACGCGTGGGTGTGGGGGTGGGCTGGCATGCATGCGTGGGTGTGGGGGTGGGCTGGCATGCACGCGTGGGTGTGGGGGTGGGCTGGCATGCATGCGTGGGTGTGGGGTTGGGCTAGCCTGCATGCGTGGGTGTGGGGGGGGCTGGCATGCATGCGTGGGTGTGTGTGGGGGGCTAGCATGCATGCGTAAGTGTGGGGGGGGCTGGCATGCATGCGTGGGTGTGGGGGGGGGCTGGCATGCATGCGTGGGTGTGTGTGGGGGGCTAGCATGCATGCGTAAGTGTGGGGGGGGGCTGGCATGCATGCGTGGGTGTGTATGGGGGCTGGCATGCATGCGTGGGTGTGTGTGGGGGGCTAGCATGCATGCGTGGGTGTGTGGGGGGGCTGTCATGCATGCGTGGGTGTGTGTGGGGGCTGGCATCCATGCGTGGGTGTGTGGGGGGGCTAGCATGCATGCGTGGGTGTGGGGGTGGGCTAGCATGCATGCGTGGGTGTGGGGGGGGGCGGTCATGCATGCGTGGGTGTGTGGGGGGGCTGGCATGCATGCGTGGGTGTGTGGGGGGGCTAGCATGCATGCGTGGGTGTGGGGGTGGGCTAGCATGCATGCGTGGGTGTGAGTGTGGGCTAGCATGCATGCGTGGGTGTGGGGGGGGGCTAGCATGCATGCGTGGGTGTGGGGGGGCCGGGGCCGGGGCTAGCATGCATGCGTGGGTGTGGGGGTGGGCTAGCATGCATGCGTGGGTGTGGGGGGGGGCTAGCACGCCCCACCCCTCCATCGGCACAGCCAGCCTTGTGAGTCTACCCTTAACAACAAGGCTGGTAGGACGACACGCCTGAGCAGCATATGTCATGCCTATCTCAGGCTAATAATGTGTGATTTTGTGCCAACAACCAAGTTGTTCCACCCAACAACACATTATAAACCCTCTTCCAAAATGCCCAACAAGCCGGACACGTGGAGGACCACACACGCAGTATATAAAGAGAAAATAAGCTGACTTTTTATCCAGCCAACCTGTGGCTAGCTGCTCTGGTTAGCATGACAAATGCTAACATTTACTCAGTGGGAAAGGTGAAGAGACCATTGGAACAGCCTACCTGACGCATGTGCCACCAAAGCATTGTGTCCCGCAAAATGCACACTGCCTCCTTTCTAACAAGCACGAGCCGCTCTCTTTAGGAGACAGGTGCCAGCTCGTCAGTGTCTGGGGAAAATGATGCCGCTGCTTAGGAAGACCGCGTGAATTTCCTCGAACACAACTGTCTATAAAGCAAAAGAAATTTCAGAGAAGCATGGAAATAAAAGCATTACACCTTCCCGACAGGTTGTGGGCCACGCGCTGCAGCAAGCCAGCCACGTCACAGACGAACTTGCTTAAAAACATCCAGGAATCCAGCGATGCAGCGCCAGGACCCGCAACTTCATGGCTGCATCTGGCCGGAAAGAAGGCAAAAAGCTTACGCTCAACGAGGTAAGAAAGCAGGAAAGCGCTATCTTAGGACGTTTAATACAAGAACGTACCATAACGGGCATTTATTCGTGCCCAGGCGCACAAGAAAGGCCACCCTTTCATGGAGAGGTCGGGCGCGCATGGCGCAGGCCTAATGTTATCTTACCGCAAAATGACGGGAAAGGTAAAGATAGCAGCGGGAATTTTTACGGCTTTAGAAACATCATTAAACTAGCTTCCATTAGGACCATCAAAACTGGCAACAATCGACAATCACACCTGCAGGCATCAATTATACTTTATTCATCCCGACAGAAATTCAGGCCGGACCCCCCTGCCGATGGTAAAGAAAAAGAGCCCGCGACATTATAGATCGCAACTATCCCACCATAAATTAGAATCAGTAACTAATTTTCTCCAAGAATCGAGCATTTTTTCTGCTTTCCGCGAGCCAGATTTGTCACGTTTCGTCTAAAAGCAGTCGCCATGGCCACTTCCGCAAGGGGTGCGCGCACCGTGCACCCACTTTTCACGGTACGGAGGGTACCGCGGAATTTTTTTGGCGCGGAAAATATTCGCCGCCAAAAATTAACCATGCATGCATGCCCGTCGTCTCCAAACATTGCATTACATGCACGTGACGGCGTGTTCCCTCGGTCATGGTGCGCGGCGGTGCCAGCTGGACTGATGTCATGCCCTCCACGTAGGCTCGTTCTACATTTCAGAACTGATCCATGGCGCATAATTAGAATTTTGGAAGGTAGAATCAGGTTCTGAAGGTTCTACATAGTAGCCTAGTAAGGGTACACTAACATGTAGCCCAGTAGTTACTAATCCTGCGATCATGACGGAATATACATGTAGTGATACTAATCGATACATGTAGTACACATGGTTGGCGCACAGAATGTTGTACAACCTGCCCTACATGTCGGAAAAACGCACACTCTGACAAACGTGATTGGAATATATTGTACAACATCATCACTAACGCTACATCCGGAACTGTTCTAGTGAATAGCATTACAATGTACTCCCCCGGCAGGTGTGGGTGCCCGAGTACTTGGAGTCTGAACACGCAGTGTCGACTCCTATTGGTGCAAAGGCATTTTTGTCGTCTCTTCATTTTTTTTCTCCGTTACCACTATATATTGTACAATAGCATGTAGGATGGTACATCCAGAACTGTTCGAGCGAATAGCAGGGGGATCTACACCCCCGGTGGGGATCTACACCCTACTCCAATACCTGGATGAGACCGGCAGTCGCCGTGTCGAATCCTTTTTGCGGCATGTCAGTTTTCAGGGTTCTTTTTTTTTTGTTTTTTTCCCTTTTTTTTTTTTTCTCCATTTTTACAAATCAGATTTTTCAGAACAGTGCATACGGCTAAGCTTTCATTTCGCAAGACAATTCTTACGGCACCTTCCAAAGTCCCTGGTGTGTGTCAGTGCAGCGTCGACATGGCATGCGTGGAGGATATTTGCGTACGTACGACGAATCATCTGAAACGACTGGTCCAACCTGAAAAATTTTGAATTTTTGCCGTGTCCAGTAACGGTCCTAGGTTGCACCCGCGGGCCGTTCCGGCAGCTGTACAGAATAGATCAGAAAGATACGCCGCGGAATGACGCCAGTGCCCGGCAAATGTGAGTCGGGAACTGAACAGTCACTACAAACGTCGAAAATCTATTGCTCCACCCCCCAAAAAAAGCGTTCCGGAACTGTTCGAAGCGAATAGCACTGACAGGATTCGAACCTGCGTCCAGAGTGAGGTTGCGGAGTGAGGGAGGCCAGCCATCATGGTCCGCACACAAATCTGGCTCGGGTCCGATCCCTGTCAGTGCTCTTCGCTTCGAACAGGTCCGGAACGCTTTTTTGTGGGGTTGGAGCAATAAATACTCGACATTTGCAGTGACTGTTCAGTTCCGGGCTCACAAATGATTTGCCGGGCACAGGCGTCGTTGCGCGGCGTATCTTTGTGATCTTTTCTGTACAGCTGTCGGAACGGCCCGCGGGTGCAACCTAGGACCGTTACTGGACACGGAAAAAATTTAAAATTTTTCAGGTTGGACCAGTCGTTTCACATGATTCGTCGTACGTACGCAAATATCCTCCACGCATGCCATGTCGACGCTGCACTGACACACACCAGGGACTTTGGAAGGTGCGCACCCTGCCCGCCCAGGTAATTGATGCGGTGTTTTGCAGGCGCGCACCGCCGGATGCGCCCACCACGCCCGCCACCGCACGTCCAGTGACCGACTGTGGTCCACGTTCTTTTTCGCCTGCGGGTGCAGCCCCCATAATGCGTACGAGCAGCTTCACGGCTTTCTTCTTTGGAAATCAAGAACAACGGGCCTGACAACAACAACAACGACAGCAGCATCAGCAACAACAAGAGTGAGTTGCGGGATTTTACGTACGTGGTTTTCCTAATTTTTTTTCACCTGGCATGTTGAGTATTCATCCCATTTTGCGTCATGACGGCTTCCTGAACGACGACTCTCTCTCCCTCTCCCTCTCCCCCCCTCTCCCTCTTATTTTTCACCAGGTTTTTCATGCCGATTTTAAATCCCTTTTGCGTCATGCTCTTTGTAGCGTGATGTCGTCAATTGTCACTCACAACAATACTATCATTGTGGTTCGTTCTTTTTCGCCTGCGGGTGCAGGTCACGAGCGTTGCGTACGAGCAGCTTCACGGCTTTCTTCTTTGGAAATCAAGAACAACGGGCCTGACAACAAGAACAACGACAGCAGCAT
>RPFO01001176.1:0-29614 GCA_009746045.1 Mesostigma viride | reverse complement strand
CGGGCAGGGCGGACGGAACGGACAGGACGGGCAGGGCGTACGGGACGGAGGAGGACGGGACGGACACTCGGGCGGTCTGGACGGACGTCGGCGCGCTCGACGCGCTGGACTCCTGGCGCCGCGCCGTGCGAGGCCTCTTGGGCACGGGGGCTGCGCGGGCGCGTCGACCGTATCCGGCGCCTGGTTGAAGTAGCTGTCGCCGTAGTTGATGAGGAGTTCCTCCCCCTCGCGGATGTCCCTCAAGGCGTACACGCGGGAGGACAGCAACGCGTCGGGAGTCTTGAACTCGCAGTTCTGAATGCCCCGGCCCTCGTGGTGGTTGATGAAGGCCGTTTCGTTGCAGTACGTGTCCGCCTCCAGGCACACCGCGTACGTCCGTCCGTCGAAGAGCGTCAGACGGTAGCATCCGTCCGTCTTCACCTGGGCGGACGACGTGTCCAGATCTCCGTCTGGCAGCGTGTAGTACCGCACCAGGGCGCCGCCGTACACCCCGATCTCGTCTCCCGCCTTGAAGTCCTGGCCGGCGAACGCGCCGAACGGGCCGTGCGGGTCGTTAGCCGGGAGCGCCCTGACGCGGATCCGGTCGTTGAGGGAAGATTCGAGCATCCCGAGCTGGGCGCCCACTTCGAGCGTCGGGCACCCCGGGGTCACAGGGGCCGACACGTACATTTTTAGCTGGCCGTTGCACCCGGTCATGGGGGCCAGGTGCAGCTCACGGGACAGGAACATCCGCCGGAACAGCTTGTGCGCGGCGCGCTCGTTCTTCTTGAATTCTTCTTCGGGTCGGGGGCGCTTGGCCTGCGTCGGGGAAGAAACGGGTCGCATACGCACGGGCAAACAGGTGAGGGAAGAAACGGTGGGTCAGATCGTGTGTGATAACCAGGGAGGCGGGGAGAAGGAAGCCGCGGTTCGAAGGGGAAGAATCGCTTACCGCGCGGACCTTGGCGGCGGTGCAGGGGTTGGGGGAAGAAACGGTAGCAGCCGATGCCATGGCAAAATAGAGAAGTGTGGGAGGCTAGCTGGGAGCTGGTTTGCATTGGAGTGATGGTCGAAGGAATGACAAGACCCGGGTCCTGTGCCCATTATGTAGTCCTCGGGTGTCCGGCGGTTACGGGATCGACGCACGGGAGCGATTGGCGAGATCGACGGTGGGTGATTGGCCGGCGCGGACGGGCCTGGACGGACGTATCCACGGCACGCCAATCACGGGCACGCCAATCGGGCGAGCCAGTCCCGATCGGACGGCTGCCAATCCCCCGGCCGCCAATCGGACGAGCCAATCCCGTCCGGTGATTGGCCCTCTTCTGGACGGACCTGGACGGGCGTATCCACGGCACGCCAATCGCGGATCCGCCAATCGGACGGGCCAATCTCGCCCTAGTGATTGGCCGGCCGCGATCGGGTCCCACAAGAGATGGGATGGTCGGATGCATGCCACGTGGCGCATATTGATTGGCTGGCGTCTGATCGCCCATCGCGCCATCCCGTCCGATGGGTATAAGTTCTTGGGGGGTGTTCGGATCTCGTCACCAAGCTCTCCGCTCTCCGCAGCTCGAAAAACCCGCAGCCCTCCCATTCTTCTCCAAAGCCCCCAAAAATGGCCCCACGCACCAAGGAGTCCGCCCGCAGGCAGGCGAATTATTCCATCACGGGACGCTTCCTGGCCGAGCCATGGCGCAACCATCCTCTCGTCACGAAATCATTCGAGGATGAATTCGCAGCGTTCGCCGAAACGCTGGAAGACCTCCCTATTCCTCCCTCAGGCCAGAGGGTGGATATCGTCGAGGTGGACGCTGGCTCTTCCGCCGCGTCGCCCGTAAAGTCGTTCTACGACCTCCAGAGGGTCGTTTCGGCCATTCGTTTTGCCCGCGCCGCGAAGAGGGCACGGGTGAACGCGCCGATTGTCGCTGGCGATGCGCCGGTTGACGGCAATGTGGCGGGCGCAAGTGACGCTCGGCCCAAGTCTCCACGCGCTGACGTGGATTGTGAGTTGGTGGGCGAGATCGTGACGGCCTCCAGTGGCGAGAAATTCGTTGTCGCCGAGTGAACAATGACCCTGGAAATCCCGACTGACGGGATCCACGGAGGCCATTAAATGAAATGGATTGAATAATAAAGCGATTGTTACCCCATTCTTGTGTGAATGCATGTCCACGTAGATAGGATCGCGCGGAATCTAGGATGGCATGACAAGTGGCATGTTCATAGAGATCCTAGATTCTGTTCAGGCTGTTCAGGCAATCCGATCCCGCTGACGTCATCGTTGACCATGATGCAATATAGGATTTCGCGACGGAAAACGGCCACGTGGCACGCGCGGAAGTAGCGTGTAGTGTATCCAGGGTACGGATCACGGAATCAAAAGAGTACGGCCCAAAAAAAATATCTAAAGCGCATAGTATAAAATGAAGAATCTCAGATACGGTGGATCCTGGGATGTCCAGGGAGGTGTCAGAGATCCGAATATTCGATCGTAACCGTCGCCTGAACAGGATCTGGGACGTCCAGGGACCCTTGGGTGTACGGACATGACGTCATCTGCTGACGTCAGCACGCCGAGTCGTCGAGTGGTGACGTCACCAGGTGCCTCCCTGGGCGGGCCCCGCTGGCACCTGGTGACGTCACCACTCGACGACTCGGCGTGCTGACGTCAGCAGATGACGTCATGTCCGTACACCCAAGGGTCCCTGGACGTCCCAGATCCTGTTCAGGCGACGGTTACGATCGAATATTCGGATCTCTGACACCTCCCTGGACATCCCAGGATCCACCGTATCTGAGATTCTTCATTTTATACTATGCGCTTTAGATATTTTTTTTGGGCCGTACTCTTTTGATTCCGTGATCCGTACCCTGGATACACTACACGCTACTTCCGCGCGTGCCACGTGGCCGTTTTCCGTCGCGAAATCCTATATTGCATCATGGTCAACGATGACGTCAGCGGGATCGGATTGCCTGAACAGCCTGAACAGAATCTAGGATCTCTATGAACATGCCACTTGTCATGCCATCCTAGATTCCGCGCGATCCTATCTACGTGGACATGCATTCACACAAGAATGGGGTAACAATCGCTTTATTATTCAATCCATTTCATTTAATGGCCTCCGTGGATCCCGTCAGTCGGGATTTCCAGGGTCATTGTTCACTCGGCGACAACGAATTTCTCGCCACTGGAGGCCGTCACGATCTCGCCCACCAACTCACAATCCACGTCAGCGCGTGGAGACTTGGGCCGAGCGTCACTTGCGCCCGCCACATTGCCGTCAACCGGCGCATCGCCAGCGACAATCGGCGCGTTCACCCGTGCCCTCTTCGCGGCGCGGGCAAAACGAATGGCCGAAACGACCCTCTGGAGGTCGTAGAACGACTTTACGGGCGACGCGGCGGAAGAGCCAGCGTCCACCTCGACGATATCCACCCTCTGGCCTGAGGGAGGAATAGGGAGGTCTTCCAGCGTTTCGGCGAACGCTGCGAATTCATCCTCGAATGATTTCGTGACGAGAGGATGGTTGCGCCATGGCTCGGCCAGGAAGCGTCCCGTGATGGAATAATTCGCCTGCCTGCGGGCGGACTCCTTGGTGCGTGGGGCCATTTTTGGGGGCTTTGGAGAAGAATGGGGAGGGTTGCGGGTTTTTCGAGCTGCGGAGAGCGGAGAGCTTGGTGACGAGATCCGAACACCCCCCAAGAACTTATACCCATCGGACGGGATGGCGCGATGGGCGATCAGACGCCAGCCAATCAATATGCGCCACGTGGCATGCATCCGACCATCCCATCTCTTGTGGGACCCGATCGCGGCCGGCCAATCACTAGGGCGAGATTGGCCCGTCCGATTGGCGGATCCGCGATTGGCGTGCCGTGGATACGCCCGTCCAGGTCCGTCCAGAAGAGGGCCAATCACCGGACGGGATTGGCTCGTCCGATTGGCGGCCGGGGGATTGGCAGCCGTCCGATCGGGACTGGCTCGCCCGATTGGCGTGCCCGTGATTGGCGTGCCGTGGATACGTCCGTCCAGGCCCGTCCGCGCCGGCCAATCACCCACCGTCGATCTCGCCAATCGCTCCCGTGCGTCGATCCCGTAACCGCCGGACACCCGAGGACTACATAATGGGCACAGGACCCGGGTCTTGTCATTCCTTCGACCATCACTCCAGCAAACCAGCTCCCAGCTAGCCTCCCACACTTCTCTATTTTGCCATGGCATCGGCTGCTACCGTTTCTTCCCCCAACCCCTGCACCGCCGCCAAGGTCCGCGCGGTAAGCGATTCTTCCCCTTCGAACCGCGGCTTCCTTCGCCCCGTCTCCCTGGTTATCACACACGATCTGACCCACCGTTTCTTCCCTCACCTGTTTGCCCGTGCGCCTGATCGCCCGTTTCTTCCCCGACGCAGGCCAAGCGCCCCCGACACGAAGAAGAATTCAAGAAGAACGAGCGCGCCGCGCACAAGCTGTTTCGGCGGATGTTCCTCCCCAGTGAGATGCACCTGGCCCCCATGACCGGGTGCAACGGCCAGCTAAAAATGTACGTGTCGGCCCCTGTGACCCCGGGGTGCCCGACGCTCGAAGTGGGCGCCCAGCTCGGGATGCTCGAATCTTCCCTCAACGACCGGATCCGCGTCAGGGCGCTCCCGGCTAACGACCCGCACGGCCCGTTCGGCGCGTTCGCCGGCCGGGACTTCGGCGGGAGACGAGATCGGGGTGTACGGCGGCGCCCTGGTGCGGTACTACACGCTGCCAGACGGAGATCTGGACACGTCGTCCGCCCAGGTGAAGACGGACGGATGCTACCGTATGACGCTCTTCGACGGACGGACGTACGCGGTGTGCCTGGAGGCGGACACGTACTGCAACGAAACGGCCTTCATCAACCACCACGAGGGCCGCGGCATTCAGAACTGCAAGTTCAAGACTCCCGATGACGCGTTGCTGTCCTCCCGCGTGTACGCCTTGAGGGACATCCGCGAGGGGGAGGAACTCCTCATCAACTACGGCGACAGCTACTTCAACCAGGCGCCGGATACGGTCGACGCGCCCGCGCAGCCCCCCGTGCCCAAGAGGCCTCGCACGGCGCGGCGCCAGGAGTCCAGCGCGTCGAGCGCGCCGACGTCCGTCCAGACCGCCCGAGTGTCCGTCCCGTCCTCCTCCGTCCCGTACGCCCTGCCCGTCCTGTCCGTTCCGTCCGCCCTGCCCGCACCGTCCGCCCTGCCGGACTTCTCGGCCCGCATAGGCGACTGGCGCGCGTTTGGGCCGCAGACCCAGCGCGTCGTGGCGGCGCTCGTGAAGGACACCGCGTGCGTCCTCGCCGGTAAGCGTTACGAGGACTCGGAAGGCCGTTGCATCGAGAAGATCCCGGAGCTCAAGCCCCGCCTGGGCCGGCCAGAGGTGTGGATGGCCCAGCCCGACGGGCCGACTTCGGCGCCCGTCTTCACCCGCTGCGTCGCCATCGGCCGTACGATCGGATTGGTGCCCCTGCGGGACTTTCCGTCCACCCCGCTGGCCTATATGCCGTCCGTCGACGACCTCAACGAGTGCGGACTCGGCCGGGCGAGGCACGGCTCCGTCATCCTGGAGACCGAAACGGCCGCGGACGGTTCGCAGTGGGTTCGCGCCGTGGCCCTCGTGAAGACAACCATTGCCCGGCCCACTGTCGCGTCGTACCACGCGCGCGGGCTGACGCCCGCCCAGCTCTTGCTCGCCGCCCGCTCCTGCTGAGCGGCGACGATCCTATCGAATAGCCCCGGGGGCTATCATGTGTACATGTAGATAGCGACTTGTGATTAACACCATTTTATTGATTAATAAAGCCTTGCCTGCATGTTCCCGTCTCAAGTCTCAACATCATGCACACGTAGGACGCTAAGTCCCAAGTAGGCAGTCCCGACCGCGGCCGCGCGCGATGACGTTAGAGTAGCAGGACGCCGGGACAGTCCCAATGTCGCAAAGTCCCGAAAATGGCTAAGTCCCGAAATCGCTAAGTCCAGGCCGCGGTATGGCTCGCCGGCGTCCCATTGGTGGATACTAACATACATCGGTGGATACTAGCGCATCTCCACGGTAACGATGGCGCGGCGCGGGAGATGCCCGGCCCATCCGACGGTCGGCCGTGATTGGCACACGATCGGCGTTATCCACGGAGGGTGATTGGCAACCCTCCGATCGCGGCGAATCCGGAGCGTCCGTTCGCCCACGAAAAACGCATAAAGAGGAGGACAACCGGACTGTCCGGGCATCCTGCTCTCCAGCTCTCTCGAGTACAGCTCTCCAGCTCTCTCCGACTCTCCAACTCTCTCCCCACCAATTCTTCCTCCATGGATTCCGCACAGACGCCCGACCTGCGCTGCCTCTCCGAACTGTCCTTCGACATCCTGCGTATGTTCCCCGAAAAGGTGAGACCCACATTCTTCCCCCATCTAGCCATCCTCGCGCATGTCTGGCCCCTCGAATTCTTCCCTCTAACACACTCGCGCATCTTATGCTCGCATCCGCACCATGCAGGACGTGGACATCATGGAGGGCCTGGGATGGGGAAGCTTCCCGACGCTCGACGAGATCGACCCGGACTGCGCCGGGGCGGCGTCCGGCGGCGAATCGACCCCGGACAGCCCCGCGGACACCGCGCTCGTCGCCGCGCCTCCCCCGCCCCCCGAAGGCGCGCGAGTGGGGCCGTGGACGTACCTCCTGCTGGCGGACATCACCGACTCCTCCAGCCAAGTGGTCGGCCCGCTCAAGCACAGCGCGCCGGTCAGCTCGTTCGCGGACGCCTACGGCTTCCCCGCCTCACCGTCCTACGAAACGGGCACGTGGGCGCAGGGCTCCGACACCGTCCTCCCGCCCACGCCGGCGCCCGCGCCCGCGCCTCGTCCCGCGCCCGCCCCTCGTCCCGCGACCAAGAAGCGGCCCGCCGCCGAGATGACGGCGGACGACAGCGAGTTTCCGGACTTCTCCGACCGCGTCAAGGACTGGCCCGCATTCGGCCCCCTGACCAAGCGACACCTGGCCTCATCCGTGTTTGCGCACGTGGCGCGCGACCCGACCGTGCGAAGGCAAGACGACGCCAAGGGCCGCACGCGCTGGGTCGACTCCGCGGGGAAGTTCGTGGAAGTAATTCCGGCGTACGAAGTCGGCGTCGGGGCCGACTACTGGCTGAGCGAGCCGGCGACCGCGTCGGACGGCACTGTGTACAGCGTCTTCCGCCACGCCGGCCGGCCGGGGCGCACGATCGGACTTGTCCCACTGAGGGACTTCGCTCGCAGCCCGCTCGCTGCGATCCTGTCCTCGCACGAGGCGCGTCGGGCCGGCCTTTCCAAGCGGCCAAATGCCAACGTGTTCCTGGAGTACGAGCGGAGGACGGACGGGTCCACCTGGGTGCGCGCCGTGTGCATCAGCTCCATCCCGCCCAGCCGCGGCGTGCCCGCCGTATACCACGAGGACGGCGTGTCCCCGGCCCGCGTCCTCGCCGACGCGCGCGCCGCGTGAGGTAGATAGCCAGGGTAGATAGGAGATACGTGCTTTAACCCCGCCTATTTATGAATAAAAGAGTGTATGAACCCTATTCAATGAGTCCCATCATGTTCCCACGGTAGCTAGATGCGCATAGCTAGGACCGCGGACCCGCGAATTCGGCCAAGTCCCAAGCCCGCTATCCGGGCGCGTCCGCGTGCGTTGACGCCGCGTATCTTATGCTTACATCTGTCACCAATCAAGTCCGTCTCGGTCACTCGGTAGTACGCGCGCCTTTCATTGGTGGATACTAGGAGTACGGCGCCAGAAGAGAGGTGCGGTTCACCCGCCCCGTGGATCTCCCGCCGAACGGAGCGATCCGATTGGAGGATACTCGGAGCGCTGCGCCGATTCGGCCCGAAAGGGAGGCGCAGCCCGTTCCACCCCTCTTTTTGCCCTATTCACCCCTTTTTTTGACCCCCGAAAACCCCCTTCCCGACCCCCGAAAAAGGCCTGTTCCGGTGTTCCGGCCCACCCCCCCTGGGCCGGTATCATTCTGAAAAAAAATTTTCCTGGGACCGAAATCCTTCGTTTTGGACTTAGCCGTTTTCAGCCTCCTCTTCCCCTTTCTCTCCCTTCCTTCCTTCCTCTCTCTCCATCCCTTCCTTCCCTCTCTCCCTTTCTCCTCTCCTTCCTCCCTATATATCCATGGAATAGGGTCTATCTATTTATTTTCCTATTATCTACTTTTTAGAATGATACCGGAACCACCCTCCCGGAAATAGGATATATGAGACGGTGTCCTATTCACGCCCACGGTTAAATAGGACGAATAGCCGCCTATATATACCGTTCCTATTCCCGGAGGGGGCGTGCCGGTATTCTTCTAAAAAGTAGATAATAGGAAAATATATAGACCCCCTATACCCTGGATATATAGGGACGGGAAGGGAGAGGAGAAGAGATAGGGAGAGGAGAGAGAAAGGAGAGAGAGAGAAGGAGAGAGGGAGAGAGGGAGAGGCCGAAATCGGCTAAGTCCGAAAACGCCATTTTCCTGGCCAGAATTTTTTTTTTTCAAATGATACCGGCCCAGGGGGGGTGGGCCGGAACACTGGAACAGGGCTTTTTTAGGGGTCGGGAAGGGGGTTTTCGGGGGTCAATAATAGGGGTTAAGAGGGCGGAAAGGGGAGGTGGAACAGAGGGTACACCCGTCTCTGGCGCGGCGCTTGGAGTATCCACCAATAGGATACGAGCGAGCGTCCGATCGGATCGGTTGGCGCGGCGCAGGCAGAGTGATTGGCACACCGTGGATCGGAGGATCATCCTGGCCGTCCGTGGGAACCCGTCGCCACTACATAAGCGGGACACCCGCTCTGTCCGGGCATCCCACGCAACGAGCTCTCACTCGAGACACTGCCTCGAAAGCCCTCTCCCCATCTCCCGAAATCTTCCCCGAATGGCCACTCCCAATTCCTCCCCGGTGTCCGGCGCGGTTGTCCAGGTAAGAATCGAGTGCGCGAGGACTCTCTCTCTGTCCGCCATTCTTCCCCGAGTCTGTTCGCGTGTCCGCTTGTCCTGTTTCTCTCGCTGACCTCGATCGTGCATTCTTCCCTCGCGTGCTGTCCGCGCCCCCCGCAGGCCGACACGGTTCCCCAGGCGCCCGGGGCGCCCCGAAAGCCGCGCGAGGGAGACGATTCTTACCTGACCCACAAGCAGGCCGCCGCGGCCCGTCGCGACCCGATCCGGCCTCGCAAGCTGTTCAAGAAGCCCCACGCCCATTGCCGACGGTGCGGGCGCAGGACGACGCGCGTGGCGCTCATGATGGTGAAGCGGCATTTCCACGGGGGCGAGGAATGCGACATCCTCTGCCGTCGCTGCCGCGAACATGATGGGTTTTTCGAATGGCGCCAAGACTACGCGCGCGTCTGCGATTACCAGATCGCCGAAGAGGCCGGCGAGCAGGTCCTCAGGGACTTCGGCCACCCCTCCGCGGCCTGTGACAAGAAGTGCAGACTCGTCCGCGAACGCTCCGAGGGGGACGTTATTGATGACATGTTCAACGAGAATTTTGACCCGTTCGACGAGGACGACGAGTGGAACCCACGCTGGAACCGCGAGTCCGACGGGGACCTGGATGAGTCCGAGGGCGATGACCTGTCGGATTTTTAGTGGAAACTTAGGGGTGGATAACTCCTCCTATTGGAGGCTCGAAACGAGAGCCTCGTCATGTAATGCACTATCTATTTATTAATAAAAGCCCTCTCTTGTCTTGCTCAACGAGTCATCCCACGCGCGCCCATCATGCACTGGGTATGTAGGATTCGCGGCCTCGCGACCGAAATCGGCTAAGTCCTACATACGTCCTCGGACCCGGCGATGACCCGCGCCGTCACGCGACGACTGACACGTGGCACCGTCGATGACCGACACGTGGCACCGTCGATGACCGACACGTGGCACCGTCGATGACCGACACGTGGCACCGTCGATGACCGACACGTGGCATCGTCGATGACTGACACGCGGCACCGTCGATGACTGACACGCGGCACCGTCGATGACGGACACGTGGCACCGTCGATGACTGACACGTGGCAGACGTCTCGCGCGATGGCTGGGACACGTATGGCGTAGTACAAACTAGTACAACATGGGTTTCCGTACTTCAAACTTACGTCACTGGCCAATTGGGTAGTACAAACTAGTACAACGTGGGTTTCCGTACTTAAAACTTACGTCACTGGTTAGTTGAATAGTACAAACTAGTACAACGTGGGTTTCCGTACTTCAAACGTACGTCGGCTAGTTTGGAGTACTTTGAAGTAAATCCGTATCGTCTGAAGTAAAGTTCCCTGTACGTCAAGTTGATTCCCCGCGCCCCGCGCAGATCTGACGCGTTGCTGGGCGGTACGGCGTAGTACACCGTACTTTGAAGTAGATCCGTATCGTCTGAAGTAAAATTCCATGTACGCCCCGTTAATTCCCCGCGCCCCGCGCAGGCTGGTCACGTTGGTGGACGGTACGACGTGGTACGCGTAGTTCCCGTGCCCGCCGTACCACGCATGTAGTATCGACGCCCCACGACGCGTCGCACGCGCCCTAGGCCCTCAGACTGCCCGCCGAGGCCAAGGACTTGGGCGATTTCGACTCGAAAAGGCCTAGAGACAAAAAGGTGCGCGACGACAGGCGATATCACTGTACCAGGACGCACGTATAGTACATTTCGTGCCATGTGGCGACGGCACAATAGACGAGATGCGCGAAGCTCGCCAGTGCAGCAAATGGATGTCTAACGAAAGCGATGGTCGCCTGGCACGAAGAAGGGGCACACGAATCGGATATTTAAGGATATTTAACGATTTATAGACGCATGCGATCCGGGGCATCGCCCTAAACGCGTAGATACTAAATTTTGAGGTCTAAAAAGCGAGCACAGTTCGGCATTGCTGTCTGTCAACCGATGCATTTCCAGGTCATCGCGTCCATGCCGGCGGACAGGAGACGGTTAGGACGTAACGCCAGCGTCTGGAACGCGTTTATATTGCGTCGACGTCTTCCCACGCATTGCCATCGTCTCCCCTTTCCATTTTCGTCGACGAAACTCACGCAATATCCGACAACGACGCCATGAATCCCAGGCCCACCAACGCAGGGGCCGAGGCGATGGCGATGGTTGAAAGCTTGCACGTCGCGTGCAGCCAGCTCGCCAATCGACTGCGCGATGCCAGGACGTCGCTGAGGCGCGTCTGTCGCGAGCATGGCGAATTCGAACAGCGTCTGAGCGATGTCGACAACGAATCCCCCGTTCGCGCGATCCACGACGCGTGCCTCGGCCCCGTGACGGAGGATGGTGGACGCGTCTTGCTGTTTCACATAACGTGGGACAGCGGCGAACAGGAGCTCGTCGAGGTGACCACTCTGAACACGGGCTGCGACGATGCGGTCAAGGCGATGGCTGCCACGTTTTCGTCTACCCGCAACCTGCCAGCAGGGGGGCACGTTCCCGTGACGCGAGAGGAAATGATGGAGCTGTGGTCAATGCACCTGCGCCTGCACGGGGTGATGGAGGCCGTTTTCCCTCCTCCCATAATTGGCCACGGGACGATGCAGGGGATGTTGTTTAACCCCAGCACCCCCCTGGATTTCAATGCAATGTTTGCTGGCTGGATGGACTAGATACCTGCCTGGTGACATAAGTGGCTAATTGATAGCCATATGAGTTACCATATGATTAATAAAGGCATGATGCTTCCCATGACTTGTGTTTTGCAATGAGTTCTCCATAGGTCCATTAGGAATTAGGGTAATCTATATTATTATTAAGTACTGCCTGGCCTGGCCTGGCCATTCCCCAGGAAAACGGGGTCACTCTGCAAAAATTTTGACCGCGCGGAAGGACTCGCCGTCGAGGATGTCCCCTCCCGGGCGCTCTCAACCGCTTCGCGACGTGACCCCCAAGGGACTTTCCCGTACGCTTCCCGTACGCTTCCCGGTAGGGAACTCAAGCCATTTCGCTACCTACCCAACAGAGACGCGGTGATACAACAAGCCAAACTGGCCAGAAAAAGGTTGCTACAACTGCCGGTGCTTTGATTCTAGCGCCTGGAGGCCGTTCCGTCACGGTACACGTGCGTCCTGGTCGTCACAAGCGGGGCGGCACGGGCAAGTTTCCGATTCTTCTCGTCCAGAAGAAGACATCGATACTTTACGCTGAAGTGCTTGGGCGGGTTTCGTCCGTCCAGGTAGAACTTGAGCCCCGTGTAGGTGTACATGGATAGAAAGGGCACGACAGTGAGGGCCTTGGGGTCGAACTCATCCTCGCCAACGACCACTTTGACCCGGACGTCGCTCGTGATGTCTCTGATCGCATCGCACGCCGGCAAGCGGTCGAGTTTGACTATCAAGTCGCCAGTCTGGCCGTCTACCTCGAGGACCGCGATGTTGTTGACGGCGTACTCGGTGGACGGTTCATACGCGACACACTGGGTCCAGCCCTCGCCGACTTCTTCACGCGGGGGCGTCACCAGGACCTCCAGGGCCTGGTTGAAGGTCCCCTCTCCTAACTCGTACACTGGCAGTGTGTCGATGAATGCGTCGATGTCCATGGTGTACACGCTTGAATAGCACCACAGATAATCCACTGGCTCTAGGCGCACCACAGGTCCAACACCACCTTGGTGGGGTCGCTGGCGGCGGCCTTCTTGCCCCCCCCCCCCCCCCCCCGCCCCGCTTCCTCGGCTTCTTCTTGCCCGCGTCCACCTGCACCGTGCGGACGTCGTGGGCCCGCGCATCACGTACTCGACAACTTCGCGACGTGACCCCCAAGGGGCATTCCCATACGCTTCCCGTACGCTTCCCGGTAGTTCGCGGTAGTTCCTATTGGTTGCTAGTTAGTTCCCAGGAGTTCCCAGGAGCTCCCAGGAGTTCCCAGGGAGTTCATAGGAGTTCCCAAGAGTTCCCAGGGTGTTGAGAGGAGTTCCCAGGGTGTCGAGAGGAGTTCCCAGGAGTTCCCAGGACTTCCCAGGACTTCCCAGGGAGTCTAGGGATTTCCAGGGAATCCGAGGCGATCAGGGACTTTCCAGGGACCCAAGGTGTGCGCCAGGGTCCAGGACATTTTACGTGTCCGGGACCCAGGGACAGCGCGGATGTCCAGGGACCGGAGGACATTCCAGACGTCCGCGGGACCGAGGGACATTCCAGACGTCCGCAGGACCGAGGGACATTCCAGACGTCCGCGGGACCGAGGGACATTCCAGACGTCCGCGGCGGGCAGGCGGGTATCCAGGGGTGTGGTGTCGTAACCGCAATTCGGACGACGCCATATGGCTTGTCATACACCCGCCACGTGGCGCGAGTGGATTGGAGGGAAGTACGCGGAGTACGGGGGAATGCGGGGGAGTACGGGGAAAAATGTGTACGGGGGAAGTATCTCCGAACTCCCACATGACCGTCGCGTCGCCGTACCACAGGCGGGAAGGTGCCGCGCCCGACGCCCGCCGAAAGCGAATGCTGCAGCTCGCCGTCGCCGCGCAGGGGGGGCGCCGGCCGTGCAGCAGTCGTCCGGGTTCCTCCAGACCGCGTTCAACGGCGTGCTCAAGCTGCTGTTCCGGAAAGTGGGCTCGAAGATTATCCGCGAGGCGATCAAGCGGGAGCAGGGGCTGCAGGCCCTCCTGAAGTTCAATTCGCCCCTTAAAGTCTTCAACATGGGCGGGCTGCAGAGCTACCTGGGCACCAAGGGCGCGCGCGTGGCCAGGGCGGTGCGGATCGGCATCCGCGTCGTCCGCATCGTCATGATGGTAGCCTACGTCATACCCAAGGGACTCGAGGAGTTCGACGTCATGGAGCTCGCGGCCGGGACCGCGGCCGACGGGTACGACCGCACGCACGACGCGATCGTCGGGATCGAGGGGGACGAGGACGAGGAGCTGGCGGCGCTCGCGGCGGCGGGCGCGGTCGAGGAGGAGCTGTCCGTCGACGACGAGTTCGTCTATTTTTAGCCGATGCGGCGGCCGGCGAAAAGTTCTCAGGGAATCGTATCCGGATCCGGACCCGAACCATGTCCGACGTGCGCGTGCTGACGATCCACTCCGACGCGGCCAACGTGACCGACGCGACCACGAGCGCGGCCAACGAGTGGGTCGTGACCGTGTCGGCCGACGAGTCCGCGCCTTTGCTCGGCCCGCGGTGGAAGATGCATCTGCTCTACGCGTGCGTGAAGGGCTTCGTCCCCGCGGGCGCCAGCCGGGTCGTGGGGATCTACTCGGACGGGTTCCTCGGGGCGGCGGACGGGGGGATGACGCTGTTGGCGGCCGAGACGGCGCTCTCGAACCTCGCGTCCGACGTCACCGTGGTCAACCAGCAGAATTACCTGCCCGTCGCGAACCCGCGGCTGCTCAGGGACGGGGGCTCGTTCCGCGTGCGCGTGTGCCACCTGGACGCGGCCAGCCCGCTGACCGCTGGCGCGCGGCCCGTCGTGGGCGACTGGACGCTCGTGCTGCGGCTCGAGATGCTGGGCAGCAAGCCGCGGACGTGAGCGCGCGCGGGCGCCGGCGGAGACGAGGGGGGCGGAGGGCGGACTCGGCTTGAAACCGAGCTTACTCGGGCTGATTCCTCTGGGGAGAGGTGTGTGATGCCTGATTCCTCTGGAAGGAAGAGATCACAGTGTAAATCCTATCTGATGTGAGACGAATCGGGCTGATTCCTCTGGACACGAGGTGTGTGATGCCTGATTCCTCTGGACACGAGGTTGCTTCATCTGCAGAGGAAGACGTAACAGGGGTGATTCCTCTGGAGACGAGGTCCTGCAGAGGAAGACGTCGCCGGGCGATTCCTCTGGACGAAGGGAGATTTAGCGCGGCCGGTGTAGAGTGCCACGTGGCGCGATTCTATTGGTTACGAAATTTAGCGCGGCCGGTGTGGAATGCCACGTGGCGAGGTTCTATTGGACGGGAGATTTGGCGCGGCCGGTGTGGAGCGTGGCCGTAGAGGAGTCGAAGGGACGCGGGGGAGGCCACGGGGAGTCACGGGGAAGGCGGGGAAGGCGGGGAAGACGGGGAAGGCGGAGGCGTAACCGAAATTCGGCGAATCCGATTGGACACGAGAATCGGCGCCGTTGACATAGAGAGTGCACGTGGCGTCGACGGATTCGACGGAACTATAAGCGCCGCGCCAGAGACGGATGTACCCTCTGTTCCACCCTCCTCTCCGCCCTCTGAACCCCCTTTTTTGACCCCCGAAAACCCCCTTCCCGACCCCCGAGAAAGCCCTGTTCCGGTGTTCCGGCCCACCCCCCTGGGCCGGTATCATTTGAAAAAAAAATTTTTCTGGGACCGAAATCCTTCGTTTTGGACTTAGCCGTTTTCGGCCTCTCCTCTTCCCCTTTCTCTCCCTCCCTCTCCTTTCTCTCTCCCTCTCCTTTCTCTCTCCTCTCCTCTCTCTTCTCCCCTCTCTTCCCGTCCCTATATATCCAGGGTATAGGGATATATATTTTTTAGCTATAAAATCAGTTTTAGAAAAGATACCGGCACGCCATCCCGGAAATAGGATATATGAGACGGCGTCCTATTCACGCCCCACGGTTAAATAGGACGAATAGCCGCCTATATATACCGTTCCTATTCCCGGAGGGGGCGTGCTGGTATCTTTTCTAAAACTGATTTCTAGGAAAAATAAATAAATAGACCCCCTATACCCTGGATATGTAAAGACGGGAAGGGAGAGGAGAGAGAGGGAGAGGGAAGAGGGAAGAGAGAGGAGGAGGCCGAAATCGGCTAAGTCCAAAAACGCCATTTTCCTGGCCAAAAAAAAAAGTTTTCCAAATGATACCGGCCCAGGGGGGGTGGGCCGGAACACCGGAACAGGCCTTTTTAGGGGTCGGGAAGGGGGTTTTCGGGGGTCAAAAAAAGGGGTTCAGAGGGCGGAGAGGAGGGTGGAACAGAGGGATGCACATCCCTTTCGGGCCGAATCGGCGCGGCGCTCCGAGTATCGGCCAATCGGATCGCTCCGTTTCGCCGATGTGACTGGTGGCGCGGCGCTCCGAGTAGCGACCAATCGGGTCGCTCGGTTTTGGCGGGAATTTGGGGGAAATCGGCGCGGCGCTTTCCGTGGAGATCTCGGGCTGACTCGGGCAGTTTCGGGTCGATCGGGGACTCTCGGGTCGGATCGGGGACTCTCGGGCCGACTCGGGTCGAATCGGGCCGACTCGGGTCGAATCGGAGGGAGAGGGGAGAGGGAAGAGAGAGGGAAGAGAGAGAGAGGAGGCCGAAATCGGCTAAGTCCGAAACGGAGGATTTCGGTCCCAAAAATTTTTTTTTTTCAAATGATACCGGCCCAGGGGGGGTGGGCCGGAACACCGGAACAGGCCTTTTTAGGGGTCGGGAAGGGGGTTTTCGGGGGTCAAAAAAAGGGGTTCAGAGGGCGGAGAGGAGGGTGGAACGGATGGATGCACCCGTTTCGGGCCGAATCGGCGCGGCGCTCCGAGTATCGACCAATCGGATCGCTTCGTTTCGCCGATGTGACGGATGGCGCGGCGCTCCGAGTAGCGACCAATCGGATCGCTCGGTTTCGGCGGGAAATTCGGGGACGGGTAGGGTCCTGGCACGAGGAGATCCACGGGAAGGTCCACGGGGAGGTCCACGTACGGCGCGCCGGATCCGCGGGACGGACGCGATTCGGGTACGATTCGCGGGTTTGGGACCGTCGATCGTCGATCGGCGCAGGGGATCCACGGGACGATCCACGAGACGGACGATCCGCCGTGTCGGGACCCCCGTGTCGGTTCGTATCGGTTCGTATCGGATCGGATCCGTGTCGGTTCGGAGGATCGGGAGGAGTGCGCCTACCTAAGCCGCCGAGACCCTCGTCTCCCCTCATCCCTTCCTCTCTCCCTCTCAACGATAGAAGCGCGCACGGTAGAATGAACGAGACACGAAACGTGTCCGATAGTCTCGCGGGGACGCCGGGCGAGTCCGACGGTCCCGCCGCGGTGCCGGACCCCTCCCCGTCTGTCACCCCCATGGAGGTCGATCCACTCGCGCCCCCCGTGTCCTGTGGGGCGGTCGAGGACGCGCGGGATGTCCCGAGTGTCCGCGCGCCGATGGACCCCGGACGCTGTGCCGCGCCGTGTGCGCCTGGTTCGACGCCGCGGTCGTCAGGGACCCGAGGGACTCGGCGTGCGTCACGACGTCCCAGTTCGCCGACGAGATGGACCGCTTCCTCCTGTCCAAGGGCCTGCCGGCGTACGACCGGTCCGGCCTGGCGGGCGACCGCCCGCAGGCGCGCGGCGCGCATTTCAACCTGATATCCGCCATCGCCGCGTCCTACGGCGTCGTCGTCAGCGATTTCGGCGACGGCCTGACGCTCTGCCGTCTCCTCGTCCGTCCTCCGGCCGGCGGGTACCCGTTCGACCCGTCGCCGCTCCCGAAGCCCGCGTCCTTCGACGATGACGGGTACTTCGCCGCGATCGCGCGCAAGGAGCTGATACAATCGCGGCTCGCCGAGACCTCCGCCGTGCTGGATGAGGAGGATCTGGACCGTCTCGAGTGCACGGACGAGGAGGACGCGTTCGAGTCCCACCTTCGACGGCCCCACGCGTTCGCGCATCTGTGCCAGTTCCGCGTCGCCCGGCGCGCGTACGACCGCAAGCGCGTCCCGCGCCCCGAGTGGCTCGATAGGACGATCGCCGAGATGAGGCGTCAGGTCTCCTGGGACTACGACGAGTCGACCAAGGGGAGGGCGAGGGCCGGGACGCACATGTCGGATCACCTGACGGACGTACTCGGATGGCCCTCGACGGCGGAGGACGCCTTGCCCCTCCAGACGTCCCTCGAAGACGCGGCCGGATCCGGGCAGGGCGCCGTCGCCGCCCTCCGCGTTTCGCCGAACGTGTCGAGCCAGATTTCGGCTGCCGTCCGCGCGTCTGGGGGCGGTAAAGCGACGCGCGCCCAGGCGTTCGTCGGCGATCTCCCGTCGCGTCTGTTCGCGCGCGTGCCGGACGCTCGCATGTCCCTGTCCGCCTTCCGACACCTCTACTTCGAGCGTCACCTCGGATGGCCGGCGTCCCGGCGCTTCACCGTCCCCAACGAGGTGGTCGCCGCACAGCTGGCCGCGCGCGGCATCCGATTGAGCGGGCGGAAGAGGGGCCGCGACGTCACGGTGGACGGCCCGCCCGCCAAGAACGTGAAGTGGGTTGAGGGCCTGGCCCTCGCGCCGGGCGTCGTGGTCCGCGAGAGCGACGTCGAGTGCGATGCGGGGAATTAGACTAGCTTTCTACTAGTGACGTGTTTGCATTGGTTTGATGATGTGTGGACGATAATTCCGTTTATTACGATTTTTTATTCAATACAATCGATTTATAAATGCCGCGTGGCGTCTTTGTTTGTTTGGTAACGCTAGAGTCTCACTCCTAGGACTCTTTCGCGGAATCGCGGACTCGCGGACTCGCGCGTTCGTCCCTTTTTTTGTCAAGTTACGGACGGGTGTGCCAGTCCGGCGACCGCGGTCCTTTCGGGGTCGTTCGCGTACAACCCGTCGAACACCTCGTGCCAGTTTTCGGGCGTCGCGCGTTGGCGCGCCGATTCCAGATCCTCCCTCGTCGCCAGGTCGAACCACCCGCTATGGCCCTTCTCCTCGCGCAGGCGGATTTCTCGGTCCACGTCCGCCAGGAACTGCTCGTACGCCTCTCGGTTCGTGTACCCGCGGTAGAGTTCGTCCGGATCGTCCCGGTGTCCGTGGAGGTACGGGTACGCGCGGACGACGAGACCGTCCACGAGTCCGCGGAGAGTGTCAAGGACGTTGCCCATGTCCGCGTGTCTTTTGTCGGGGAAGGGAGGGGGGGAGAGACGCGCGCGTCTCGTGCACGAACGGGAGGAGAAAATGTCCCCTCCCTTTATACCGCGGTTTTCGCGCGACTCGACTCGATCGATCCGCTCATGGCGCCCGGATTCCATTCGGCTCGCTCGTTCTTCGGAGCCGGGTTCCGATCGACGCGCGACCGATCGTCCGGGTCCTGGTGGAGAAGCAAGGACGGCAGCGGGACGGTCGGCGGGGACGGTTTCGGGACGGAGGGCGACGACGACGGGGGCGAGGACGGACGCGGACGTTCCGGTTCCCGGTGTCCGTGGAAAGGCGGTCGACGCGCGGTCGCCGCCGAGGTGCCAGTCACCGACTTCGGCCCGGAGGAGGAGAGGTACGCGTGCGTGAACCTGAACGCGCGGGACGCCCCGCCGCCCGTGACCCCGCAGGTGATGCGGTGGGCGGAGGACGTCCGCAGGGAGAGGAGGGAGTCGCGCGTCGTGGGCAAGCTGCGTCTTCCGCCGCCCGTGACGACGGGGGTGCTGAAGTGGGCGGTGGAGGCGAACGAGAGGGGCGAGGGGACGGTCCTCGGTCCGGGATTATTCCGGGACCTACATTATTATAGGGAGCTGCGCGGTTCGATATGGTACATCGATGCGCGGCCACGACGGTCGCGGGGTTCCGATGCCAAAATCCGGCGGCGCGCCGGTTCTGCTCCGTCCACTCCTCTCGGTCGCGCGCGCGGACGACTGCGGACGGTCCCGGAGGCGTCCAACGAGGAGGAAGGGGGGGAGGAGTCGGACGGGACGTCGGCGGGGGGCGTGTCGGACGCGGCGGGGTCCGCTCGGTGGGCCCGTCCTCGCACCGTGTGAGGTCGGACGCGTGCCGCCACGCGGTGGGCTCGGCGATCCTGGTGCGCGGGTACAGCGCTCCGGCGCCCGCCGCGCCGCCCGCCCGCGTTCCGGGGAGTATGTTTTCCCGAAACCGCGCTTACGGTCCGAATACCGCAGACGAGGAACGCAGGTTGCGATTTGTCGCTTACCTGAATTCGATACCCAAGGATCAAAGGGGCGCGAAATGGCGCGAGTACAATTTGAGAAGGAGGTCTAAGGGAGTATCTAGGAAGTCCTCGTACGACGAGTTGGATGAGATGAACCGGTACTTGGAGGAAATCGAACAATATAACAAGGAAAAGGAGGTGAGCGCGTTTGTGTCTGGGGTCGTCGAGAATTTGAAGAAAAAAGAAGAGGAACGGGAGAGACAAGAGGAAGAAGAACGGAAGAGAAAAGAGGAGAAAAGTGCGACTGGAGCTGGTGGAGGTTCTGGGGGCGCGGGCGACAGTGGTGCTAAAGGTGATGCAAGAGGTAGTGGCAGTGGCGGACGTCGTCGTTCGGGTACTAGCAGCGGATCGGATACGTCCCCGAGTGGTGGTGGCGGCCCGGTCGCTGACGGTTCGGTCGGCGGCGTGGTCGCTGCCGATGGGACCAGTGGTCAAGGCGGTCAACCGAGTAAACCGAATTCCGGTAAGAAAAAAAAAGGCAAAAAGTAAGCAGCAGACAAGGGGTAGTAGGTAATATTTAGAGCGCCTCCCGGTAGTCTTGGGATATCGAATCCCGGCCGCTCTCCCGTCCGAGTCCGCGCGTCGCCCCGGAAAATGATCGCAAGCCATACTAGGCAGCACCGCGCTCGAAGAACGCAATCATCATGGGGCAATTCCCGAGTTCCACGCGAATCCACGCGTCCGGAGTCTCCGACGTCGTCGTCGTCGAGTCGCGGGCCGCGGACATCTCCGACCAATTGGACAAGATCTACGCGCCATGGAAGAGCGCATCCCGGCGGGCCGACGACGACGTAGCCGCGTCCTCGCGTCCGTCCGCGAATCCCGAGCCGAGGCCCACGGGGCAAGGGACCGCCACCGCCTACCTGGACGGCGCCCTGAGAGACATGTACGAGGACGACCACTCGTCCAAGCGGTTCCGCCACGCCGCGCCGTCCGTCCCCGAACAGACCTTCCGAAGCGCCGTGTTCTGACTGAAGTATTTTGACATCGTGGTTTGAACCGATGACAGACGCGCGATGACGCGTGAATTGATGTATTATGAAGGATAATAAAAGGAACGTTTACCGACAAACCCGTTTTGCAACATGTCCCCATAGTGCCAGTACCCGTAGGGTACGATACGATAGTGTCGCGACTCTCTCTCTCTCCCTATCTCTCTCTCTCATTTGCGCGCGCCCGACGACTTGGTCGCCGTCCGCTTCTTCGTGTACCGTCTCGCGCCTCCCGCGTGCGATATCTCCCGCACCTCGTAACGGTCGTCCAGCATCGACGACGCGTTGTCGTGCGCGCCGGAGTACCGGCACGTCAGCGGCCGGCGGCCCGACGCGGCCCGCAGGTTCCTGTCGTTGTGCACGGGGAGCATGTACTTGCAGTCCACCGCGACCTCGCGCAACGTCGTCAGCAGCGTGTCCATGCGCCGGTCGCTCGCGTTGTCCCGCGCGCGGTCGGACACGAGCCCGTCCACCCACCAGATTTCCGACCTCTCCCGCAGCAGTTCGATCTCCGCGTCCGCCACCTTCTTGTACAGCGTCAGCGCCTTCCGCAGATCGCCCGTCACCCGTCTGTCCCGCAGGTCCTCCGCGGCGTTCTGACTCCGCGCCATCGCCTCCTCCTCGGCGCGTCGGAGCCGCCCCGGGTGGTCCCTCTCGATGGCGTCCAGCGCCTTGTGCAATCGGATCGTCTCCGCCGACGGACGCGACATGTACCGGTGGACGGACACCGTCCACGTCCGCGCGTCCTTGTCGAGCTGATCGTGGCTGCAGTACCGCACCGCGCGGGCGATCAGCTGTTTCTCCTTGTTCTTCGTCGGCTGCGGCTCCACGATGTGCACGTGGCGGACGCCCTTCAGGTCCAGACCCTCGTTGTACCTCCCGCTCGCCAGGATCAGGTGGACGCGCTGGCCCGTCCGATTCGAAGGGTGGTTGAACACGCCCGCGACGTCCTTCAGTCCCTGGCGATCGGACGCCTCGTTCGTGCCCAGGACGATGTACCGTCGCTCGCTCCGCTCCGCCCTGTCGTCCTCCAATCGCGCGTACCCCATCGCCTTCAGCACCTTCTCGAGGTCGCCGATCCCGTGCTGCCGGGAAAAGCGCGAGTACACGAAATGCTTCTCGCCCGGCGTCAGCTTGCCGACGATCGCCGAGAATTTGGGCGACAGACGCGACAAGTTGCGGAGGAGGGACTCGCCTCGTACTGATGAAACGACATGTTGTTCGACGTGCCCTGCAGCGTCGTGTAGTACTGGTCGAGGCTTTCCGGGTCGTGTCGCAGATGGGATTTGTGGACTTGCTCGCGGAACGCCTTCTCTTGTTCGGCGCTCATCGGCGTGAGGTGGTCTTCCGCCGGCATGAGCTCGGGGTACGCGCTCAGGTCGCCCGTGAAGTCCGCGAACGAGACGAGGCCGCGGAAATCCTCGGCGTGCGAGTCGAACGCGATCTTGTGGGACGACGGGTGTCGGATCATGTTCACCAGCGTCAGGATCTCGTCGACATTGTCCCCCGGCGTGGCGCTCAGGATCACGGTGTACAGTCCGGACACGTCGACGGCCGGGTTGTGGGCCGGCGCTCGACGGGTCGCCAGGAGCGAGAGGATCGCGGCGTTGTCCTTCTTCTGCATCTCCAGCGGGTGGAAGAGGTTCTGGACCTCGTCCATGATCAGCACCGCGTTGTGGAGGAGTTTCGGGTCCGCGTTCTTGCGGCTGTTGTGGACGTCGACCGCGTGCGCCAATTTCGCGAACGTCAGGATCTCGCCGCCCCACACCCTGGCCTTGACCGCCCTCACGGCCTCGTCCCTGGACATGCGCTTCAGGCGCGGGAACATCGGCGCCCACTCGGCGATCTTCTCGATCGTGTTGTTGCGGCTGTTCTCGATGGACGTCGCCAACAGGATCTTCACCGACCCGCCCGTCTCCGGATCCTGGGCGTCCCAGAACGCGTCGATGGCCGCCATCGTCGTGGCCGTCTTGCCGCTCCCCGTCGAGTGCCACGCCAGGAACCCGCGCGCGGGTCTGCGCGACGGATGGAATCGCGCCATCCGTTCCAGGAACGCGTGGACCGACGTCTGTTGCGGCGACGGGATCTTCTTGGCGTTCGGATCCCTCGCGCAACTGTTGGATCGCGGGTCCGCCAGTTTCTGGCGCGTCTCGGGCGGTTCCGCGTCCGGCCACTCGCCGTCCAGGTACTTCCGCAATTGGGTCTGGAAATCGCTCGTCATCGGGTCCGGGAAGTCGGCGGGCACGCGGCGACTCGCGCGCGGGGCCCGTTCCGCGTTGATGTTCACGCGCGGCTCGTACAGCACCAGAGCCCGCGAGTTGTCCACCGGCGCCGGGGGTGTCGGACGCGCGGTTTGGAAAGGCGCGGAAGGCGCGGAAGGCGCGGAGGGAACGGACGGCGGCGCGATCGGGGGCGCGGTCGGCGCGAAGGTGTTCGTGGCGACGTGCGCGACGCTCGGTCCCGCTGTCCACGGGATGTTCGAACGGGGCGCGGGCGCGTTACCGGACGTCGTGCTCGCGATCGTGGCGCGTTCCATCTCGCGCGCGAGATTGTCGGGCGGTGGGTTGGGAGGAGGCGATGGGACGGGCGGAGGCGGCGGCGGGGCGGTCGTGGGTGGAGGAGGGACCGGGGCGGAGGGAGCGGCGCCCAGTTGCGGCCACGTCACGGGGGTCCTGCGCTCGTGCGGCGTCCACGCGCTCTGCATCCTGTCCACGAGGTTGTCCACCAGCCACGGGGAGGCCTTGACGCTTTCGTCCGCGCGGGGGGGGGGGGAGGACGGACGTCGGACGCCTTCGGTTTCTTCTTGGCGTCTCGGATCGCGAATCTCTCCAGCGCGGCTTCCGCCACCTCCAGTTGCGTCTTCGGGTCCGTGAAATCGCGCGGCTTGTCCGTCGCCGCCGCGGATACGACGGTCGCGATCGCTTCCGCCGCCTTCCGGCTCGCGGAGGCGACACCGCGGGACACCGCGGCGGGGGCGCGTCTCATCCGACCCACTAGGCCGTCCACGAACGACGACGACGGTGGTCGGGGCGGTCGGGACGTCGTTGGTGATGTCCGCGCGCGTCGACGGCGTCTCGGCGGCGACGGGATCGGGCGCGTCCGCGGTCGTCTCCTCCTCCGCCGCTCGCCTCGACGGTTTCTGTCTGGTCCGGTTTTCCGCCCGCGACGGCCTGGCGGACACGGGGACTGTCTCGACGTCCGTCGCGATTCCGGCGGCTGCGCCGAACGGCTCTGGGACCGCGTCGTTGCGCGGACGGGGTGTCGGACGCGTTTGTCGACGGACGTCCGGCGCTCGCCGTCTTCTTCTTCACGGCGGTTCGACGGGGCGCGGCCGTCGTTCGACTCGTCTTCTTCGTTCGCATGTTTCTTCGGCGCTCTCGTTTCGATAGTATACTGCGAGGACAAATTTCCGCCGCCGGCGAAAAATAAGTCTCCCGCGTCTATGTATAGCACACGGTCGCGAGTTCCCGATGGCGTTCGTCGAGGCCGTTGCGGGGTTGTTCCGGGGAATGGTGGGGGTGGAAGACGCGATGGGCGCCGCCCGCGCGGCTCGAATCGCGGGAAGGACGGCGGAGGCCGCGCGGTCCGCGGAGACTGCCGCGTCCGCGGCTGCGGCGGGAGGCCGGAGCGCGGCCGCGGCCGCGGACGAGATGGGTCAGGCGGCTCGGTCTGCGTCGCTGGCGGACAAGGCCGTGGGGGCGGCGAAGTCCGTGGGCGGGACGGTGTTGGACGCGGGCATCATGTTCGGCACGTTCGCGGGGTTGGACAAGGTGTTCGGCGGGGGACGCAAGACGATGGCGGATCCGGACGAGACGGGCGGCGCAAGGGAGATCCACAACGGGTTGCCTCATCCTGGCGAAGGCTCCGGCGGCGGTGGGATCGCGAGCGGGGGGTGGCCGGGCGTGGTCCTGCTGTTCCTGGTGGTGATCGTCCTGCTCGCGTGGATCTTTTAAATCCTCGGGCGCGGATGCGCGTCGTCACGGCTCGTTTCGGACGCTTCGTTACGCGGGCACGGCGGACGGCGTTCCCCACTTTTCCGAGAGGTAGGCGCGGATCGCCTCGAGCTCGGCCGCGGTCTTGGCGGTGCTGTAGATCAGGATTTCGCCGGTCCATCCGTCCCAGTTACGGTGCTCCAATCTATATCTGCGCCCACACAGATCCTTCCGGGATTCTGCACCGGGGTACCGGTGTACGCCCCACCATCTCTACCATCAAATCTGGTAATGGACGTTTTTGGTGTGCTTCCTAGGTCGCACGACAGCGCCAGCACGTGCGCCCGCCCGTCGTAAAACTCTGCATTCGTGCAGATCGGTTGAGTGGCCCCGTCCGTACCCAAAAGCGCATAAAACTTGGAATCGTCGCAGTTGTTGCAGATGCCCAGTCCGTAATTACTTTGAGCACCGACAACGAGGCCTTTCGTGGAAACTCCCGATTTCGAGGGTAAACACTCGGGTGTTTGATTTTGCGACGACGATCAAGGTGTTTTGCGGACGACCCCAGAAAAACCCGTCGCTCTGGAGCCCGTTACGCAAACTGTAACTGAATTGAAGAGACCGCTTAGAGTTTAAGCTATTGTTGTCGATCGGCGCATTGGTGGTGAAGCACAGTAGGTGCTGGGTCCCCTTCTTGTCTTTCATGCCCCTTACTGAAGCCGTGGCGAGCGTGGTAAAATTGGTGTCGCTGTACAGCGTCGACGAGTCGGTGGGATCATACCACGCGTACAGGGCCGAGTCGGTGGCGGGGTTGTATGGCGTATAGGTGAACGAAAGCGAGTTCGAAGCCGAGTTGCCGGTCCCGAACGCCGCGTCTGTCACGGTCCCTGCGCCGACGCTGAAGGACGTGGCGGAATGGGCCGTCGTCGCCGTCACGTTGAACGTGTACGACGCCCCGCTGCCGACCAAATTGGAAGCGGTTCCGTTTGTCACCGTGATGTCACCCAACGCGAAACCGGTCACCGATCGACTGAATGTCGCCGTCGCGGATATGAAACTCCAGTCGGAAGTGGACCCCGCGGACGTTGACAGGTCACGGTGGGCTGAGGGGCGTACGTGAAGGACAGGGTGTTGGAAACCGTGTTGGCGTTGCCGGTCACGGCGTCCGTCACCGCGCCCGCGCCCGCTGACGGACGAGGAGGAGTAGGCGGTCGTGGGCGTCACCTGGAACGAGTACGACGCCCCGCTGCCGGTCAGATTGGCGGCGGTCCCGTTGGTACGGCGATGTCGCTCAAGTCGAATCCCGTCACCGACCGGCTGAACGTGGCGGTCACGTCGACGGGACTGGTGGTGGGCGTCGAGCCCGCGGTCGTGGCGAGAGTCACCGTCGGAGCGGGCGAGTACGTGAAGGTGAGGGTGGAGGAGGCCGTGTTTCCGACCGCGGCTCCCAACGCGGTGTCGTACACGGCGTTCGCGCCCACGTCCACTGTTGTGGCTTGGTAGGCGGTTACGGGGGAAACGGTGAAGATGTAATCGTTGTTTGCGAACGGGCCCGTCAATCCTGAGACCGTCGCGTTGGTCACGGCGATGTCGCCCAAGGCGAACCCGGTGACGGCCGTGCTGAACGTGGCCGTCACCGGGACGAGCTGGCTGGTCGGCGTCGAGCTGGCAGTGGTCAGGGTGACGGTGGGGCGCGGCGGCGAGTAGGTGAACGTCAGCTGGTTCGCTACGATGTTGAGCTTTCCGGACGCGGTCGACGCCGCGCCGGCCGCCACGTCCACGGTCGTGGACGAGTAGGCGGTCGTGGGCGTGACCGTGATCGTGTACGTGGTGCCGCTGCCCGAGAAACCCGTGACGGACCCGTTGGTCACCGCGACGTCTCCGGACGTGAAGCCCGTGACGGATTCGGAGAAGGTGGCGGTCACGGTTACCGGAGTGCTCTGGGGAAACGTCCCCGACGCCGTAGCCAACGCGACGGTTAAGGGATCACCCGCGGGCGTGCCCCATTTGTTGAGGAGGTATCCACGGATGAATTCGAGTTCGACCGACGTCTTTGCCGTCTCGTAAATGAGAAGCTCACCGATCCAGCCTTCGAATGCGCAAGTCGTGTCCGACCGTCGCGCTCCGACGTCGAGTAGGCCTGTAGTTGGGGCGCCAGCGACCCTGAAAGGAACGTTCCGGGACGGCCGTCGAATCTTGTATACAGCGCGTAGGGTGATGGAGACGTCTTATTACACATAGCCAACACGTGAGGCCTATCGTCGAAGAACTCGAGATTGGTGCAGGCTTTTTCGAATGTGCTGGCTTTGGGTAACCACTGAACCTGATTCGACGTGGTAATGTAAATGCAACGCGTGGCACCGCCCAACATGTATCCAGCATGCCCGCTCGTCGCCGCGGGATATGTGAACGGATTCACCTGTTGCGCAACGAACAGACACGTTAGGTTAGGGCGGTTCCAGACGCTCGTATTCGCGGCTGGTAAGTGAGTGTGAGCGGAGTTGGTGTATTTTAACCATGACGTGGCCGGCGACCCTGTCTTCGATGCCCTTTGTGGTCGTTTCGCGAGATCCGTTTGTGCGAGGTGAAAGTCATCGCGAGCTTTATTGGCCATGTAGCCCACGGAATCGCCGATCTGCGGTGCCCCGGTCTTGTCACTGTTTACGTATAGGGTGGTCTGATCAGACGGGTCGTACCACACGAAGAGACTGGAGTCTGTCTCGGGCGGTATCCGTACGTGAAAGTGAGCACGTTGGATGCGGGGTTCGGCAGTCCCGTTTGTCCCAGGACGACATTTTCTGGCACGGACACCGTCGTGATGGCGTAGGCGACGGCGTCCGTCACCGTAAATGTGTACGTTAGTCCCGATCCCGTAAGTCCGGACGCGACCCCGTTGGTTACAATAAGATCGCCCAATTCGAACCCGGAACATGTCGCGCCGAATGTCACTGTGACGGTGACGGGGAGAGAAGATGGCGTCGAAGTCGTCGTGGAGAGCGTCACCGTGGGCGGGGGGGAGTAGGTGAACGTGAGCGGGGCGGCGGCCTCGTTGCCGTTGCCGGATACCGCGTCCAACGCCGCGCCCGCGCCCACGCTCACGGTCGTGGAGGAAAATGCGGTCATCCCGTTCACCTGGAACGAGTACGACGTCCCGCTGCCCGTGAAATTGAGCGCTGTCCCGTTCGTAACCGTAAGGTCTCCGATCGCGAACCCCGTGACCGCTCTGCTGAACACGGCCGTCACGGTCACCGGACTAGAGCTCGGCGTCCACCCGCTCGTGGACAGCGTCAGGGTGGGAGGAGGGGACAGCGTGAACGTCAGCGAGTTGGATGGCGCGTTGCCGTACCCGACGACGCGTCCGTCACCACGCCGGCGCCCACGCTCACCGTCGTGGCGGAGTAGGCGGTCATCCCGTTCACCTGGAACGAGTACGACGTCCCGCTGCCCGTGAAATTGAGCGCCGTCCCGTTCGTCACGGCGATGTCCTCGATCGCGAACCCCGTGACCGCTCTGCTGAACGCGGCGGTCACGGTGACGGTTTCGACGGTCGGGAACGATCCGGATGACGTTGCCAGCGTCACGGTGGGCGGCGGGGTGTAGGTGAACGACAGGCCGTTGGAAGCGGCGTTGCCGTGTCCGGACACGGCGTCTGTCGCGGCGTCCGCGGCCACGGAGACGGTCGTGACGGAGTACGCGACGGTGGGGAGGACGTCGAACTCGTACAGGGACCCGCTGCCCGTCAGATTCGTGGCGATGCCGTTGGCGACCGACACACGTTCAGCGCGAACCCGGACACCGTCCTGTTGAACGTCGCCGTGACCCGGACGGAGTTGGTGCTGGGAAAGGATCCCGCCGATGTCGCGAGGGTGACGGTGGGAGGGGGCGAGTACGTCAACGTCAGCGGGGCGGCGGCCGCGTTGCCGTTTCCGAACGAATCGATCGCGACTCCGGCGTCGACGTCACCGTCGTGGGGGAGTAGGACGTCATGTTGTTCACCTGGAACGAGTACGACGCCCCGCTGCCCGTGAGATTGTACGCCGTCCCGTTGGTGACGGCGACGTCCCCGATCGCGAATCCCGTGACGGCTTTGCTGAACGCGACTGTCACGGTGACCGAGGAGCTGCTCGGCACCGAGCTCGCGGTCGACAGGGTGACCGTGGGCGGGGTCGCGTCGAGTGGCACGATTCTCTCGTGCGAATACGAAAAGGTGCCGGACGACCCTTTGGCGACCACGTAGACGTAATACGTGCCGTCCGCCAGCTCCGAGAAGGAGAGGGGACCCGTTCCCACGGCGCCGGCCGTCCCCGTGATGGGGAACGCGCCGGACGCGACCAGGTCGGACCCCGCCGTCCCCGATTTCGTGTACAGCTCCTCCGCGGTGGCCGCGTTCTTCCGAGACGTGTACACTCTACACGCGACGCCCATGTTGCTCCCCGCGGTCTGCGTGATCCCGTGGGTGACGGAAAGGGTCCGTCCGACGACCGTGGGCGCGCTGACCGACCCCGCGAAGGCGTCCGTCGCGAACGTCGCCGGGGTCGTGTCCAGACGGATGGTCGCGTACGTGAGCGGATCTGTCTGCGCGCCGAATTCGGTCAACACGACCTTTATTTGAACGCGGACGGCCGCGGAAATGCCGACGTCGACCCGTTTGGTCAGGGTGCGACTGTTCTTCCATATCCATCGCCCATCGGCGTAAAGTCCGAGTCGAATCGTGCGTGACGAATCGCTCGTTGCGTAGTCCAACTTCGAACACTCGTCTTTCGTAATCGCCCGTTGTCCACCGCACGTCCAGATTCTTGAGATGACTTGAGATTTGCAAAGTTACCGCTTCCCGGACCAGCTGGCCAAGTTGTGGAGAGATACGGCCTGCGCCCGTACGGAGGTCGTTGCGC
>RPFO01000272.1:2500-29670 GCA_009746045.1 Mesostigma viride | reverse complement strand
TTTCCATTTTCTGTCCAGTCCTCATAACGTTGACCCGCTATTCTAACACCACAAAAGACACCTGGCCTGTCAATAGCCTCGGCGCTGTTGAAGTCCAGCAGTCCAGCTTCAGCTCCAGCTGTCCACTAACACGCGTATGATCCTCTCGACGCTGCACACTTGTGCTGCCGTCCGCTCAAGTCAGTGCTGCGCGGCCCAGCTGTGGCTGTGCCTGGCCCGGCGCGCGTGCACGTACACTTTCGTCCGCTCTTATGCTGCAAGTGCTAGTGTCCCCCCCGGTCACTAGCCTTTGTCGAAAATGCGTAGAAGACAAATTCCTTGCGCACGTCACCGGTCTTGTGCATAGTGGGCGCCCGGATGACATAGCGCGCGTCCGTGACAGCTGTCGCGTCTGCGTGCCACAATCTCCGGCGCCACCATGGCGGCTGGCCACTCAGCTTAATTTGGTAAAACCCAAATGAGCTGAGCTGATGTGCCTGCCTTAACTGCATGCCCTGTGGGGTGGGCGAGGACCTGTCCCATGATTCCCCCCTCGCTGGCGACCGGCCCCATCACGAAGACAGCGATCGTACCAAGACAAGGGCAGCGGTGACCGCAGTCAAGCTGCGGGAGGTAAACTGCGCAGCGGTGCACACTGGACAAAACCAATCCCCCTCCGGAATGCTGGTGACCACGGGCTGCAAGCACTGCATGTGCCAACCACAGTTACACTGATCACACAATAACATGGACTCCGCCTGATCGACCCGGTGACAAACCTGACACTGGGCGTCCTTGACTCGGCGAGATGTGTGCGGTTGGAGGTCGTGGACCAAATTGGGCAGTGAGCAGGGACTGAGATTGCTGAGGTTGTCTGTCGTACGGCTCCCGTCGGCGCCCTCCAAAATTGCCACTCCCGATGGTTTGATAGCCACAATGCGCAAAATGGTGGGCCCCGCCTCCACATCCAAAGTGTGCTTCAGCTGAGTGCGCAGGAAAACATACTGCCCTGGCCTAAACCGCAGCTGGCGAGCCATGTATGCGCCCCCCCGGCGCTGAGCGTAACGCAGGGAGTCCCTGTGCTGAGCAATGAACAAGTTGTTCATCGCGATGGGCATGACCTTCTTAAAAGTCTCTGCCCTGGCCAGCACCTCAACCAAAAATTGCTGAGCGTTGTCGAAGGCCATGGGTTCGGGGTGCGCAACCTGTGCCTCCGTAGGCAAAAGAGGATTACGCCCGAACAGAAGGAAATACGGGGAGAAGGTAGCGAGAGACTCCTGGGGAGACATGCGATAACCCATGGCAATCCATGCCAACTCGCGATCCCACCTGGCCGACTCCGGCACCTGCAGGCTCCACTTGCGCAGCGCCTGCTTGACGGTCTGCACCAATCTCTCAGCCAAACCATTGGCCTGAGGATGCTCCCGAGAAGTGCGACGGTGATCAATAAGACATCCATCCAGCAACTCCTGGAACTCACCCCTGAACTCACCACCCTGGTCCGTGACTACCTCCGCGGGAGCCCCAAACCTGGTGATGATGTCTGCAAAATGCTTCGCTGTGGTAGCGGCATGCTTGTCAGCAATGGGGATCAACTCAACCCATTTGCTAAAGCTCTCCACGCATACCATGACATAGAGGTTGCCGTCAGGGCTCTCCTGAAACGGCCCGCACAGATCGACGTGCCAGCGATAAAACAAGCCCTTGATGGGAAGCGACATCAGCTCCTTGGCACCATGATCTGCGCTAAAGTTAGCCTTGGTTCGAGCACACGGGACACAGCTGGCCACTACCTGGGCCACTGTGTGTCGCATGTTATTCCACCAATAGCTGGTCCGTACGAGGCTGAGCGTGCGATTGCCACCCAAGTGACCATACCGCTCGTGGTACGCCTGCACTATAGCAACGCGCTTGTCAGGCGGTGGGACGACCACCCTACGCTTGCCCAACAGCTTGTACAAAACCCCATCTTCCCAACCATAGGTTGCAGCCCTGTGCTGCACCCTGTTCAACTCCGTCGCCTTCTGAGCAGGAGTCCAATCGACTGGAGTAGGAGTCAAGACAGCACCCTGCACTTGCTCCAAAACTCGACCATCTAGCCAGATATCAGCGGTGTAGCAATCAGCAAGAGAGCTACGCGCTAAGAGAGCCTGCACAGCGATCAGCTGCTGCAGAGAAGGATCAATGTCAAAGGACAGAGACCTACCCTCTTCCATAGCGCACACAGCTTTGGATGGCGTGAATGGCGACGGCCGCACCGGGTCGTCGCTGATGCCGAAGTCCGCCACAGAGTACTCGACACTGCGCCACCACGCCTCCTCCTCATCGTCGGCCGCATACCCAGCAGCGTTCACAAAGACCACAGAACCCGACGAGCCCTCGGCACCCATGGCCCGGGCTCCAGTGTGGTCAACAGTGGTAGGCATGGCGTATCGGGATAGCACATCGGCGTTGACATGGTCCTTGCCGGCCCGATGCACAATGGTCATGTGGTACTCCTGGATAATCATGGCCCATCGGGCGAGCTTACCCGTCAGGTTGGTGTTGGTCATTAGCCACTGAAGCGGCTGGTGGTCTGTCACCAGAGTAAACACGCGCCCAACTAAATACGGGCGAAAGTGCTTGATGGCCCACACCACAGCCAGTGCCTCCCCCTCATAGGAAGAATACCGGCTCTCCGCTGGGTTGTTGCTGCGACTAGCATAAGCAATAACGTGCTCGCGCCCATCACCATCCTTTTGCGCCAAGACCGCACCCAGTCCTACCTTGGACCAGTCGGTATATAACACAAACGGCAAAGCATAGTCAGGGGCGCGCAGAATCGGGGCCGACGTGAGCTCCTGCTTGATTGTCTCGATGGCGCGTTGCTGTGCGGGACCCCACGCCCACACGCACCCCTTCTTGAGTAACTCGGTCAAGGGCTTCACCTTGCTGCTGAAGTTCTCAATGTAACCTCGGTAATAGCCAGCCAAACCCAAATACGCCCGCACCCCTGAGACATCCGTGGGTACGGCGGCCTGCACAATGGATTCGACCTTGGCGGCATCAGGCGTCCGGCCACCCGGCACAATCTGATGACCAAGGAATGAGAGGGTCCGCTGGGCGAACTTGCACTTCTCAGGGTGCAGCCGCATATTATGCTCCTCGAGAGCCAAGCGAACCTGCTCCAAGTGCGCCAGGTGCTCCTCAAATGTCGCGCTAAAGACGATTACATCATCAATGTAACAAGCGGCGAAAGGAAGACCTGCAAGCACTTTGTCCATAGCTCGTTGGAAAACAGCACTAGCGTTGCGGTGCCCAAAGGGCATGCGCACCCACTCATACAAATTGCCGCCCCCCCAGAATGCAAGCTTCCGCTGATCCTCCGGCGCAACTGCGATCTGATGAAAGCCGCTACGCAGGTCCAGCGAGGACACAAACTTCACATGAGGAGATATCTTATCCAGGACATCATCCACACGTGGCATGGGGTAACGGTCCACGGGTGTGTGTGCATTCAGCAACCGCAGATCGGTGGCCATGCGCATACCCGTCCATGCCCCGGTGATAGCGTCCTTCTTGGGCGCAACGACAACGGCAGCGGCATAGCTGGAGGAAGATTGCCTGATGATACCGGCATCCTCTAACTCCTTGCATTGCTCGGCTACAAAATCCAACTCGGCCTGACTCAGGCGATGCTGGCGTCGGAACAAAGGGGTGTCAGTGTCCAATGGAACACGCATGGTCCCACCATTGAAACACCCCAGTTCATCACTTGTGAAAGCGAAGGCCCCCCTTGCAGTGCCTAGCCACTTTAGCATGGCTGAGCGCTGCGCATCAGAAAGGTGTTCGCCAATAGCCCAGGGGTGCGTATCCGCGGGATCACCCACAGCTACCGCATGTGCCTCAAGATGCGGCGCCCTAGCCGCATCGTCGTGGAACAAGGAAAAGGCTGCCACGCCTGGTGTGACACCCACCGCCGGAGCCTCGCGTGCCGCACGGTGTATTACCCGATGCAGCGTGGGCTCGCCGGCCAGCACGGTGCTGGTCAGCAGGGCGGTCATGAGAATGATAGTCCACACCTGTCGCAGACGCCACCCCCATGCTGATGAAGTCCCCGTCGCTGCAGGGCGCTTCAGTTTGGCTGCGCGCGCCTCAACCTGCTGAGGCGGATTGGCTGGGGACGCCCCCCCAGACTGGCGCACGGCAACCGATGCAAGCAGCACATACCCGACCTGCAACACCGACATAGCCTGGCCTATCAAAGACCAGCGCTCACTCTCGAGCACGCCCGGCAGCGCCGAGGCCCCGACATGAAAACCCATGCTGGCCTCACGAAATTCTGCGGGTGGCTGCACCAACAGACCGGTGGTAGTGTCCCAAACGAGACCCTTACCCCGATCACGGTATGCTGTCGACCCTTGGTAACTGACCAGGGTCGGCAGTGCACACATGGGGCTCCCGACCCGGTTGACGCGTGCATACGGTGGGCGATCCTCGCTATCCACCTTCTGCGTGACTAGGTGGGAAGGCAATGCTACCTCCGCAGACACACTCGGATGCTGCCTTGCTACGGCCCCCAAGACCGCCTGCACATCGGTCGCACACGCCACGTTGGTCCAATAGGCACGCAAACGATGCGTGAGCCCACCCAGCCCTGCGTTGTCACACACGATGGGCTCCCCCAGGAGTGCCACGATTGTAGCCCAGTCCTCCCGCACCGCCTGATGTGGGCTGTCACCCGCCACAACGTTCTCAAACAGATACGCAGGCGGATGGGGCTGACGCGACTGCAACAGTCCCACCACACGCAACAGTTCCCAGAACAGCGCGCTACGCGGATCGGCTAGCCCCCGCCCTTGCCCTGCCTGGCTCAGGCCCTGGCACTCCCAACCCGCAATTACCAAGTCGATGGCATGATGCCTGCGCAACAACTGCTGCACCTGCACCTCACCGATGGCTCGGATATCTTGAGGACATTCCCCAAACGGGTCACGCCATGCTGATGGCGGAAACTGCGCGGGATACTCTCGCGACAACACGCCACAGTGACTGAAGTACACCTGACGCGCCTTGTGCGATGGCTCTACCGCGATGAGTTTACGGCACACGCCGCCTGCGGCCAAAAAGCCTGCAATGCCCCCTCCGATCCCCGCAAACAGTTCCAACACTACCGCACCCTTGGCAAAATCAGGGGCCTGCGGTAAGATTGCAGCAGAAAAATTACCTTGGGCCTCCGAGACACCCGGTTGCAGCAAAGTGAGGCCATGGCTGGCCATCTGAGGAATGGTGATGACGGCTTCAGTTACCCGCTTGCGCATAGCCAGCTGCCGCGTGGACGTCACAGCATCCAGCGACCACTGCGTGCGCATCTTGGCAATGCTCGCCGTTGGCTGGGGCAGCACCGTCCGATGCTTGTCCCACGCCGATGAGCCCGCCGCCCGTACCTCCACCATGCTGACCTCCACCACGCCCGCAGCCGCGGAAGGGTTGAGGCGTGCAGCCCCGGCTGAAGAACTGAAGCATGAGACCGGCACGCTGGCCCGCTTCAGGCCAGCCCCATCCCAATCAGGGATGTAAGATGCCTCCTCCGCCCTATAGTCCACCTGAACCATGGCGCGAGCAAGGACATCCACCCCGAGTAGTGCGGAATATCCACACTTGTTGACCACCAGCGCATACGCGGACACGGTGGTCATGCTAGAGGCGCGCAACGGATTGAAAATCACGTTGACTTTAACCGCCGTCATAGCGTACGGCTTACTAGCCGGACCCTGCCAACCTGACACAGACACGGGGCTTTCCACTAAGCCACCGTTCTCGTAGGTCAGGTTCAGCATGGTGGCCAAGTCCGTGCTGATGACTAGCGGCTGAGCACCGCTATCAAGCTTGACTGCGCCAACCAACGGACATGTCACCATGTCGCTCCATACATCTCCACAGGCTCCAACTGCTTGGAACGCCATGGACGGCTCACCATTGGGGTATGGAACCACCGTGGGAACCTGGGGGACTGCACTAGTGCGCTGCTGGCTACTTGTGCTGACCACTCCCGCTTGCACCACGGGCACTGCGGCTTCTACCGGCTGGCGCCCGTAGGTGACGGACTCAGAATTGCGCAAGGTGCGCACATCATGCCCATCTGCGAACAACTGGATCTCGGACACAACCGACCCCAGCCACTCAACCCCCTTCTGCCCGAAGGTGTCGACCACCTGCCGTGCTGAAAACATGGGTACGTCCACAATGAACGGCATTGGGTACACAGGCGCCAATCGCCTACGCTGCTCCAGCCCAGCAGGGTTCGCATGCTCAAAAGCAGATTGCACCCCAGCCAGCGGCATGGAAAAGGACGCGGGCAACTGCCCGGCAGGCAACATGGGTGCCTGCTGAAAAGAAAGCGGGCTGCGTGCCTGCTTGCCTTTGGTAGCCTCCGCAGCGTTGATCTCGACGTCACCCGGCATGGGCGCCCAGAATGGGTCCTCCCGGTACACCGTCTCGAATTGGTTGGGGGGCGCCGTCGCCTCCTCACCATGCTTGATGGCAGCCACCTGGGCTTCCATCGAGTCGGTCTTGCCCGCCATCTCGGCGAAGTGGACCGTCTTGATGCCCGCGGCTGGACACTTGTTCATCAGGTGCCACTTCGTGTCTGCCCCATGCGGCTTCGTGCAGCGGCTTGGACACTCGCGACTAAGGTGCCCATCCTTGTCGCAAAGGAAGCAGCCCGATTTGCGCGCATCCGTCCTAGTACCCGTCTGTGAGGACGTGCCCCCCCAGCTCGCGTCGGGGCGGCAGCGTCTTTGTTGCCGCCAGCGGCGTTACCCTGGGTTGCATCATGCGATGAGGCGTTGCGAGACCCCCCTTGGTTCCTGCTAGCACCGTGGCCGCCTTGCGGGCGCGCTTGTCTTGTGGCAGACGACTCACCCGACTTGGCCTTGGTCAGCGCGTCGACCTTGGCCTGCAGCTCGGCCACCACCGTGCTTACCGAGATCCGGCCTTGCGCGTGTCGTCGCATCATGGCCCTGACCTCAATGCACAGTGACCGCAATCGCCACGGCTGGCCGTTGGGCGGCGTGGGCAGCTCCATCTCCTTGGAGCCTAGCGCTTGCAGCCATTTCTGACACGCCAGCTTTTCGGACCAGTCCTCCACTTCGCCGGCGAACTCCATGAGGCGCTCGTAAGATTGCTCCGGGGTTTCACCCTCGGCTATCTTGAAACTGCGCCACTCACGCTCTGCCTTGATGGTCTCCACCGGGTATTCCTGGCGAAGGAGGCCCCACAGTTCCTCGGCAGGGTCGACACCATACATGATGTTGTCATAGTCGGGCTGGCCACGCCCGTCGAAGCCGAACCACACGTCCGTGTGACGCGTGTACAGCGAGACCTCTCTCCACTGCTCCACCAGCCTAGCCACTCGCCTCAGCGTAAGGCCGTGAAAGAAAAAATGCATGTTGTTCATCACAAACTCATGCATTACAGCGCCTTGCGTAGTCATGTATTGCAGATCAATCCATGACTTGTACGCGTTGTAGGCCTGCGCCAGCGTGGCCAGATTGCCGGTTGTGGAGAACTTCTCGCGCATGTCCACCCGTGGTAGGGTGGGCATCTTCGCGCCTTCCGGTATGAGGCGCACCCTTTGCGGGTACTGCACCCCATCGGCATCCTCCGGCGGTCGCTGAGCTGCGCGTCCCTGCGCCAGCGTGCTTGGTCGTGCTGCCTCCCGTACTCGGAAAGCCAGCGGCGTGGTTATGTCCTCCATGGGCGGAATGCGCCCGATTGGCACACTTGACCACCGTGCAGTCGACCCGCCGGTCAGCGCCCCACCGCCTCGCCCAAACGGAATTGAGGCCCCGCCTGGCAGCATGCGTCCTGGTGCACCCCTGTGTGGGTCCATCGCGCGCGCCAGCCCTGCCCCGTTCTCCTCGTGCAATCCGTCTCGCGCTTGATCGAAAGGCAGGCGCCTGGGCGCCAGCGTATACTCGCCCCGTGGCTGACCATCCGCCTCACCAAGCAAGTCGTGTTGGGTTAGCGACCCAGCCAAAACCCCCGGTTCCATCGAAGCCCTTCCCGCCGCATTACCTGAGGTTGGCGGCTGGTCCCGCTCCCTCGGCTCCGCGGCAACACCACTGGGGCCCGGCATCGATGCCTGCCCGTCCCATGGTGTGGACTGCAGATGACGACCCTCTACGGCCACCAATCTGTCGGTCACTTCCCGCATCTGCAGCGCCAATTGCTGCTGCAACTGTTGCGACTGTTGCTGCATCTGCGCTTGCATCTGCGCGAACAGCGCCACCATACTCAGCGGCGCTTCTTGGTCGCGACTCTCACCCACTGCGGGTACGGCGGGAGGAATCCCGCCATTCGACCCCGGAGCGGACGTGTCGGCATCTGCTCTATTTGCATCTGCCATGGCTCGAGTCTGCGCTCGCGTCAGTGGCATGCACCAGCTGACCGATGGGCAAAACAAGAACCAACAAGCCTAGGTTTCGCTGAGAAGAAGCAACAACCAAAGGCTTTATAACAGGTGTCAAGGATAACGACTCGACTAGCCTGCCAGAAAAAGACAAGAGCCAGCAAATTCTGGCTAGTTCTATTTTCTTAAAATCTGTCTCAAGACACTTCCTTTACAAACTGTCAGCCAGGCCGTTCCCTGTACTGCTGATGGTTGCTAAACACTAAAGCCAACGTCTTGGCTTCGAACAGAAGGAAGCAGACTACCGGGTAGTCTCTTCGAGTAAAGAAAGGAGGGCTCTCAGCCGAGGACAAGGAACTGTCCCTCGTGCCTGATAACCACCTTATTGCCTCCCCTGCTATAGAATAATGCTTTCAAAACACATACTTTGCACAGTCTGATGATGAAGCCGCACATGCGGAGTTTATTGAGAAAGTTAATACAATTACAACACGTTGATAGTCTCAATATCGATGCACTCCATGCTCACGAGCCCGCAGTTAGGCAGCGCTCCATGACATGCTACCGGCCTTGCTCCCAAGGAAAGGGAGAAACACGAAGGCCACTAACGAGAGACTCGAAGAGACTACACGCTGCGTGAGAGTCCTCTTCGACTATGAACCAAACCATTCGTCATGCCACACGCATGACACACGCCACACTTGTCAGTCCAGCCAGGAATGCCAAAACTATCTTGCTGCCTGAACCATGCGAATAGAAACCGCATTCCAGTTGCCGTCCTGGCTTTCTACCACACATGCCAACAAAAGCAGGAAGGCATCCCGACAAATCTAAATTGCTACCCTGTTGCCGATCTCATCTCCTAGAGGCTCCGGCATTTCTGTCCCTGGGAATGTCCGACATTGAGTCACGTCCAGCAAGGTCGAAGCATAATATCCTTCAGACAATCTGCACGCTCACACCTTGCGTGTGAGTGGCCCAGCAAACATTGCGTCTAATCGTTCCTTTCTAGAAGAAATCCCTTTTTAGGGCTGCCAGCGATTTCGCATTCATTCCAGCGATCTGGCTCCGCACCGCAAATTGTCCTTTTCCATTTTCTGTCCAGTCCTCATAACGTTGACCCGCTATTCTACACCACAAAGACACCTGGCCTGTCAATAGCCTCGGCGCTGTTGAAGTCCAGCAGTCCAGCTTCAGCTCCAGCTGTCCACTAACACGCGTATGATCCTCTCGACGCTGCACACTTGTGCTGCCGTCCGCTCAAGTCAGTGCTGCGCGCCCAGCTGTGCCTGGCCCGGCGCGCGTGCACGTACACTTTCGTCCGCTCTTATGCTGCAAGTGCTAGTGTCCCCCCCCGGTCACTAGCCTTTGTCGAAAATGCGTAGAAGACAAATTCCTTGCGCACGTCACCGGTCTTGTGCATAGTGGGCGCCCGGATGACATAGCGCGCGTCCGTGACAGCAAGCTGGTGCCCCCTGACTGGAAGCTCCACGAGCGTCTGGCTTTTGCCAAGCTACGCCAAGGCACCACACCGTTCCGCGAGTTTCTGACAGAGTTTGAAGCATTCTCGGCTCGCCTTGAGGACTTGACCTGGACCGAATATAGGTCGCGGTTCATTGAGGCGCTGAGTCCGGAGCTCCTAGATGAGGTGCTAAAGCGCTTTGCTGAGATACCGTGGGAGCAGTGGGATGTGATCGAGATCCAGCAGTACCTTCTAAAGGTGTCAGATGTGCTCGCACGCCGCCGCGCAGCGGTCACCTATCGGCATGCTGGTGCTGCACCGCGTGGCGTCCACTTCACTACGGTGGACCAAGATGGGTCCTCTGAGGACATTATCGACCACGAGCAGGAGGACGGCGACTATGAAGCGCCCCAGGTCAATGCAATCGATGCGTCCAAGGCGCGATGCTTCCGGTGCGGCGAGGTCGGTCATCTCAAGAAGGACTGCACGCGACCACCACGGGATCGCGATCGTGGCGACGAGCAGACGTCACCCCGTTTCTCCGGGCCTGCCTTCGGTAAGCGCCCGGACCAAGCACGGCGCCCAGACCGGCCTCGCAACGCGGGCGAGCGCGCATACAAGTTGCAGGACGCCCGGCAGCGTCCCACGCAGCATCAGACGCCCCGCGCTACGGGTCCTTCGTTCCAGCGGGTGAACCGCGAGTTGAATGAGTTGTTCTCACAGCAACAGGACTCGGGTAATGGCGCCTCGGGGGTTATGGATGGCAAGGCGGTCGCCGGCTATGGGCATGGCGACGAGGAGGATGAGGTAGAGGGGGAAGAGTGGACCGGGCGGTCGAACGAGGCGGTCTCCCGGCCCTCCGTTCCTCGTGCGTAGTGTCCCTGCCTACACGGATAGAGGTAGATGTAGGACAGGTAGATAAGATAGCGCAAGTCAATAACGTCAGGCAGATAGACAGCTTAGATAAGGACACCCCGTTGGTAGCGAATACCAGCGTGGGCGCAGAATCAGTCGTTACAGTAGATAGTCGCACCCCGCTTGTAGCGAATACAAGTGCGGATGCATCCTTGGGCGAGACTTCTGCTCCAAACACGCAGCCGGCCACGGGTAGCGCAGCGAGCTCCGACCAGCCTACGCGCGCAACTCCTGGCTGGTACCCGCAACTTGCTCCTGTTTAGTGTCTCAGTGTCCAGAGGCCTCAATTGAGGCCTTTTGGCTCAATTGAGGCCTTTTTTACCAAGATCTCACAAAGTACGGTATTTTGGCGGGAAGGACCGGTCCTATGGGTCGTCCGGCCCCAGTGGCGCGAATCTGGTACATGTGCTGAGCGTCCTGACCCGTTGGGGTCGACAGGGGTCGACGGTTACTGAAAAATACGTGAGGTGGAAAAGTACCTATTTTGGCCACTTTCGTGCAACGGGACGAGGAATTTTCACGAATGCACGACCATGGCGGCCTCGAGTAAAATGGACCGTATGGCCACGTTCGTGCATCATTTCGAGCAGTATGGAGCGCGTTGGGCAGATAAATTATCCTTGAAGCTAGCCCGACCGCTAAATGTGTCAAAAGTCGATTTATAAATTCGTGGGGTCGTTATTTGTGTGCTGAATGCCAGGTTAGTGAAGTTCAGATGGGGCGTAGATGGCGTTGATAGTGCGCCTGCCAGCAGGACGATGCTTCGATATGTTGGGAAGGAGACTAGCGGAACGGCGGGGGGGATGTTGGGGCAGCCGTGACTAAAGGGGCGCTGGTTATATTTGAGCCTTTTGTCGTGAATCCATAGGTAGAGGAAGGGGTGTTTTTAGCTAGGAAAAACTGGGTTGCGGACAATAAACGCGCGCGCGCCCCCAGATATGGGAGCGCAATTATGCGAACAGCGCTGGTGAGGCCGCTGCAGCCGCTTTCATACGTCAATGGACGACGCATGGAGCGTCTGTCCGGCCAGATTTGTGGGCTGCATCGCTTCCGGACAACTTGAAAACGCCGAGCTTGAACAGCTTTTCTGATGCAGCCACGTTCAGCGCCAACGCATATGCGTGCTTAGTGATCCCGGGTGTGACGGGTGTGAAAGGTAAGTGCGTCCTGGTGGTAGAAAGGGAATGGCATCGATTTGCTTGTGATATCGCCAGTTTTTAGCTGCCTATCGGCGCCTAGTGCCGAGGTGACGTAAGGCAGGCTATATTACTTCGTGCAGTGCTCTGCGGCTGGCCCCCACCGTGTAGACGTGTTTGCTTTCCATAAGAAGCATGGCAGTTCCTGCCATGCTGGCCATGTCTCAGGCAACCCTTGCAAAGCTTAAAATCAAGCTAGAGGTCTAGAAGACAGTGCAAATGGTGTCCAGTTATGCTTGTATATCTTGCCACATGTGTGCTGTTCATCTGCTGCCGCGGCAGCAAACCCCTGTCAGAATATACGGTAACAACGTAATTGGGGCTATGTGAGTGAAGCTGAGCGCTTGGAAGGTCACACCTATCATTATAATGCATGATCCTTGTGCGTGTTTGTAATAGAGGCTTAATTGGATTCCTCATGGTTACGTGCAATACCCATGGCAGGCTGTTGCTGCCTGCAGTGCTGCGCGACAGCCCCGGCCGTGCAATTGTGTATGAGGCGTCCCTTGGGGAGCATGCCATGTCATGCCATGCTTACCGTGTTGTGGGGAAACCTCGTAAGGTCCAAAAGACACCTAAGAGGCAGAGGGAACTGAGTACTAGCGCCTTTTTTCTGCTTGCATCTATGGTCATGCTGTGTTTATGGTGCCACCGCAGCGACACCCTGTTTTGTTAAATCATAATTAAATAGGTATTGGGGCTATATGACTGATGTTAAGTGCTGGCAACCCCAAAACAATCATAATAATGCATGGCCTATGCTCATATTTGGAAAAAAGTTGTTTGGCTGCATGCAACACCCAATATAAAAAAGGCCTCAATTGAGGCCTTTTCCTGGACATTGGGACATTAGGGGAGGTCTGGCTGTACCGGGATCAGCATTAGACCCTACCTCAAGGACAAGACCGTCATGGACGTGCACACTAGGAACTCAGGAACCGTAAAAGTGGTAAAAGTGGTAAAAAGTGGTAAAAAGTGGTAAAAAGTGGTAAAAAGTGGTAAAAAGTGGTAAAAAGTGGTAAAAAGTGGTAAAAAGTGGTAAAAAGTGGTAAAAAGTGGTAAAAAGTGGTAAAACGGTGGGAAAACGCTAGGAGAACAGCAGGTGGTAAAATCATTTTACCACCTTTTACCACCCCTTTTACCACCAAAGTGGTAAAAAATACCACCAAGTGGTAAAAGCGAGGGTGGTAAAAACACGCCACAAAGTGGTAAAAGTGAGGGTGGTAAAAAGTGGTAAAAAGTGGTAAAAATGAGGGTGGTAAAAAAATACCACAAAGTGGTAAAAATGACAGTGATAAAAAAGGGGAAAATGCAGATTTTGCCAGCATTACAACACAAGCACTGTTAAGAACAGCTTAACAGGCCATCATTCCAAATGGTTTCTTTATTACAAATAATAATACATCCCATTAACAGTTGTCTCTCTTGATTTACAATGAGGATTTAGCCCCACATTGGGCGTCTCATCGATACGTTTACACCATTGTGAAATAACACAGGCCGCATCAAGCCCAGCCAATTAATTTACTTCTTCTTCAGGTGTCATCATGATCAATGATGCTTCTTTGCCTGAACAAAGCCACACAGTTGCCAGCACTCATGCTCTGGAGGCCTGCAGGCACACAGAGCACCACCATTGAAGAGGACACAAGGGCAGCAAGGCAGGGGGGGGGGGGCAGTCAGGCACGGCAGATAGTTGTTGCCCAGCAAAACATCCTATGCATGGTGAAATGGGTTATGCCTGTGGGTATGATGCATGACCTAGCATGAGAGTGATACATACATGAGTAACAAAAATATACGCACATGGCAATTGGGTGTGACAACACCACATCACTACATAGCTAAAACGTGCTTCAGAAAAAACATTCCACTAAATTACCGGATCAGGAGTCTGACTCTGGGACTCCTTTGCTTGCCGCTCCAGCTCAACTTTCCGCTGCGCTTTTGCCATCATGGCCTTGAGCGCGGCAAGCTCCAGTTCCGCCTCGGTGAGATCTGGCGCGGAGGGAGCATCGGCAGACGCCGTTGCGGCCGGAGAGCTAGAGGCAGGCGGGATCGCTGGCGCGGAGGGAGCACCGGCAGACTCCGTTGCGGTCGAAGAGCTAGAGGCAGGCGGGATCGCTGGCGCGGAGGGAGCACCGGCAGACGCCATTGCGGGCGAAGGGCTAGAGGCAGGCGGGATCGCTGGCGCGGAGGGAGCACCGGCAGACGCTGTTGCGGCCGGAGAGCTAGAGGCAGGCGGGATCGCTGGCGCGGAGGGAGCACCGGCAGACACCGTTGCGGTCGAAGAGCTAGAGGCAGGCGGGATCGCTGGCGCGGAGGGAGCACCGGCAGACGCCTTCTCCTTGGGTGGCGCCCGCGCTCGCTTGGCCGGTACATACTCATCCGACACCTCCTCCTTCTCCTCTGCTGGCCCCCAACTCTCCTTCAATTTCGCACGTGCGCCTCGAAGGTCGTCGTCAGTGACGTTGCCCAGAAGGACCCACGCATTCTCGTTGCCCTCGGCGTCACCGTAATGCATCGTGGCAAAGTCAACAAACAGCATTTGCGAGCCCCCATCACGCTCCACAAACCGCGTGCCGTAAGGGGCCTTGAGCTTCGGCTTCACCTCCACCACTTTGCCAGGCTCCCAAACATACGCAGCCGGCCGCGCCCCATCGCGCTCGTACTTGTACCTTTGTGCCACGAAGGCCCCGTGCAGTGCTTCTCCGAAACCACCAGGGCCCGGTCGCTCTTGAACCACCGCGGTTGGCAGTAAGGTGCTCAGATAGTGCGCAAGCCCCAAGTCCATGGGACCACTAGGAAGCTTTCGCTTTGCAGCCGGCTTCTTGCTGGCGGCCGGCTTCTTGCTGGCGGCCGGCTTGTTGCTGGCGGGCGGCTTGTTGACGGCGGGGCGCGACGTGATGGGCTCGAAGACATCTGGCTTGATGGCAGGCACACGAGCAGGCGGGAGACCATCCGGCATTGGCAGGTCGGCCAGCTTGGGCACCGTAGTGGGCGGCTCCACGGTGTTGTTGGGCACCGGAGGGGACGGCTGCACAGCGTTGCTGGGCACCGGAGGGGGCGGCATGACAGGCTGCGTGCCAACGGGAGGGGGCGGCGGTACAACCTTCTTGGCCACCGGAGGGGGCGGCATGACAGGCTGCTTGGGAACGGGAGGGGGCGGCGGTACAACCTTCTTGGCCACCGGAGGCGGCGGCCTCACATCCGATACCTCCACAGGTGCAGGCGCGTACCCTGCCACTTCCTGCTCTAACTCCTCCTCAAGGGCTTGGAGCCGAGCTCTGAGTCTCCGAATTTCATCTGCTCGGACGCCTGTGGCATGCTGCACAGGCTTGGCCTCCGGCTTGACCTCCGGCTTTACTTCCGGCTTTACTTCCGGCTTTACTTCCGGCTTGACCTCCGGCTTGGCCGCCGGCTTGGCCGCCGGCTTTGCCGCCGGCTTGGCAGCAGGAGTTGTCTGCAAGCAGAGGGCGGGGCATGGAATAAGGACGTTAACATTCGGGAAGTCGGTTAGTAGCAGACCTGCGATGAAAGAAAAAACCAAGAAGCTTGCAGACTCCTGTAGCTAAAGATAGCGTTATTACCTTTGGCATGTTGGTCACGTCGCTTAGCGCTTTGGTATTTTCCTTCACGTCATCATCCTCGTCCTCGGCAAAACTCTGCCTCTTTTTTAAGCTGGAGTTGCTTAGCCACCGGCTCAGCTCCTTTTTTACGAATTCTTCAACACTTAGGGCTTTGGGTTTGGAGCCCTTGGGCTTCTGGGCGGTGAGCTCACCAGTCGTCGGGTCTACCACCCAGCTGGATGCCTCATACTTATCCAGCTCTGCACGGTTGTCGTCAGCCACACATGTTTCTAGAAAGTTTATGCAGCTCTTCTTTACCCGGTTAATGAGAGCATCCACCATGGCGCCATCCTGTTCCTTGAGGACATACCCCTCTACGAGGTATGCACGGCCAAAGGTCGTGATTTGCAGTCTTAAGGTCCGCACATATTCCGAGGGAACGACGTTTTGTTTCGGCTTTTCCTCTTCACATGCTCTTGCATCAAATCGCTCCCACTCCTCAGGACTGCACACGTGAGCTGGTCGTAGCACTGCTACCCTTCTCGGCATTTACAACGTTCGGTCGCACACCACCATGCGACCAAGGCTGGCTAAGTCCGGAATCCCCCCGTTTTGCGAACGGAGACGGTGCCAACGTATACATGACGCACTGCACCTGCCTCTGTCCGCCGTTGGATTCAGCAGATCGACGAACCTGGCAGCATCCCGCGCAAAAATTTTTTGAACGTCTTTCGCCAAAAGGCACCAACGGCAGCTACACAAACGGCCGGACCGCACGCCTCGCGCGGGGCCCGCACGCCCCGCGCGGCTGCGTGCGGATCGGCTAAACTCCGTACTGCTTGGTACAAGTACAGAGGCCTCAGGAGCTAAGGCTGTACCGTTTCAGTAGACTTCTACCAATGAGCCCGTGACTAACCAACACTACCGTACACTGACCGTAATATCTACCATTTGAATGACTGAGAAAATGTCCGTTTGATCAAAAGGGATCGACGACATCGAAAGCGTTGGCGAGCAGACACAAACTTGCAACGGGTGACTTAGCGGCTATCACGGCGGCGGGTGGCACCAGAAAGATGGCGGTCCCACCCATGGATACCGGAATCGAGCCGAACACTTACATCGACACACACATGCTAGCTGGCCAAATTTCGTGATGTCTCCTTTCCCTTCCTCCACGGATACCTACATTGTCCAGTTTCATTGGTCATCCTGCAGGCTTCCTGAGTTTTATCGCCAAATTATGTTGGATGCGTTCCTGGAAATGTCGACTGAGCCGGACTTCATGGTCACGGTTGATTAGTGAGCTGCCAGTGGTCTCACTGGCGCAGACGCCCTAGCGTGGCTCGATTTGTGATCCCGATGGCGACTGGTTAGCCACGGAGGGCCGGCATTGACCATCAACGGTCGATGCCGGCCCTCCATGTAGAGATTGTAAATGCGTCAAGGACAGACAGTCGATGAATTCATGGCCGAGGACCCTGACGACGGGTCGGCCAGTGGAGAGGATGCAGCACGCCAGTTTGCTAGAAATTATGACGAAGCAGTGGCCAGAGTCAAGGACGATACGCCATTGTACCCGGGATCTGAGAGCAAGGCCTTGATGTTTACATTGCAATTGCTGACGCTAATGGGGGAAAACTCATGCCCTCAGAGCTTTGCTGATGAGCTCTTCAAGCTGTTGGGAAACGTTCTCCCCGCGGGCAACACTCTGCCCGACAGTATCTGGAAGGCACGGAAAGTGATCAAAGGCTTGGGCTTGGGGTACCGTGTGTACGATGCCTGCCCATGCGAGGGTTACTTGTACAAGGACAAGATTACTAAGAGCTGCCCTCTTTGCAAGCTGTCGCGCTACGAGACGTACACTGACAGAAACGGTGACATCGTCAACTCGCGGAAAGCGCATCGCCAGGTTAGGCACTTCCCCCTGATGGATCGGATTAGGGCCTGGTTCCGAGTCCCGGAAATGGCGGAAGCCCTTCAGTACGCTGCGAAACATGAAAACAGGGAGCCAGACTCATCCACGCGCGTTGTGGACGGCTTGAAAGGCAGGTTTGCACTTGTTTCTACGCCTTCTGTTATGCAATGTGTGCCAAAGTATCAAGTTCGAGATTTTTCCTCTTGCGCTTATCTTTTGTTTGTACTGCTCTGATGGATACCTTTCTTTTTACGTCTGGTGTTTCTTGTGCATGGACCTGTTCGTGCAGACAGCCGTGCCATCCAGCACATAAAGAACAACTGGGACTTTCGCAGCCAGCCGCGGAACACCATCTTCCTTCTGAATTTTGACGGAGTATGTCCAAGGTCTTTCATGGATACCCACAGCAGCTGGCCCGCGTTTGTTTCCTGTGTCAACTTGCCCGAGTGGGTGATGGTGAATGGGCGGTTTTGCCCTATGGTGCTTCTTGTGGGCGCCATGAAGGGGAAGGCACCCAAGAACATGACCATTTTTTTGGACTTGATCGCTGAGGACTTCCTGGTACTGTGGAAGGGGTATTACATTTGTGATGTGACGCTGGACGTGGCGGGTGTTTACACTACGACATTTGTGAGGTCCATTCTTGCTGGCATAATTCACGACTACCCGGCATACTCCAAGTCCCTGAACATTCCAGATGCAGGGTACTATCAATGCGTCCTACATGGTGATGAGTGGCGTGGGGTTTTTATCTCAAATGGCCGTATCGTTCTCCTTGGCAATGACCGCATGTTTCCCGAGGGTGACCCCCGCCGGCCGGCTCACGCTCCTGTTGTTCAGGAGATGGACCATGCTGGCTACCTGAAGTACTGTGCTACGCTAAAAAAGCAGCCCGAGCCGTTTCTCAAGTTACCGTACTGGGTTCACCTGAAGATCCGTCATTTTATTGACGAGTTCCATCTGTGTCCCAACAACTTCAAGCGGGTCATTCATTGCACAAGCGGTAATTGCTAAACATTTAATTGTATCATTTCATTGTGATTGTTGCATGCATACATTGACTGTGGCCTATCTGTTCACATGGAAAGCTGATGTAATATTGTTTTGTTTTTTTTTTTCTGTTTGTACTCCATGCAGGGAAGGCTATGGCGACCGGGTCACTTCGTGGCAGGCTGAAGGTCCTCGGTCTGAACCCGGAGCTGTGGCGGCCTGATGAAGACCCTCCACCGGAGGGAGACCCACCACCGGAGGGAGACCCACCACCGGAGGGAGACCACCAAAGTCCACCGAAGAAAGGCCGCAAGAAGAAGAGGGCGCCAGCACCGCGCCCCGGGTTCCAGCTGACGGCTGAGGAAAAGGCTGATATCAAGCGTAAGTGTGACATTGGGTTTTTATTTTTCCCGTAATTTGGAAATTTAATATGTAGGACTGACTATGGTCTGTGTGATTTACATAGGACTGACTATTTTTTTCGGCTGTCGTGTTACTACTATGTGTTATTTTTTTGCGTGTGGTTGTAATGCGCAGGTCTCGATGACATCATGGCGCATAGCCTACCCGACTACTTCACCGGCCGGATCAGTGGCTTGCTCTGCGATGCGAAGAGTACTGAAAAATCCAAGACGCGTGACAAGATCCTCTACTTTTGCAAGCAACTCCCGACCATCTTGCGTGGGCGGTTAGATGACGATGCACGGCAAGCATTTCTCCTTCAATCAGCGGCCTGGGACTTTGTGTTTTCTAGCGGCCCGGCGACTCAGCAGCAGTTGGATGACTGCGGCGAGATGTTTTTGCTTGCTGCTGTGGCGATGGAGCGTATAGCGCCAGCGTCTGAGATGGCAAAATCTGTTCATATGATGGCCCACCTGGCCCAGCAAATCCCCTTGTTGGGTCGATGTGACACCCGCACCATGGCGTCGGGCGAGCGGATGATGGGGGCCATCACGAAAGCTAAGCTGTCCAACGTCAATGTGGAGTGCTCCATGGACGGAGCATATCGCAAGTCTGAGGCGCTGACCCATCTGGCCTATCACATGGTGAAAACCGGGATGGTAAGTACACGCTAGTGACCGATTTTTTTTTTTAATGGATTTGTGTGCAGATTTAGTGTTATGTACGCGCTCCTTGTGGCCGGTCTTGTGCTGCATGCAGCTAATTTCTGTGCATATTTGTGTGCGCTGCTTGCAATGTCTTGTTTGCTTTCTTTTTTTTCTTTCAGCCAAAAGACCGCTACTACATCTGGGACGTCATCCACGCAGACCCGTCCAAGAAGGTCGAGTTGGGGGGGCGCAGCCGCAAGAATTTCTACACTTTCACCGCCGCGGAATCTGATGAAGTGGGCGCGATTTTGTTGGAGTATGCGCTGCCCAATGCGGAGTACAAAGATCCCGAAGTCAACGGCGATGAGGCCTACTGGTAAGACGCCGCTGTCCTATTATTGTAAGTTGCTATTCTTTGAGCTGATTTTCTTTCAGTATAGGGAACTTCATCTGATTTCCAAGGACTACTGCCGTTATTCTAATTTTTTTTTTCTTGCATTGCTATCTTGCTTTGTATACGATGTGCATGCAGGCGGCCCTTGTGCAGCGACCTCTCATGGCTCAAAGACTGGATCGGACTCAACCAGCAGCCGCTGGTCCCGGAGCTTGTCCAGGCTGCAGCAGCCGGCGTGCAGCTCAAGGCTGAGGAGTATGATAGGGTGCACTTGTACGGTTTCAATTACCGGACAAAAGAAGCTGACAGGAAGCAAGCATGGCGGACTGCAAACTGTGGTGTAGCCTACCATAAGGAGGGAAGCAGCACTCAGTACGGCTACCTGACCCACATTCTCGTGGCAAAGCTGGTGCAGCCGGTGGGGCAGTGGACTCAACAGCTTGTGCTGAGAGTAGAGCTTTTCGATGCATCGGAGGTGGCTTACATTCGGGATCAACGCTTGGTGTTGGTCCGCAGCGCCGAGGCACCACGCACGGCAAAGCTAGTGTGGCCAACATCTGTTAGCTCTGTTGGGTTTGTGCTGGACCCACGGCATCAGCCCCAGCTTTCGGTCATTCACTGCAAGCTGCCCCGTCACCTGGCAACCGGGTGGGCTTTGGAGAACGAGTTTTTCCAAAGCACGGCGACAAGGTGGCAGGAAGACATCAGGTACTTCCCACCTGAGCCGCCCGCTGAACGGCCGCCCGCTGAACCGCCGCCCGCTGATCCGTCGCCCGCGCCATCAAGCACGGCGGCACGACCTTCACGCGCAGCCCCGCCGCGCAAGAAAAAGAAGCCGCCCGATGAACGGCAGCCCGCGCCGGCAACCACGGCGGCAGGACCTTCACGCGCAGCCCCGCCTCGCAAGAAAAAGAAGCCGCCCGCTGAACGGCAGCCCGCGCCGGCAACCACGGCGGCAGAACCCTCACGCGCAGCCCCGCCTCGCAAGAGAAAGAAGAAATCTGAGGCTTTGGCGCCTGCATCACACAAGGGGAAGGAGCCCATGCCCCCGTTGCGCACAAGTGCACGCGCGCGCACGGTCAGGGACTATAGAGAACAAACCCGAGCAACGAGGGGAATGACAGTGATTTTAACGGTAGTGATGCCAAGGATGATTCTGATTGATGCTGCTGCGCCAGCATTTTGCGGCCTCATTAGATGCTGCTCACAAGTGTAATCATGCCGATATTATGTTGAATAAAGATGCATCATCATTGTTTGGGCCTAAACTGACTTGTTGTCGGTTCAGCCCTTGTGTTTTTTACCACTTTTGTGCTCGTCGTGGTGTTCTTTTTACCACTTCAGCCACTTCAGCCACTTTTTATCACTTTTACTGCTTTTTACTGCTTTTTACTGCTTTTTACTGCTTTTTACTGCTTTTTACCACCATTTTCCACCTTTTACCACTTTTACCACCTCCGTTAGGTGGTAAAAGTGGTAAAAGGTGGTATTTTTTACTGATTTTTACTGCTTTTTACTGCTTTTTACTGCTTTTTACTGCTTTTTACTGCTTTTTACGGCTTTTTACGGCTTTTTACGGCTTTTTACTCCTTGTGGGTGGTAAAAAGTGGTAAAAAGTGATAAAAAGTGATAAAAAGTGATAAAAGTGGTATTTTTTACCACCCCCGAGTTCCTAGTGCAGTTCATGGTGGACACGGGTGCGTCTACGTCGTTCGTCAACGAGGCATTGGCGCGTCGCGCAGGATACGATATCCGGCCACATGCGACAGTGGTGAATGTGACCTATTCAGATGGTCGCAAGAGCCCCTCGCCTGGTCGGGTTGAGATCAAGGCTGTGATTCAAGGCATCCCTGTGGAGCTCCCAGCCACGGTCGCATCGCTCGGAGCTGCCGACATCATCATCGGCATCGACTGGCTGGACGCGCAGGATGTGGACATTAGCATTCGGCGTCGCGTGGTGTGGTTCCCTGACGGTTCCTTTTGGAGTCCTGTCAGCGAATACCAAGTGCAGGGCCCCGACGTGCATAACATCACGCACGAGCGGGAAGTCACCCAGCCCCGCAACAAGTCGCCGCACAGTCGCTATCTGTTCCACACCGGTCGCACGACCCAGGACGACCTGTCTCCCGACTGGGAGGCCGCGCGCGAGGACGTGCGCGCCCCCGGGGAAAGGGAGGGGTCCCGGTCACGAGTGCCACTCAGCCACGTGGTACCGGCTCAGGGAATTTTTCACCTGCAGCGCATCGGGCCCCCTACCATTTTTTCGGAGTACGTGCACCAAACCCTTGAGGAGGAGGCGGACACGTACACAATCACTTCTGTCCTGGAGACGTTGATTAGTCGGTTCACTGTCACGGAGCCCGCGGCCTTAAAGGCAATCAGGTCGCACCCCAAGCAGATGGGCAAGCTCCCGTGCAAGTTCCAGGACGGGCGACTCTATGTCATGGTGAGGCCAGACTGCTGGCGCCTGTACGTCCCGGAGTTATGTCGAGCGGCTCTGCTCCATGAGCTCCATGACTCTCTCGCCGGTGGCCACCAAGGGATCCACCGCTGGCTGCCACGGGCCCGAAAGAACTTCTACTGGCCAGGCATGCGAGAGTACATTGAGACGTACGTGCGCGAGTGTCCATCATGTCAGATCATGAAGTCCCGCAATACGGGCTCACAGGCGGTCCCCCAGACCCTACCAGACCCAGTGGGCCCTTGGGATTCCTTGATGATGGATTTTGTTGGCCCCTTCCGGAAGACCAAGAATGGCAACAGCATGATTCTGGTTTTCCTGGACCGTTTGACGCGCATGTGTCACCTGGCACCATGTCCGGCCGAGCTCACGGCCGAGGCTTGCGCTAAGCTATACCTTCACCACGTGTTCAGGTACCACGGACTCAGCCGGCATTTCATATCGGACCGAGACGAGCTGTTCACGGCCCGCTTCTGGCAGGAGTTCTTTGAATGCCTGGGCACCAAGGTGTCGCTGGGGACAGCATATCACAGCTCGTCCTCCCACCTGGTGGAGAGGCTGAACCGCACAGTGCAAGAGACCATGCGCCACTACACCGACGCGGTGGGAAGCAACTGGGAAGAGTTCTTGGGTTTGGTGGAGTTCTCCCTGAATAACGCCCCCCAGGCAGCTCATGGCTTCACACCATTCTTCCTCAACACGGGCAGGCATCCGCTCACGCCGACTGACCTTCTCACAAGCCCAGCCTTAGCTGAAAAGTCGGTCCGGCGAGACACCCTCGAAGGGGTGGAGCGGCTGCTGGTCCAGATGCGCCAGGCCCATGACAGTGCGGTCAAGGGCTACCAGGCCGCCGCGGAGCGCTATATGGCGAGGACTGCTGGCCGCCTAGATGCGCGCACGCCGGCCATCGAGGTGGGCGACTGGGTACTGGTGGAAGGCCCCCGCCTAGGACGTTTCTCTGAGAAGTTAGAGTGTGAGCTCAAGACAAAGCTCCGTCCTATGTTCCTGGGGCCACGCAAGGTTCTGGAGAAGTTTGGAGATGTGATGTTCAAGGTGGACATCCCGAGCTCCTGGAACACTTCCTCCAACTTCCATCGAGACCAGCTCAAGTTATACCACCAGAACTCCATCCAAGGTCGGCTCAACCCGCCGGCCCCTGTCGAGTACATCCCCGAGACTGGAGAACAGGAAGACGAGGTGGCCGAGATCGTGGGCCACCGGGACATCAAGCGTGGGAGAGGTAGACAGCGACAGTATCGCGTACGGTGGCGTTTTGCTCAGCATGATTACGAGGATTCGTGGCGAACCGAGAATGAGCTAGAAGGGTGTGAACGTCTGCTTCGCGAGTATAAGGCCCAGCATGCCCTCCACTAGGCTACCGCGAAGGTAGTAGTGGTGGGGGCGCTATGACAACGGTCTTGATCACGTGTAGCCAGGATGCCGCGAAGGCACTTGTGTTATTCACGTCGATGTGTACGCACCATCGTGGTAATTGGGTCGACAAGCATCCCCAACGCCATGTGCAAGCAGGGCTGACTCGGCGAACGGGCGGTTCTGTCACACCTGTGGTGACACCGATCTAGCAACAGGACGGTGATGCCGTGCGAACCATTCGGACTCAGGGCACGGGCGGAATGACGGTTCTTGTCGGGACGGGACCGACCCGGCGAACGGGCGGCTCGACCGACCTGACTAAGCTCGATTCCGAGGATATTGAGCGCAACCAGAAACGGCCCCAAGTGGAACCGGATGCCCAGCGAGAAGTTAGACGTCGCGCATGTACGAACGAGGTGTCGGCGGGCAGCGTCTCCGCGGATTCCCAGAGTCCGCGCCGAGAAGCGCGAACTTACTCCGAGCGGGTGGTCCGCGTGGAGACGTCCCGCGCCCATATACCAGAGAGGCGTGGCCCGATACCAGCGGTGGGCTTTATATCTCCCGCGCAGGGGTCTTTGATCGTACAGGCGGTGGCTCGACCGGCGCCCTGGACGGTGGGCGCTTACGTCAGCGCGTTTCCCGGCCCACAACGAGTACGCCCCTTACGTGAGTTTCGGGGTGTTCCCGTCTACATTGAGCTGCCACCATCGCGGTTCATGGCCGTCGACAGCGCGGACTATCATCGACCGCAACCGCTGCACTTTGAGGCAGGAACTCATGCGTATGTGGAGCGAGGCTCCATGCGCGAGCTAGTCTGCTTCGACTTGCACCCAGGGAGGGCGGCCCCGCGACCCCAGGACTGCCTAGAATCGACGCCAGAGGGTTCTGGTACGCGTTACGGCCCCAAGCGGGAGCTGCCAAAATACATGGTAGATGGTAAACCTCGAAAGGTTGACTGTCCCAAGTATGCTCCGTGCGAGGGAGAGGCATTCCTCGACTGGGTTGTGCCCAACGTTGTGAGGGCTCCGGGCTTTCGCTTCAACGCTCTCCAGGTGCGCGTCGTAGTGTTGACCATGGCGGGAGGTTTCTTTGCGGAGCATGGATGTGGGGTTATTGATTGGAACGCGGGCACAATCATGTTCACGCACCCGGAATACCTGGCCGCATTCATGTCGTACTGGCCCACCGGGACGTGGGTAGACCTCGCTCAAACGCGCACCAACGTGAACGAATACCAACTCGCATACAATGCGGATCACCTCGCTAACCCCGGGAAGATCCTCGAGGAAATTGGTGAGCAGGGTCGCCAGGTACTCCACGAGTATCGTCAACGGAAGGCGCGGTCGGGAGGGGTGGGCCCTAGCATTGGAGGAATGTGAGGGTCGCGACCTCCTCATGGACAGTCTTGCAGACGGGATGACGAGGTCAGCGCTTGCGCGCGCATCTCCGCACAGGCAAGACGTGATTCAGCTTGGTGGTCCTCCCTGCATCGACCGCATTGGACAGTTCTGCACGCGAGCACCTCCCGTAGTCGCTGATGACGACTGCCGTGATCCATATTTTGGCCTTTGCTCGGCGGTGGCGTTTACAACGCTGTCACATGCTGGCGCGTGCGCGCCCCGCGGATCACTGTTGCGCACTCCAACTGTTGCGTGCCCGCCACTGTGCATGGTCGCGCGCAACATGTCTGCCACGCGCGTATTATTATCCCAGTTGTGATAAGCATCGTCGCCTGCAACCATGCATCCGGTAGTATTGGTATCGGTCGAACCCATCAATTGGGTTAATTGTCTTGCATGGCGTTGATTGGTGTGCGCCTCTGATTCGGGTCGCTGGCGGAATTTTATATGCTGCCGCGGCCCTGCACTAGCGCGGTCGCCAGGGAGGGCAGCGGTGAGAGGGAAATTAATTGATGGATTTGTGGGAAGTGGGGGGAGATTCCAGGAAGGATTATGGGGGTTCCTGTTCCTGCTGTTCCAGTCCAGAGATCCAGAGTTTCCAGTCACATTGCCCTCATGGATTGCAACGGGATGGCGACAGCATCCCATCGGCTATCAAGGAATTGTCCTTGTGTGGCAACGCCGGGGAGAATTGGCTTTACTAACCCGCTGGCGAACAGGGGTTGGGACATAGTATCCCCATGGCCGATTTTGTACTATTGTTCTCTATAGCTGACTGCCCAGCCTGGGCAATTGTCGCTTTTGTGTGTTGCTTGTTTTGCTTGCAAGAGCTTCTTTTTTTTCTTGTTTGTTTGTTTGTGTTAATTGTCTTGTTGCGTGCGCCCCAAGCCTGGACGATATAGCTATCGTCCCCTGGGGAAGGGAGGAGTGTTACGGCCCAGACCTTTGTATGGGCGTAACAATGCCTTCAATAAATAAGTCGAAAGTCATTTGTTATTCGTTTGGGACTTTCGATAGCTCGCTTTCATAGTCCGCCGGACTATAGGACTCAATTCGGGACTTATTTGGGAATTTGTCCTAAGTTCGGGACTTTGTGTGTTTATTTGGTACTTTGTGTGTTCCGGACCAGTTATTTTGGGCCTAGCCAGAAGTACGAGATCTTCTAGGGGCCGGGCCGGCCCTAGACGTCATACAGAACCTATTGGGGCTTGACGGCAGTATCTGGAAGATCGGCGCGCATGTCGGCGCGCCTGCACACCAACTTGCCAGCTTGGTAGCGCAGCTAGGTGAAATTGGTCTGTGGACGATGGACTCTCTCTCTTTGGTTTGATGATTAATGAAACGAGTGTTGACGACTCTCTCAGACCAAGGGGCACTAATCCGGATGTCATTTGCCTCATGACATGCCGTGTTATATAGCTAGATTAATTAATCATGCTATAAGGCCTAGCTGAGGATAAACCGCTGCTCAGTTAGTCAATTTACTGCGATCTTTGCTTGCTATCGCGGTACGCGGATGCGCGGCTATGCCGGCTTATTAAACTGCACCTTATACTAGATTAGATCTTTCGCACCGTTCGGCACGGGACGTAACACCCTCCCTCCCTCCCTCCCTCCCTCCCTCCCTCCCTCCCTCCCTCCCTCCCTCCCTCCCTCCCTCCCTCCCTCCCTCCCTCCCTCCTCCCTCCCTCCCTCCCTCCCTCCCTCCCTCCCTCCCTCCCTCCCTCCCTCCCTCCCTCCCTCCCTCCCTCCTCCCTCCCTCCCTCCCTCCCTCCCTCCCTCCTCCCTCCCTCCCTCCCTCCCTCCCTCCCTCCCTCCCTCCCTCCCTCCCTCCCTCCCTCCCTCCCTCCCTCCCTCCTCCCTCCCTCCCTCCTCCTCCCTCCCTCCCTCCCTCCCTCCCTCCCTCCCTCCCTCCCTCCCTCCCTCCCTCCCTCCCTCCCTCCCTCCCTCCCTCCCTCCCTCCCTCCCTCCCTCCCTCCCTCCCTCCCTCCCTCCTCCCTCCCTCCTCCCTCCCTCCCTCCCTCCCTCCCTCCTCCCTCCCTCCTCCCTCCCTCCTCCCTCCCTCCCTCCC
>RPFO01001248.1:22500-25000 GCA_009746045.1 Mesostigma viride | reverse complement strand
GCATGGGAAAACCACTCAGGAATGCAGTAAAACTGGCTAGACAACACTGTCAAGAATGTCAGTTTAACAGCCCCAAACCTAAAAAATGGCATACTGCAACTCCTTCCACCACTAGGGCATGATAGTGGGGGATGTGATGCACATCAACAAAGATGTCCAACCCTACCTGATCCTAAAAGACTCATGGTCCAGGTTCACAGTAATGGAACCCCTACCTGGCATGTCTGCAGGGCAGCTACGTGTTGCACTCATGATTGCTTTACCCAGATTCTACCCAGTTGACAGAATTTTGCTTGATCAACAATTTTCTTGTCTGACTGACCTGGAAGGGTGTGAAGCAATAGAGATTGCTGGGCTGGAAGATCATGAGGGTCAGGGGGTCATTGAAAGAACCATCAGATCTGTCAAAACCCTACTAGCCAAAAATCCTTCCAAGGATGCTACTTCAGGGGTCTATTGTGACAGGGCACTCTGGTGTCATGAAATGTGCACAACCCTAAACATGAGACCTGTCTTGCATGCCAAGTGGGGTGAAGTAATCCCAGCAGGCCTGCAGGCAGGTGTATATCCCCCAGAGGTGATAGCACTGTACAACACTGCACGTGCACAAACCTCAGCAAAACTGGCAGAAAAAGATAAAACCCATCCCAGGCCAGTATTCCAAAAAGGTGATCAAGTTCTCTATTACAAGGAAAACAGCTTTGGTAAGGTTGGAACTTGGCTAGGTCCAGTTACCATCCGTGGATTTACCAAAAACAGCAAGACCGTGGAGGTCAAGCACAATATCAATGGGAAGCGTCACAGGGTGAGCTGTCATAGAATTAAGAAGTATTATTCTCCCATGGCAGACGTGCCTGGGGAAGAGTCTTTAAGCATGGACTCACTACTTCTATCTGGCAACTCCAGCATGCCCAGCAGTAGCCCTGAGCCACCAATTACTGCTGTTGACAGCACCACAGCACCCTCTGTGAACCCTTCCACCCTCAGTGAAGCCAGGCCCACTTCACAACCTGGGGATTGCTTAACCAGGCACGAGGTAGCTGGGTTGGAAGCATTAGCTCAGCCCCAAGGCACCAAATTGTCTGCCAACCCTCCCGCTCTGAGGTCAAGATTGGCAGTCGCCTTGCAAGCATTACACAGGTCACATAAGCAACAAGCTGCTGTGGCCGAAGGGTTGGCAAAAGTCTCAGCTGTGTGCACTAGTCAGGACCCCTGGACCCTGGCAATAGACACTCAGGCACAGGTCAGTGTGATCAGTGCACAAGCCATCCCTGGTCTTGAGATTGCACCTTCATTTTGGGCACGGGTGCAGGATTTCTCAGGCCAAAGCTCACTGGATGTAGTGGGACAGGTGATGCTCCCTATACTTGGTATTCAGACACCCTTCCAGGTGGTGGAGGGGTACTCTGGTAACACCTTGTTGGGGGAACCTTTTGTATCCTATCCTGGGGTGCTTATCTCAGCTAATGAGCTCAGTGTCACAGGGGTGGGTGCAGTTCCTCTGGACCACTTTAAAATCCCTCTCTCCAGTATTGTCCCTGGTATGGATGCTGTCATCAAGGCAGTCAACACTCAGTATGCACCAGGGGAGATCCCTGATCTGGACAAGTTAGTGCACAGCCAGTTCCTCCATCCCTCAGCCTTTGGGCTGGGTAAGTGGGACATAGCCATGCACTCACCCCACCAAATCTCCCACGTCATACAAGAATGCAAAACACAAAAAGGGTTTACCAAGTGGCTGATGGCCATTGTCCACCAAGCCAGGCAGGAATGGGTCCTGCCCAACCCCAAAAACCCTCAATACAAACCTCCTGTCACCCCTTCATGGGACGTGCCAGAGGGAGCCAAAAAGCTCAGATTAAAATTTGTTCTCAAACAAAAACCACAAAAAGTGGGCTCCCCAATCTTCCATGCCAGACCATGTGTCACAGAATTAAAGGGGACATCCACACTGCCAAAAGGGGAAACCTACACACCTGGGCTGCAACAAACCTCACTCAGGATCATGCTCTCCCTATTCCTCCACAACCTCAATGCAGGCCAAGACTATGTCTGCAAAGCCACTGATATTAAAAGGGCCTTCCTCAGGGGGGACCCAGAAAAGGCTGAATCTGTGTGGAAAGGGAAGGTGTACGTGGTAGACACCCCAGCTGTGTGGAAACCTTACATTGATGAGCCCCACCTTATCATCAACATTGGGGTGGAAGGGCTTGTCAGTGCCCCAAAAATTTTCAGAGACTCAGCAGAGGAAGTATTCAAAAAGCTCAAGGCCACGTATGATGACCTGGACCCATGCTTTTTTGTTGTACCCACCCCCTCTGGACTGCTGTTCTTTGTGTGGCATGGAGATGACCAACTCATTTGTGGGCCTAGAGCTGAGGTGGAAACCTTTATTCAGCAGGTCCAGGAATCATATGAGATTGGCAAACAGGTGGAATTGAGCACAACCCCCATCCAGTTCTGTGGCATCATGTTGCAGCTGCACAGGCAGCCAGATCAG
>RPFO01001248.1:15000-17500 GCA_009746045.1 Mesostigma viride | reverse complement strand
ACGACCTCTGGCTTGCTGCCCCCCTAATGGAAAGAGTTGCTTCAGGGTCATGTTTGACACAGATGGATGGTTAGGGCAAATGCTTAATAGGAACCTTTAAGTGAACGCTAGGGAATGAGTGGGCAAGCACGGAAGGTGTTCCCGGTGCCACAGGGCTTTCTGTGTCTTTTCTCTTCCAATGATCACGAGTTTGTAAACCTCTGGCCCGTGTGCAACTGGGTGTGAAGTTGCTTGCAGGTTTATGTGTGGGCTTGCGTCGGCCGGTACAGGCAAAGCTGTGTGTTTGTTTAAGTCTGAGTGGGGGGGGGCAGGCTGGGTGGAGGGGTTGCTGGAAACATCTGAATGCGTGTTGGTGGGTCCGTTTGTGTTGTGTGGACAAGCGGATTGCGCAGATAAACTATTCATAAAAAAAGTGCAACTGGTGGAGGAGGTTCGGAGCGTATGCTCTTTAGTGGGCGCGAGGAGCTGCAGGTGCTGGTGGATGTACCCACATGCTCAGGTCACAGCGCTTGGTTTACACCTTGGCTGCGCATCTGCCACCATGGGCCCTCTTATCATAGGCTTAGATGGCTGCCACCCACATCATCGTGCGCATCACCCCATTGGTCTCCAGCTCGGGCACCCTGCCAGGGGGCGACCACTACAAGCAGAACGCCAGCATCACGACTGAGGTGGTCGACAATGAGCTGTGGTTCACCCTCACCGTGGGGGCGGATGGCCGCGCGTCCGCCAGCGTGGATCGCGGCTGGTTCGCCGACTATGACAAGACGGTGGGTGGGATGGCCACATTACGGTGGGCGGGATGGGCACAAAACGGGGGGTGGGGCAATTCAGCAAGCGAAAGTGACCCCTAAGCAGAAATGGCTGCTTGTGCTGAACTTTGAAGCTTGGCTGTGGCCAAGCCATCGTGCATGCATTTCAGGGGGGGCAGCTGCTTGACCTGTTTTGCGGGATAGCTTGGCGGTTTCTTGGTCCATTCCATGGGGGAGCGCTCTGTAAATGACATGCTCGGTGTCCACAAAAACGCCAAGCACCGCCACGATGGCTGCCGCCAGCACTATCACTCCCACAGCTCGCCTGCCCTTTAGTACCTAGAATGATGTAACCCTTGATTTGCGTGGCAAGTGGGCGTCCCACGGTAACCCACTGTTGACCCCCCATGTTCTCTATCTGTGCGCCCATCTTCATGTTGTCCATCCGTGCGTTGATCAGTGCGCCGGCACTGCCCATGGGCCCGCTCCCGCTTCCCTGTCCACCACCTTCTCCCTTTCCCCTGTTCCCTTCCCCTATTCACTTCCATTTATTACGCGCATGCGCGTCCTGCTGGCCCACACCTATGGCTGCGCGGCACTCCCTCGTGTGTTGTCTCTTGTGCACATTGTTACCTGGCCTACTTGATGTGCGCCAGATGTCGGTAGTCATCCACGACAGCAGCGACGTGACAGGGTCCACCCTCGAGGGCCGCAACTCGTTGCGCGGCGGCCACAACCGCATCGCCTGCTGCGACCTGGTCCCCCCCCTGCCCTCGCTGCCCGACAGCTGGAGCGTCTCGATTGAGGCCAACATCCTCGCGAGGGGGTACACGGTGGAGCGCGAGGAGGTGTACGACAGTGAGAGGAGCACGGTGGGTGGTCACTATAATGGTGGTCACTGTAACAGGTACTGTGAGGGCACACCGTGGAGTGCAACAAGGTGCACGACAGCGAGAGGAGCACCGTGGGTGTTAGAGGGCACGCAGGTGAAAGGACTTCCAATCTAGTTCCGGCAGGGGGGCCAGGGAAGCGTCTCACCGCAGGGCATAGACGGGGAGCCGCGTCGCATGTGATGGCTTGGGCGTTTGTGCATTATGGGGGCAGCGTGGTACGCGGGTGGAAGCTTCTGCGTGAATAAAAATGTAATAGACGGTGGTGTATGTATCGCTGTGAAATGCATGCCTGTCGGTGTATGTATTGCAACAAACTATTGCGACAACCTATGATAGCAACCATACGACCTTGCCATGGCGGAGGCTTGGATGCCTTGTATGGCTATTGGTGGCCGCGGTATGACAGCGTGGAAGGGGTGGGCATGCGCCTGCAGCGCCGCGGGAAGCAAGCGAGCAATGCTTGGCTTGGGTTTGTTGCCATCTGTCAAAGAGGGTACTGTTAGCATCTGCGGGCTGCCGTGTCAAGGAACCTGTGGATCAATACACCACGCTTGGTGGATGCAGGATTTGTTTGTTCTGGATTGCGATGAGTATCGATATTGCTAACTCCTTTGCCATTACATCCTAGATGCTCTAACTCCCCATCAGCAGTATCGACCAGAACTTGTGCCCACATTCATCTTTGCGGTTGCATCCCCTTTGTGTTGTAGTTTCTCCTCCAGTAGCCATGTGCTTGCCACCTCGTGGGTTTTGATGGCTTATACCTGCGCCTGCAACGCGCCTGCCTCTGTGCCCCCCCCCTTGTCTGCTGGGGCGCTGCCGGTCTGCCGTCACTGTCCTGCCTGCCGTCGCAGC
>RPFO01001248.1:0-10000 GCA_009746045.1 Mesostigma viride | reverse complement strand
TGTATATATATATATCTCCAACTCATCATCATCATTATCATCATCATCATCATCATCATCATCATCATCATCATCATCATCATCATCATCATCATCATCATCATCATCATCATCATCATCATCATCATCATCATCATCATCATCATCATCATCATCATCATCATCATCATCATCATCATCATCATCATCATCATCATCATCATCATGATTGCTGGATAGCGTACACACCTGGATGCCAAGCTGGCCGTATAAACTGGTATTGTCGACGGGTTATGTTTTTAATGCACTAAGTCATGATGTTAAGTTACTTTCATCTTCTTTGTTTTACTTAGTGTTTGGCTGTTTGCATTTTGATCAGACAGAAAAGGTTGATCACTGAAAGGGTGCACATGCCTGAATTCTATTCACTGGGTTTTCACACTCGGGTTTTTTTCGGTCGAATTTCCGTTTTGGCCGGAAAAAATTCGACGAAACTTTTTCACACTGGGTTTTTCCGGTCCGAAACGGAAAAACGGGTCATTTCCGTTGATCCACCGTAATACCGCTGAATTTGGCCAAATCAGGTGGAATTCAGTGGTATTGGGTGGTAGACCCATTTGGGGGTCTACCACCCAATACCACTGGAATTCCACCCCAATTGTGGCCGGGGGGGCGCCGCGCCACAAATTTTTACTTGTCCGACCCAATAGGATGCGTCCACCTGGACGGTCGAAATTCCCTTCGCATCAGGTTCGCATGCCCAATTCTGAACATGTCCGACCAGCCCACGGAAACAGCCGTAAAAAACTTGCCATTTTTTCGCAGCCCGTACAGCGTGTCAAGCCCGGCGCGTGCGCGGCCCTGTTCCGGCGCATACCACTTTTGGCCGAAAGTCCGCCGAATTTCGCCGGAGCGTCCAAACAATTCGACCGAAAAAAACCCGAGTGTGAAAACCCTGTCATATTGTGTCTGGGTTAAGCATCTAGTACTGGTTGTCTCCTTGATATAGTACTGGTTCTAGCGACACTGCACGTCGTACCAAAGCATAGAAAATTCAATATGTGGGACCGGCACAAGATGCAATGCACGCAATTCGGGATTTATCTGTATGCTCACGTATACACGCACACTGGGTCGGAACAAGCCCTGGCCGTGGCTAGCTGCCTTCGCGCTCTCCCGTAATTAGGGAGACGCAAAGCACAGTAATATCAGATATTACGGAGTGCTTTCCATATCCCAGTTTGTCAGCACATAACGAGAGGGGAGGCAGAGACTCGCTCTTCCCTCATGCCTGTGCCAATTTCCTTAATAATATTAATTCAGTCGTTCATGCATGCTTCCTTCCTTCCTTCCTTCCTTCCTTCCTTCCTTCCTTCCTTCCTTCCTTCCTTCCTTCCTTCCTTCCTTCCTTCCTTCCTTCCTTCCTTCCTTCCTTCCTTCCTTCCTTCCTTCCTTCCTTCCTTCCTTCCTTCCTTCCTTCCTTCCTTCCTTCCTTCCTTCCTTCCTTCCTTCCTTCCTTCCTTCCTTCCTTCCTTCCTTCCTTCCTTCCTTCCTTCCTTCCTTCCTTCCTTCCTTCCTTCCTTCCTTCCTTCCTTCCTTCCTTCCTTCCTTCCTTCCTTCCTTCCTTCCTTCCTTCCTTCCTTCCTTCCTTCCTTCCTTTCCTTCCTTCCTTCCTTCCTTCCTTCCTTCCTTCCTTCCTTCCTTCCTTCCTTCCTTCCTTCCTTCCTTCCTTCCTTCCTTCCTTCCTTCCTTCCTTCCTTCCTTCCTTCCTTCCTTCCTTCCTTCCTTCCTTCCTTCCTTCCTTCCTTCCTTCCTTCCTTCCTTCCTTCCTTCCTTCCTTCCTTCCTTCCTTCCTTCCTTCCTTCCTTCCTTCCTTCCTTCCTTCCTTCCTTCCTTCCTTCCTTCCTTCCTTCCTTCCTTCCTTCCTTCCTTCCTTCCTTCCTTCCTTCCTTCCTTCCTTCCTTCCTTCCTTCCTTCCTTCCTTCCTTCCTTCCTTCCTTCCTTCCTTCCTTCCTTCCTTCCTTCCTTCCTTCCTTCCTTCCTTCCTTCCTTCCTTCCTTCCTTCCTTCCTTCCTTCCTTCCTTCCTTCCTTCCTTCCTTCCTTCCTTCCTTCCTTCCTTCCTTCCTTCCTTCCTTCCTTCCTTCCTTCCTTCCTTCCTTCCTTCCTTCCTTCCTTCCTTCCTTCCTTCCTTCCTTCCTTCCTTCCTTCCTTCCTTCCTTCCTTCCTTCCTTCCTTCCTTCCTTCCTTCCTTCCTTCCTTCCTTCCTTCCTTCCTTCCTTCCTTCCTTCCTTCCTTCCTTCCTTCCTTCCTTCCTTCCTTCCTTCCTTCCTTCCTTCCTTCCTTCCTTCCTTCCTTCCTTCCTTCCTTCCTTCCTTCCTTCCTTCCTTCCTTCCTTCCTTCCTTCCTTCCTTCCTTCCTTCCTTCCTTCCTTCCTTCCTTCCTTCCTTCCTTCCTTCCTTCCTTCCTTCCTTCCTTCCTTCCTTCCTTCCTTCCTTCCTTCCTTCCTTCCTTCCTTCCTTCCTTCCTTCCTTCCTTCCTTCCTTCCTTCCTTCCTTCCTTCCTTCCTTCCTTCCTTCCTTCCTTCCTTCCTTCCTTCCTTCCTTCCTTCCTTCCTTCCTTCCTTCCTTCCTTCCTTCCTTCCTTCCTTCCTTCCTTCCTTCCTTCCTTCCTTCCTTCCTTCCTTCCTTCCTTCCTTCCTTCCTTCCTTCCTTCCTTCCTTCCTTCCTTCCTTCCTTCCTTCCTTCCTTCCTTCCTTCCTTCCTTCCTTCCTTCCTTCCTTCCTTCCTTCCTTCCTTCCTTCCTTCCTTCCTTCCTTCCTTCCTTCCTTCCTTCCTTCCTTCCTTCCTTCCTTCCTTCCTTCCTTCCTTCCTTCCTTCCTTCCTTCCTTCCTTCCTTCCTTCCTTCCTTCCTTCCTTCCTTCCTTCCTTCCTTCCTTCCTTCCTTCCTTCCTTCCTTCCTTCCTTCCTTCCTTCCTTCCTTCCTTCCTTCCTTCCTTCCTTCCTTCCTTCCTTCCTTCCTTCCTTCCTTCCTTCCTTCCTTCCTTCCTTCCTTCCTTCCTTCCTTCCTTCCTTCCTTCCTTCCTTCCTTCCTTCCTTCCTTCCTTCCTTCCTTCCTTCCTTCCTTCCTTCCTTCCTTCCTTCCTTCCTTCCTTCCTTCCTTCCTTCCTTCCTTCCTTCCTTCCTTCCTTCCTTCCTTCCTTCCTTCCTTCCTTCCTTCCTTCCTTCCTTCCTTCCTTCCTTCCTTCCTTCCTTCCTTCCTTCCTTCCTTCCTTCCTTCCTTCCTTCCTTCCTTCCTTCCTTCCTTCCTTCCTTCCTTCCTTCCTTCCTTCCTTCCTTCCTTCCTTCCTTCCTTCCTTCCTTCCTTCCTTCCTTCCTTCCTTCCTTCCTTCCTTCCTTCCTTCCTTCCTTCCTTCCTTCCTTCCTTCCTTCCTTCCTTCCTTCCTTCCTTCCTTCCTTCCTTCCTTCCTTCCTTCCTTCCTTCCTTCCTTCCTTCCTTCCTTCCTTCCTTCCTTCCTTCCTTCCTTCCTTCCTTCCTTCCTTCCTTCCTTCCTTCCTTCCTTCCTTCCTTCCTTCCTTCCTTCCTTCCTTCCTTCCTTCCTATGCAGTTCCTGCCTGCCTGCCTGTCTGCCCGCCCGCCCGCCCGCCCGCCGCCGCCCGCCGCCGCCCGCCGCCCGCCCGCCCGCCAGCCCTCCCTCCCTCCCTCCCTCCTCCCTCCCTTCCTCCCTCCCTCCCTCCCTCCCTCCTCCCTCCCTCCCTCCCTCCCTCCCTCCCTCCCTCCTCCCTCCTCCCTCCCTCCTCCCTCCCTCCTCCTCCCTCCTCCCTCCCTCCCTCCCTCCTCCCTCCCTCCCTCCCTCCCTCTCCCTCCCTCCCTCCCTCCCTCCCTCCTCCCTCCCTCCCTCCCTCCCTCCTCCCTCCCTCCCTCCCTCCCTCCCTCCCTCCCTCCCTCCTCCCTCCCTCCCTCCTCCCTCCCTCCCTCCCTCCTCCCTCCCTCCCTCCCTCCCTCCTCCTCCCTCTCCCTCCCTCCCTCCCTCCCTCCCCCTCCTCCTCCCTCTCCCTCCCTCCCTCCTCCCTCCTCCTCCCTCCCTCCCTCCCTCCCTCCCTCCCTCCCTCCCTCCCTCCCCTCTCCTCCTCTCCCTCCCTCCCTCCCTCCCTCCTCCCTCCCTCCCTCCCTCCCTCCTCCCTCCCTCCCTCCCTCCCTCCCTCCCTCCCTCCCTCCTCCCTCCCTCCCTCCCTCCCTCCCTCCCCCCCTCCCTCCCTCCCTCCCTCCTCCCTCCCTCCCTCCCTCCCTCCTCCCTCCCTCCTCCCTCCTCCCTCCCTCCTCCCTCCCTCCCTCCCTCCTCCCTCCCTCCCTCCCTCCCTCCCTCCTCCCTCCCTCCTCCCTCCCTCCCTCCCTCCCTCCCTCCCTCCCTCCCTCCTCCCTCCCTCCCTCCCTCCCTCCTCCCTCCCTCCCTCCCTCCCTCCCTCCCTCCCTCCCTCCCTCCCTCCCTCCCTCTCCTCCCTCCTCCTCCTCCCTCCCTCCCTCCCTCCCTCCCTCCCTCCCTCCCCTCCCCTCCCTCCTCCCTCCCTCCCTCCCTCCTCGATCCCTCGTGTTCGTTCGTTCGTTCGTTCGTTCTCGTTCGTTCGAACGTTCGTTCGTTCGTTCGTTCGTTCGTTGTTCGTTCGTTCGTTCGTTCGTTCGTTCGTTCGTCGTTCGTTCGTTCGTTCGTTTCGTTCGTTTCGTTCGTTCGTTCGTTCGTTCGTTCGTTCGTTGTCGTTCGTTCGTTCGTTCGTCGTTCGTTCGTCGTTCGTTCGTTCGTTCGTTCGTTCGTTCGTTCGTTCGTTCGTTCGTTCGTTCGTTCGTTCGTTCGTTCGTTCGTTCGTTCGTTTGTTCGTTTGTTCGTTTGTTCGTTCGTTCGTTCGTTCGATCGAAATCTGAATGAGGTCCTACCGTGCACGCAGTGGGTATCATTGGGCTTCCCCTAAATGAGCTACACGACGGGGTGCATATAGGGAAAATTGTGGGGAAAGTGATTGTTCTCTCTCGTTTAATCGAGCTCGACAAGCGCAGCCATAGCGTCATTGTCAAGCACTTCGTCCTGGTGGAAGGTTAACTAGTAGAACTCGATCCGAGAAGCTTGCTCAGGCGTTTGCGCATAAAATCCTTGTCCCCATGGCCCTCATTAATTGGTGAGGTCGAGCTGGAGGCCCTCCGCCTTCCCCGCTCGCGGGGTAAGGCGGGACCGCCTCCGCTGCTGCTCATCTTTGAGAACATGGCGGACAAGATTTCGTTCCTCAGACCCCGCAAGCGGCTTGAGAGGTTCCCCTACACTCTGGACATGACGACTTGACCCTTCAGCGTAGCAACATCGGCGACGGGAGCTATGGCCGACCTACCTCCAGCTCCGGCAGACAGCGGTGCCCAGGGAAGAAGCCTGTACTTCTGGAAGGAGGCGGTCATCTACGTCGACGTACCACAAGCCCTGCAGCAAGCGACCCCCGCGCTGCCCCAGCACCCTCAGCAACCCCAGCCTAGGGACCATAGCAGTCATGTAGAATAGTAGGACTCCCCAATGGGGGCACGGGTTTTATTAATTGATAAATTAATCAATTAATTAATTTATTAAATAATTAATGGCTTAGCCAACGTGGCCATGTATACAAGGCTACACATTTCCATCAGCATTCATCTTCATCATCCTGAACGACTCGAACACGCGGACAAGATAACGGCAGGCTCGAGCTACCATGGTCCGGATTGTCCCGATTTCTGGCCTGCGCTGTTTGTCTCCTTGACATTTATGCCTGTGATGGGACCCACACCAGATTAAATTAAATTAAATGATAACATGCCTCCGTTGGGAGATCATGTAGCACATATTCCATGGTGGGTGGGTGGAGGAGGGAGAAGCCGCGTAATCGAACTATACCTAAGTCAAAGCTATCTAGGCTAGAAATTCCTAACTACACTACTCAGCAAAACGCCCCTTCCTCTTGGTTCCCCACACCAGATTAATTGATTAATTAATTAGTTAATTAATTAAATAAGTAATTAACTAATTAGACTCGGTCGTGCTCCCGTTGGGGAGTCACGGAGCATTAACCCCGAGGGATGGATGGATGGGTGCAAACAGTCCTAGGCACCGGTCCAATCTATCTACAACAGCTACCTACAACATCTATCTAAAGCTATCAATTAACATCTACTCTACTCTAGGGGAGCTGTCTGCGGGCGTGCCTCCGGCGGGTTTGCACACGCGGGCGCTTCCCCACGGGGGGGCCGGGGGGCTCGTTGTCCTCTATGACCTGGGCCCACTTGCGGGCCTTGTTGTCCATCATCTTTTACCAGATTCACCAGATTAATGAATTAATTAACCTCACACTGGAGATGCAATGCATTAAGTAGTATTCTGAGTCATGTGTTGCCCATGCAGAGCCGGAGAATTACTCTCTGCATGCATGCTGAGATTAAATTGAATTAAATTATAACATGACTCCGTTGGGAGATCATGTAGCACTATTCCCTTGCTAGCTGGATGGATGGAGGTGGGCGAAGCCTCGAAACCATGCAAACTAATCTAACTCTAAGCTAATCTAATCTAGAAAACCCTAACTATTCTACTAGCTCAGCAAAGCGCCCCTTCCTCTTGGGGGGGGGGCTTGCCCACAGGGGCTGGCGTGTGAGCCTGGACAATCGTCTTTCACCTCTTCTTGTTCTGCATAGCAGGACTTCCAAGGAAGAGAGAGGGCATGCTGAGATGACATGCCCTAGTTATTGCCTAGCCACGATCATCCTCCACCCCAATATGTCCGCACCTTAGCTGCTGGATCGAATACATGGAGGTGCACCTGTGCACCTAATGAATTGAATTGAATTGAATTGGAACATAACTCCGTTGGGAGTACATGTAGTGCTCACATATCCCTGAGAAGGGGTAATAATATGGCTTTTAATACATTCTGGGCTACTTCCTGCAAGGGTAGGATGTAAACTACATGCCTGCTCTGGGTGCACAAAGTGCACCTGCACACCACTATATGTATGTATTCCAGCACCTAGGGCGCGGACATAGGGGGGATCGAAGATCATCATGGCTATATACAAAGGACATGGGGGGCCTAGGCCTCTCTGTGATTTGGAAGAAGATGATGGACAAGGCCAAGTGGGCCCAGGTCATAGAGGACAACGAGCCCCCCCGGCAGTGGGGAAGCGCCCGCGTGTGCAATCCCGCGGGAGGCACGCCAGATAGCTCCCCTACTAGGGCAGCGTGCGGCTGCCTAGATAGATGTTGTAGTAAGAATGCTGTAGATAGATGTAGTATGTAGCCGATGTAGATAGATTAGACCGGTAGGACTGTTTGCACCCATCCATCCATCCATCGGGGTTAATGCTCCGTGACTCCCCAACGGGAGCACGAGTCTAATTCATTAATTAATATACAACAAAGGGTAGGGCATGGCTTCTCAGCAGAGAGTGACTCTCTGCATAGGCAGAACTTGGCTAAATTCTTAATTAAGGCATCATCCATGGGGCCATTATGGGCGCAGATCTTTTGCGTCTGAGCCCCAAATTCGGTCGGACCACTTGCATTTGCATGATGCGCCTTTTGTACGCACTCGCGAGCGCCAGTACTGTAATCAGTTACGGCTGAAGCGCAGTATCGAAAAAATTACGCACGTGACAAGCAGCTATGACGACTCCAAAAGCAAAACGGGGTTTGGAAAAGGAGCTTTCCGGCTCCCAGCCCAACCCACTCGCCATCCTCCTTGCCCAGTCGACTGGGCCCGCAAACCCACCGCCAGCAAACCCATCGCCAAGCGCCTCGCCAGAGCCCAAGAAATTCTGCTATGAAACATGCAAATGGCGACAGTACCTACTAGACTACGCATGCTTTACGTTCAGCGGCTGGCTGCGACTGACCGACGCACACTGCGCCGAGATATGCCAGTGACTACGCACTGGAACACAAGCTCCGTGGGCCCGATGGGCCCATCCCCGCCGACATGGTGGATGAGTTCCTCGCCCTGCCAGAATTCAACCATCGCCTCGCCATCATCTTCAGCTTCTTCAAGCTCACTAAACGCGACCTCATCGCTCGGCTCCGCAACCCGCAGCCCGGCCTGCGCAGCCAGCAGCCACACCGCGGCTCCCTCACCCGGCCTCGATCTGCAAGGATGACATCCGATCGAGCAGTGCTGGAGGAGCACGTGACCTCAGTGGCCGCTGCCAGGCCGGGAAGATGACATTGATGACTACGTACAGCGCTCAACACGGTGGAGGCCAAGGTCTCCAATACGGAATTAACCAAGGTCGCACACAAGCTACACTGACCTCAGCTCACGGCGCTGCAGACCACGGCGCATGCAAGCATCCGAGGCACATGCTCAGTGCACTCCTCTCCGCCTGCCTCAACCAGGTACGTGGAGGGGAAGTGCGGCGTGCTCATGAAGAAGCTTGACTGAGCCATCACCGCCCACACCGAGGCCCTGGCCACATGAGGTCCCAAAGATAGCGGATCGAGCAGACAGCCACCATCGCATCCCCGAGCCACCCCGGCAGGATGCTGGTGACCTCCCGCCGCTCACCCGGCTATGCGGACCTGCTGCGGTCAGCGACCGCCTCAACCACTGACGCCATCACCAGGAAGCTCCAGGAGCTAGCTGGAGGACCACCGGCCGCCAGGCCGAACAACGGGAGGTCACCGACCGCGCTCGCCGCGAGTGCCGAGTGGTGCTGCGGTATTTCCCCCACTGCATGGAAGCCAGGTGAGACGTCAACCACCCTTGCGGCGACGAGCTTGCAAGGACCAGCTTCTTACCGGCCCTCATGGGCCTGGCAGCTAGTGAGGTACCTAGAACTGCGCGGGTGCCATCGCCTTCCCCACTCACAGGACAAGGCAGCTCCCCCACCAGTCCTGCTCACCTTCCCCTCCCCCGCTGAGCTAGGACAAGCGGCGGTTCCTTTCTCGTCGCCGAAGAGGTTGCACAACCTCACCTGGACGCTGGACGACGACCTGACCCCGCTCAGCAGGCTGCAGCAGCCGGTGACGCGACCTGTGGCCGGAGTACCTCCGCCACAAGCAGGACCCCCAGAAGCCAAAGGTGTACTGTCAGGAGGGGCGGGGACCTGATGGTTAACCACAAGATGTGGACGCCCGCCCTGTGGGCTGGAATACTGCGTGTATAATAGCCCTAGCTTGTATCCATTGCCGTCGTCACTGCCGCCATGGCAGCCATGCCTAGAATGTTTGCCTAGCTGTGCCACCATACCTAGTCTGCACGTGCACCGCTAACACACGGTCAACAACCAGCCATAGCCTCAGCTTAGCCCTTGTACAGCCATGCTACGTCATGGCTATGATCAGATTACTTGCCCACGCTACTTGTTATGATATGCTCACATGGGTCTTATTGCACCCACAGCACTTGCCGGATCGTCTATGGCGTGTCCGATTGCAGCTGTGGCATGCCTCTGGCATGAAGGAGAAAGGGGGTCTCTGCCCTTTCTTCCTGACAGTTGTGCACTGTCATGCAGGGATTAAAAGCACAGTCTTCGGTGCTCCGTGACTCCCCAACGGCAGCACCAGAGCTGGAGGTAGGTCAGCCATAGCGGCTCCCATCGCCGGCGCTGTTGCTGGGCCAGGGTCAAGTCGTCGTCCAGCGTGTAGGAAGTCCCCGAGAGCTTCTTGCGGCATAACGACAGGCGAGGCAGCTTATCCGCCATGTACTTCAAAGGTGAGGAGCAGGGGAGCCGGGCCAGCCTTACCCCGCGCGCGGGGAAGGCGGACAGCCGACATCCGCAGCTCACCAGTGCACCCAGAGTAGGTGGCTGTTTACACCGGCCCCCCACCTGCAGGTTGTAGCCCAGAATGTATCAGTAAAAACCATAGGCCCCCTTCTCGATCAGGGCCATCTGTTGCGTGTACTCCCATGCAACGGAGTTATGGTCTTAACCCCTAAATGGTCTGGCTGCCGATTTTCCGCCTAAAACTGAGTTACAGCCGACACGTCGGCCCCTTCTCGGGGGACCAAATGCCGCGAAAAA
>RPFO01001629.1:0-25000 GCA_009746045.1 Mesostigma viride | reverse complement strand
CCCTATTCGGAAATCCCGGATCATATGTACTCCGGACTATGTACTCTTGGAGTACATAGTCACTCCGGACTATGTACTCTTGGAGTACATAGTCCGGAGTACATAGTCACTCCTTCCTATGTAATACGGGCGTGTCTCACCGCGTCGGCAGTCCCCTATTCGGAAATCCCGGATCATATGTACTCCGGACTATGTACTCTTGGAGTACATAGTGTGCCACCCTATGTACTCTTGGAGTACATAGGGTGGAGTACATAGTCACTCCTTCCTATGTAATACGGGGGTGTAATCATATGTAATCATGTGTAATCATCGGTAAAAATCGGTAATCATTTGTCATTTTTTGGTAATCATGTACGTGTAATCATGTGTAATCATGTGTAATCATCGGTAAAAATCGGTAATCATTTGTCCTTTTTTGGTAATCATTTCGGTCAGGGTCACGTGTGCTTGTCTGCATGATCGATCGTCCAGACAAGCTGCACTGCCCCCAAGACCCTAAGTTACACAAGATGATGTTGTTGGGTGTTGAAATGGAACAACGAAGGTCGAAAGCCTGCGCTTAATGTAAATTATTAATTACGAGCGACCACCATGGAAAGTCCCGTTACAGCCACAATGGAAAATCCCGTTGACATCGCGCAAAAACAGGAAAAGAGAAAGCGGCAAGTGGCCGAAGCAGTCCGCCGGTGGCGGTTGAAAAAGAGGGGGAAGAAGAGGGGGACGACTCAATGCATACGTAGTCAGGCGATGGAGGGTGGCAACGCCGCTCCCCCTATTCGTCAAGACAACGTCGGTGCGAGAAGCACCATAATGCCTGGGCGTGATGGGTTGCACGCTTTCCGGCCAGTGCCCGGGGCTGCGAGTGTCGCCCGCCCCACGGCTATCCCCGCCTGTGCTGCAGTTCGCCCCGTCAACCCCGCTGTGATGACTCGCGACGTTGCCGTGTCGCCACTTTGTTTGGCTACCATCCCAGATCCCCCGCTGGCACCCACCGGGGCATGCCATTCGGTGCACACCAAGGAAGCATTGCACAGCAAAGGACATACCGGCGTTGCACGTGCACAAGATGCTTCCAAGCGTCCGGACGCCTGCTGCGGTACACCGAATGCGTGGGAAGCAATGCAGGCCAGGCTGGCAGAGATGACCACCTGTGCAGAAACCCGGGACATTGTTGAGCGGGGCCTGATGCGGTACCCCCACGTGAGTTTGGGGAAGCGCTTAGGCGCCGGCCTCTTTGGGTCTGTGCACCTTGTCAAGTCCACTTTACCTGGCTTTGACCATCCTCTGGTCGTGAAAGTGGCAAAGATCCCGCGCGCCACAAACCTCGTGCACATACAGCAGGTAATTGTGGATCTGAGTGCTGGAGTGGCCAGGGAAGCTGCTCTCATGACCATTGCGGGGCGTCGAGAGGGCACCTGTCCACGTGTCGCAGGATTGTGGGCCCCAGTTGAGACTGTAGGTGGCATAGTCATGGAGATGGTGACGGGTGACTTGAAGGCTGCCCGTGATGCCTCCGAATACAACCGTCCCTTTGATGTGCGCACGCCTCCCATCTTGGCGAAGTGCGCCAAAGTTTTATCCAATTTGCACTCGGTTGGAATCATTCATAACGATCTTAAGTGTGACAACTTTTTGTACAAGGTTGAGGAGGGCACGGCGGAGCCAACCATCTACATTGGAGACCTGGGCCAGGCAACCAGAGTGAACGAGATGGCGCCCATGCGTGTGCCGGGGCAGTCCCGGTGGCACCCGGCCACGGTCTTGCATCCAAGTGCAAAGGCCTTGAGGGGAACGATACAAGCTCGGCCAGAGCACGATGTTTATGCTTTCTTGGTCATGGTGGACGACCTGTTCAGGAGGTCGCCCAAGTGCTTTGTCCGCAAGGCAACGGACCCAGTTCTGTGGGAGCTGTGTAGGAAGATTGCTTTTCGACAACAATACAAGCACGATATTGTGTTACCTGACATGGCCGGGCTGGCGGACATGTTCCACAAAGCCCGCATATTCGTGCCCGATGCTTACCCCAAGCAGTAACCGTGTTGCATCCCAAGTGCAAAGGCCTTGAGGGGAACGCTACAAGCTCAGCCAGGGCACGATGTTTATGCTTTCTTCGTCATGGTGGACGATCTGTTCAGGAGGTCGCCCAAGTGCTTTGTCCGCAAGTCAACAGACCCACTTCTCCATGAGGTGTGTAGAAAGATTGCTTACATCTGTACAGTATGATTACCCCATATTCATCTTAAGTGGAAGGACATATGCTACTCGTGCATGTGGTGTGTGCCCGAGTAGGTGGCAGTTTACATTCCCCCACCTGCAGGAAGTAGCCCAGAGTGTATTAAAAGCCATATGCCCCTTCTCAGGGCTATGGGGTACATATTCTCCCAGCGGAGTTATGTTACTAATTAATTAATCACACGTTCATGGCAGGGGCGAGACACATAAGTTATTATTTTTTTTTTATAATTCATCCATGTACACGTACAACGAGGGAGCTAGCACCCTACCTTGTATCACTGCCTCCCTGTTCTTACGTGCAGGGCCAAGACGTGGACCCTCACCGCCAACCTTGCCAACTTCTACCCCATGCCATGCATTGAGCTAGCTGAATGCACTTTGGCAATGTTCACAAGTTTCTGGCGTTGTGGCAGTTGGTGATTTCCAACTGGCTGCAACATCTTAAGGCTCCATTCATTGTCAATGGTATGCTGGCCAAGCCAGAGATATTGAGTAAGTCAGGACAAGGCCAAGAGGGCCCAGGTCATCAAGGACTTACCCCCCCCTAGCTGCATTGGGGAAGGAGCGTGTTTGCAAACATGGGAGGCATGCTAGACAATTAGATCGCTAGGGTCGCCAGCACCATAGATATACCATACGACTGTTTGCGTCGGCCTGCCTGTATAGATAGCTTACACCGGTATAGGATTGCGTGCACCCATCCCTCCATCCACACCTTGGGGTTAATGCTCCGTGACTCCCGGCCCAACGGGAGCACGAGTTTAATTAATTCATTAATTAATTGGGTCACTTTCGTAAATCAGTGCATGCATGTACGTCCTGGCTATTATCAGAACACTTGCCCACGCTCCTTAGTATCATATGCTCACATGGGTCTTATTGCACCCACACAACTTATTGGTCCGGATTATCACGAGATCTTGTGGACAGCATGTGCTGGCAGTAAATTGCATTAAATTAGAATATGACTCCGTTGGGACATCATGTAGCACGTATTCGCTAGCATGCTGATGGGTGGGCGTGAGCGAAGCCACGAAACCTAACTAAGCTAACTCTAAGCTAATCTAAAAAATCAGGGCTCACTCAACATCAGCACCGCGCCACTTCCTCCTGGGGTGGGGTGGGGGGGCTTGCCCACGGGCGCTGACGTGTGGGCCTGGACAATGGTCTGCCACCTCATCCTGTCCTGCATGGCAGTCCAAGCAAGAGCGAGGGAGGAAATGTGTTGTTCAACCAGGGCTGGGACCACTAGGTCGGCTGCCTGTAAGTGAAGAAACAATCCACATGACTTGTCCTCGCCTGCATGTCATGCAAGTTCTTACATCACATCTTGTAGCCACCATGACGAACCAGCAGACCCTGTTGACGACGAGACTTGAAGAAAGGAGGCGTGTCCCGGTCACAGTCATCAAGGCCGTACACCCGGTTCCCTGCGTTATGGATCAGTTCCCTGTTTCCTTCCTTCTTGCGATCCCCCTTTCTCATGGGGATTGCAGATGTGGTGCACCTGGGGTCGTGGACAGTCCCGTTGCATTGGTGGACCATCGTCACAGCAGCCGTGACACGATAAATAGGGAAGAGTTCACCGGCTACCGGTTCGGCAGCCTTCTCGAACAAGGGCAGCTGCTGGCGTCTGCTAAACTTGCCCAGTTCTTCGTACCACGTGGGCACGATCCACAAATAGGATTTGCCATCATTCCCTTCCACTGACACTACAGCTGTGACTTCACATATCCAATGCTCTCCAGCGTCATCAGCAAGCACGTACCGACGCGGATCCTCCGCGGCACCGACTCTGTAGTCCTGCGGCCTGTAAGCATAAGTATGCCCCACCGCCACGGTCGCCTTGTATGTGACTGCCTTGCGCCATAGCCGCACACCCGGGTCTTCAACTCATTCCACGTCTCCGCCGCCTCGGGAAAATACTCCTTGAAGCGATGCAAGACAATAGCCGGCGTCAAACCATGCTGCACGTGCTCCCACTCGATGACCCCATCAGTACCGTTGCGTGTGCTGCGGATCAGAAGCTTGGGGATGCCGCCAAAACATGTCCTTACCCGTCCCCCAGCACGTCCCTCGGTGTGTTCAACTGTAGGGTACGCAGCCCCGTCCGCCAATGCCACCCCCAGTGTAGCCGTGCCGCTTTGGCCGGAGAGCCAGTCCTCATGCACACCTCCACTCTTGAACAAGTACTTGGCAGCTGGGCTTGATAGCAGTGCTTCACGCGCCTGTGGAGTCAAGAACTTCTCTGGGTCCTCGAGCCCCTTGAGTATATTATCCAACGCGTGCTGCCTCTCCCCTGCGAAAACAGCGATGCATGGTGAACGGGGCGATGTATCAATCCTTGCAAACAGTACATGCAGTGAGCTAGGCTCATTGATTCCTGAACTTAGTGCACGTTGCCCCAGGACACTCACCTCGTAACCTCCTCATGGTGCCTTACAATATGCATAACGTCTACAGGGTGGGCTGTCATGCAGTGGGCCAGGTTTGGGATCGCCACCTTGCATGTATGCCCTGGAACACACCCGATAGAGGTGGGCCACGGGGGCCATTCTGACATCCAAAATCACACATCCCAACCCCAAACCCTAACCTATTTTAAACCCTAAGCACAGCCCGGCCCTTATGCATGTACATGTCCACGGTACTAACTCGGCTGGAAGCTTGCGTTGCACATGAAAATAGCAGCAGGCTGGTAATAATCCTTACATTTCAGCAGCAACCATTTGTCAGCATCTAGGATATGGCGGGCGTTGACGCTTCTCATCAGGTCCCCAATCATGCCGTGATCCCTCTCAAACGCATGGCCGTCCATATCCCAGAGCCTGCCCACGTCCTTGGTCTGGTGCGCCACATGGAGCCCCATATGACAGTTGGCTGTGGCAGCGTTGTGGCCTCGCTCGTTTGCAGTCTTCCCCCTCTGTGCAACCACGCCAGCATTGGCGTACTTTCCACGAGGCCATAGGGCATTGAAACGTTTCAGGAACTCGCGATACACCTTGTCGGCATTGTCAGCATGCGTCGGGGAAGTGTACTCGCTCAGTACCATCTCCGTCCACTGCGATGAAAGCAAACATGAGCAGCATTACATTGAAAGCACGTTTCCAGCCAGTCACGTTTACAATGCGATTATCATATATATTTTTGACTCATGGGGCTTGTAGATAAAAACCTAAAACAGCTCACACATCATGAAGTGACATGTCTATGCAAGTGCACATGATGTAGCATACGGGGAATGTTAGGTTGGCAAGGTCTTACCACGCAAAGGTCCCGCACCATTTGAGCAGTGCCTCGAACGCGCTGGGGAGGCCGTGCGTTAGGTTCTTTGGCAGACTCCCGCACTCGAAGAATCCATTCCATGGCATGTGGTACCATCGGCAGGCACTGCAGGAACTGCATGGCCTTGAAGAAAGGGTATCGGGTGAACGGGTTCTTGGGCAATGCGGCCCTTCCGCTGGTGGTGGGCCACGCTCTCGCATATGCATCACATTCCCGGATCTCATCGGATTTCAGGAGCCGGGTGCAGATGAAAATGAACACGGTTTTGATGATCCCCAAGCACAGCAAGTGAAAGATCTCAATGGGAAACCGTCGAAACCTGTCCCAGTGCCTGAGACCCTGCCATACGGAGGGACGGCTGTGCTTAATACCGTGCTCCGCCTCCGCCTCCTTCGCGAGCTTGGCCCTGGAAAACGCAATGTGTGGGATGGAAGGCACAAAGTTTCACAATCGGGATACGTCAAAGCATGCAGACCTTGTGGAATGGTCTACGAAAGCTTGGCAGATATCCGAACCACCACGGCAGACCTTATGCTACAGACCATCTGTGCACGGTCAGACCTTGTTGCTGCCACACACACAATTGATGACTGCACACAGGGCGGCGTTGCTTTCCTCCCGCTGGACCTGGGTACCATCCGCCATGCATGCATGGTGCGGTGTGAATGGGTCTACATAAGACTGGTAGATGCAACGTGGGGTGCTACCAGACCAATTGTGTTATATAGCATGGAGTTCATGTAGGGTTAACTTACTTCTCACGAGCCGTCAGTCCCTCACGCTCCATGGTTGCGCACACAGCTCGGTGGCCCTCCTCCGTACGCAGCTCAAGCACCACTTCGGTGTGCCCCCAGAACTCGGAGTGGAGAGTACAAAAGCCGCAGCCATGATTGCTGCCAGACGCCATGAGCCCCATCTCTGCAAACCGCGCCCCGGAATCTAGCAGCCAAAAAAAGGGTACTCTGACCTCCATCCACGACACAACACCGGTCAGAGGGTCTGCCATTTCCATGGCCACCCCTTGCTGCAGTGGGCGGATCTCGTTATCCAGCAGCCACTTGTTGAAGGCATCCGCATCCACATGCTTTGGCCTCAGCGTGACCACGTGATTGCGGGCAGCCGATCGATCCAGCGTTAGGATCCTGAACTGATACGACACCACATCGGCATCCGTATTGTCAGTGATCTTGAAGCTATCCATCCAAAGCACGATTGGGATCACAACGACGGGCAAGCCCAGCCGCGGGCGGGCCTGACACTTGCGGAGGGGGCCCTTCTGCCAGTCCCTGAAATCACCTATGGGCTGCATCAAAGGGTGGCCATGGGGATCCCTTAGATCATTCCCATCAGCATCTGTTTCCACGATGCCCCCGGTCGTGACTCCGTATGTCCGTGACAAGAAGTAGTCGTGTTTCCCAACTGTGCCCTCTTGCTCCATTTCCGCGAAGTCTTCTTCAGAGTGAACCCTGATATGGCGCTTGTAGGTCCCTGCCTCCACCAATTCCGTCCAGTTGCATGCAAATAGCTCCTTCTCATGAAACCCGGGGCTTCCCCTTTTCAGGTGCGTGTGTCGCCACTTGTTGGCATACAAGTACTGCACCTCGAAGAGCACCTTGACAGAATCCGAGAGCTTGTCGTCACGCTGGTACAGGACGCCGGTCAGCCTCACCGGGGCCCCATAAGGCTTGCCTTTGTTCACACCGTCCTCAGTCACCGAGACCTCGAGGAAGTCACCGACCGTGAACGTCTGGCCGGATAGCGCTATCCCACGAAGGCGGCACAGAGGATGGTCGTGGAAGAAGGTACTCATGTGGAAACCTGTGCGCCGGCCATCCGCAAGCACCTCGGGCCGCACATGCAGGTGGCGCGTGACATTGTGCTGGCGTAGCAGATGTTGAAGCCGGGTCTTGATGCTGCACGTGTGGGCGACAGAGCCGTTAGGGAGTTCAATTCGCGTGACATGGTGCGTTGGGAGCTCCTTTTCCACCTTCCTGACCACAGGGAGCGTGAGCCGGTCGGCATCTTCCGATCGGTACTTGGGGTCTTGTCTCATGGCAGTTCTGCACAGCACGCCTTCGTCAGTCCGAGAATCGATTCGCTTATGGTATGCAAACTCCAGAAACTCCGAGTGCGACCGAAAGATCCCGTACCCAGTCTCATTTCCCTGGCCGTCTGTTGGGGCCGAAGGCACTGAGCATGGATCAGGAGCTGCCACCGTCATGCGCCCGTCTATTTTCCCCCCTGGACAATGGCTAAGTCTCCGTTGCACGGCGGGCTCCTCAACGGAGTCAGCACTATTCCCGCCGTCGCCTCCATCCCCTGATTCAGTTGCATCCACTTCATCTGACCCAGCGTCGCGCGACAGAGCCCTCCCAGCGTCAACATCATCACCAAGTGCAGCGTTATCCACCAACTCGTCCTCAACGTCCTCATCGCAGTTGTTGATGCCAATGACGGTGTGAGCCACGGCGATGTCTTGACGCTTTCTTTGCCTGCTGAAGAGATACCGCTCAGGCATTTGTAATCGCTTCCTTCGACGGGAATAATTAGGCACCCTGAAACCGTCCCGGTGGAGGGTCGTCCGTGCCTTTCATCATAAGGCTCAAAGACACCGACGACCAGCCATGCAGCTAAAGCCACTGTTTGAGTTCCTGTGCCGAGGGTCCTCCACTCCCTTGAGTATCCTAGTATCCAGCGTGTAGTTCTTCTTGCCTGCGTTAATTGGGCAATGAACGGTAATTCAACAAGGCGAACCCTAAACATTAATTCCATGCATTCGGCCTGGCCAAGTTTTGCGCTGTGCCGCCGCCACTTCACGAACCACGGTAATGACGTTTATATAATATAAGCCCTAACCTACTGTGATATAATGAAGTTGGTGTCACGTGAGCACAGGACCTTCAATTGCTATTCTCCAAGTGGCAGGGATTATTAGGACTATCTACTCCACACTAAGCTATGTACTCGAGTCATGACGCGGTGAGACACGCCCGTATTACATAGGAAGGAGTGACTATGTACTCCGGACTATGTACTCCAAGAGTACATAGTCCGGAGTGACTATGTACTCCAAGAGTACATAGTCCGGAGTACATATGATCCGGGATTTCCGAATAGGGGACTGCCGACGCGGTGAGACACGCCCGTATTACATAGGAAGGAGTGACTATTTACTCCACACTATGTACTCCAAGAGTACATAGGGTGGCACACTATGTACTCCAAGAGTACATAGTGTCTCCAATGCAGCAGCACTCCGCTATGTACTCGACTCATGACGACTGCCCGAAGCAGCTCCTCTGCGAGTGAGCCACGTGGACCGGGGCCGACGCGTCGCCTTGATTTTTGAATTTCCGAACGCGCCAGACCATACCGCTGCGTTACATTTTGCACGAGCGCACGCTTGAAAGCCTCACCAGTGCCCAGAACGCAGCACCAGTGCAGAACGCAACAAAGCAGCGGAAGTGAATATGGGAAAGCGCCGGAACGACATGGCGGCCGCAAAGGGTGCAGCCACAACAAAGGGCATGGTCTCGGCACGCGATGCCACAGCGAGAAAGAAGGCCAGGCGGGCCGACGTGGAAAAGGACGACCACTGGGGGAAGCAGGAGGCGGAGAACCTGGAGTCGGAGGAGGACTTACAAACCTCCTCCGACGAGGACGACCAGGACGACGACTATGACGACGATGAGTTGGACACCACGCCTCAGAAGGGTAGGCAGGACAAGGGCTCGGGCAGCAAGGGGAAGACTAGGAAAGCTGAGGCAGGCAGCGGGGGCGCTACTCGTAGCAGGCTGGACCCTAGCGGGACAGACGCGGACGTCCGCCAACTCAAGAGCGACATGGAGAAACAGAAAGAAATGACCTCCAAGATGTATGAGATGCTTCAACAGTTACTGGACCAGGGTCGGCAGCCCCGGTCGCAGGAGGCCACGCCCACGCAGCCGACCCGGCTTTCCAGTGCCTCAGGTCCTGAGGGGAGCCCGGCGAGCGACGCTCGCGGATCGATCGACGCTGGCTTCGTTCCAGTCTTCGAATGGGTAAACCCCTCTGCTGTATTAGGGGAACCCTTTAAAGTGCATCATGCCATTTTTCTACGCGTCGTTTGCATTCCGTATGGTTCTCCTTGGAGTTGTTTGGGGTGATTATGATCTACGAAATGCAAATGCAATCAACAGTACTTGTCACGTGTGTCGTTGCAATTCTGGTTGTGTGTTTTGTTTGGGTCTCGCAGTGGAAAAAGAAGGAGATCCAGGCTGCGTTTGACGACATGGATGGCCACTTTCTCACCCCTGAGGCCATGGACCAGGAGGATGACGGGGGGCTGTGGAAGAAGTATGTTGCCATCGTGGCGGACGTGGCCATCCAGAACAAGTACATGCCAGCGGGCAGGAGGGAGGCCGCCGCCAAGCACGCAGCATCGGCGATGCGATGCCACCTGACATCGGGGAGGTCCAATGCCAAGAAGCAGATTCGAAAGATGACGCTAGACAACAAGAAGTACGTTGAGGCGGCGGCAGCGCCACCCGGCGACATCCGCTCCAAGGGGCGTAAACGCCTGGTGTATGACGTAAGTGTATGACTTATGGGGTCACTTTAATGCTCAACTAGGTTTAATGGGTGGTGGCCTGTCGAGGAACGTGTGGTCTAAAAACGATATGGTAAAGCCTTGCTGTTCTTCCTTGTGCCCTTTGCAACATCATGCATTATATATCCATGATGTCGTATGCATTACATTCTACACTTGCTCACTGTCATGTATGTGTGTACGCTTGCAATTGGACTTGCTCGTGGTGTCAATGCGCAGTTCCTCCTTCGCAAGTTCAAGCACTGGAACGTGGACACGATGAAGCAGCGAAAGGTCCTGATTGACCATGTCGGCCTTGTGGTAGACTCCGTGTGGGAAGCTGAGGCTGACATGAGGGCCAAATCAGCTAGCGGCCTCGTGGCGAGGAAGTTTCTGACCACCGCTGACGCAGACAAGTTCGATGCAGACCTGGACGACCTCATTGAGGAGGAAGCACTGGACGAGTGCTGATAAATGGCATTAGCGGAAGACAATAATGACTATCCACAACTTGTGCACGGTATACAATGGCATCAGGCCATGCCTTGGCTGGACCCCAAGTCCAGGCTTACCACCAGCTGGTAATGTTACGCTAGGTGGAACCTTGTATTATGGCAGGACCTTGAAGACATTGATGATGATACTGCCTTTGAATACTTCTGTGTTTTTCTGATGTGAGCCAATGATGCTATGTGTTTTATCATGGTGGGCCGCACCTTGTCTTTTACACTTACACTTATGGTTCTCTGAATAAATTATTTTAATATCATATGTATGTGCATAATAAATTGTTAGAGACTGTCTACATCAAATCCTGCATTTTGAGATCCATACCCAAGACGGTAACTAGTTATGGGTTTGGTTACTGGGCCATAACCATGGCAGTAACCAGGCCTGTTTACGGGGCAATAACTAGTAGTGGTTACTGGCCTGGTTACGGGCCAGTAACCAGGCCCGTAACCTGCCCCAGTACATAATACCGGACCAGTAACCATGGCAATAACCAGGACCGTTTACGGCGCCGTAACTAGTAATGGTTACTGGCCAGGTTACGGGCCCGTAACCAGGACAGTAGCCATGCCCGAGACTGGCCCGTAACCTATGCTGATGCCAAATACCGGACCCGTAACCATGCCAGTAACCATGCCCGTTTACGGGTCAGTTACTTGTACAGGTTACGGGCCAGTTACCGGTCCCGTAACCAGGCCAGTAACCCATCCCGGTTATCAGAAATGGTCCCGTAACCATGTCAGTTTACCGCCCGGTAACTTCTACTTGGGCCGTAACCATGCCCGTAACCCAGTAAGGTTACGGGCATGGTTACCGCTCCGGTAAAAGTTACCGCCCAGTAAACGTTCCGGTACCTATTACCGCCCGGTAACCATTACCGGCCGGTATTTAGTCTGTCGCGTTTAAGGTTACCGGCCGGTAACCTGGCCGGTAACCTTAAACGTACATGGTTACCGGCCGGTAACCGCCCCGGTAACCTCAACCGGGGCGTTTACGCCCCGTAAAATTAACTCCTATAGTGTACGTCCTTCACAGTCATACTTCCAGATTTGCGGCCTGCGCTGGTCTTCTCTTTGATACTATCCAAAGTACACGTGAATGGCTCGCCCACAGGAGTATGGAACAGGAGTATCTGCTACACGTGCGCATGCATGAGCTCGGGTGCGGTGCATTGTCTCGCTGTGTTTGCGCCCCCGAACAACATTTTGCCGTGGAACTGTACAAGCCACCCACTATGGCCCCTCACTGCAACAGCACTGCCACTAGCGCCAGCAGTAGCAACCAGATCTCCTTGCCACATTCTCCTTGCCACAAGTCGACCTTGGTACCCTGTGGCAGTACCACTGCCTAGCCAGGGGCGTGCCACACTGTTAACGCTGGTGAAAGACAACCTGACTAACCACGCAAGCAAGCCACTCCTTCACTCATCATCCCAAGCTCTAGGCCCAAACGTTGCCCATGCCCCTTCCCTCCCTCTCTCCCCCCATGGCCCCTGCGCACCAGTACACTCCCTGCCGACCCTGTGAGTGCAGCATCCAACCATTTTTGAGGTGGTTGGCTATCAAGTAAACTGCGATGCCTGCTCCAAGCACGCTAAGAATAGAGCAGCCACCATCACCGCGACAACACCCCTTGCCGACAGTGACAGCTGGCACCACGTGTGCCCACGACGATGATGAACAGGGCGCCGATGTGCTGGCAAGAAGCATCGCGGCTATGCTGGTTGTGACATCGCCACCTACACCAACACCTTGGTGAGCATGGCGATCAGCACCTGATGCCAATGGGTGGCGCAACTGGCGGCCGCAACGTGCGAAACGATCTATGCTACCCGTTCCACGCTTCCACACGCTGACGCCACAACGCTGATGTCACACACTGATGTTACACCGCCAAAGTGGCTGTAGCAAGAGTTGCATTCGGAGAGATTCCGCGGTCGCGGCAGGCCCCGACCCCCAGCTCTGACCAGCGCATCTCACTTTGACACACATGCGCGCACACACACACGAACACACACACACACACACACACACACACACACACACACACAAAGACACACACACACAGACCCCACCACTATATTGGCCACTTCCATCCGATCTGCTGCCACCACTTCCCCTGTCATTCCTCCCCCCTCCCTCCCCCGTCCATCCAGCTTCTATACCTAATTGGGTGATTATCTGTGATTATTCTCAAGTGCCCTCACAATAGTCTCTTCAGCATAAAACACTTGGCATTCCCTGGACTCATGTCCAGGCACTCGTCTGCTCCTGTCATGAATGACTCCCTCGTCCCACGAAATCTACCCTGTGTCTGTGACATGTGACATGTGACGTGCGATGGAACCTACCCTGTGTCTGTGACACGCGACGTGTGACGTGCGATGGAATGGAACCGCTTACAATCCCACACTATACCCAAGCCCACCAGGCATTCATGCCATAGGCACATGGAACGGAGTCCTGGCCGGGGGGGACGGCACTGGGCAGGACACACAGAGTAAACACATCAGCGCTAAGGACCAAGAACAGCCAACCAACTGGCCAGAATATGAGGGCGACTCTACATACCGGAGGGACAACACCCTCAGGTCGGGCCTAAGGCCCTCTATCTAGTGGCCATCCGTCTGGTAAGTGCCACGAGAGGCCAGCAGGACCTCCAGGTAGGCCTGGTAGTGAGCCACATCCTCAACATTGTCATGCCTATCTACAGTGAGGAAAACATCGGCCCACACGCCGTCAGGAAAGAGGCCCAGGAAGGCCCAGTAATACCTATGCTGCGTGAGGACGACCTGGCCACGGGCCCAGTCCAGAAAGCCACAGGCAAAGAGGCGAAGGAAAGGCTCTACCGCGATCAGGCAAAGGGCCCGCAGGAGGAGGCAATGATACCGAATCCGAGGGCGCAGACCCGTCGGGAAGAACAGGTCCACCAGGGGCTCCACGTTGGACGGCCACAACCGGATGTGCCGAACCTCGCGGGAGCGCCACCGACGAACACACTGTCGCGACCCGAATGTCTCTAGGTAGTCGCTGGCACGAGGAGGAGGGTGACCGCGGGAGTCTAGACCCTGGCCCGGGATAGGCGCCGGGCGGCGGGCATCCCACTCAAGGATGGGCTGGAGGACCGTAGTGTACGCCGCACCCGGCACCGCAGGAAACTCTACTGTAAGGGCATCCGAAGCCATAATGCCCAGAGGGGGAGGGTAAGCCCACTGAAACCCACCGTAGGTGTCCAAGTCGTTGTGGCGCCTCGCCCAGCGATACAGGACGCGCCGGACCAGGATCTCACCCTCGAACACCGGATCAGCTAAAATAACCATGTCGAACGGAGGCCGATCAGTCTCAATGGGTAGGCCACGATCCCGGGGCGCCCGACACACCTGGGAGAACCCATAGGACATGGGAGAGATGGCAAGCTCAGCAGAGGCGCGCGGCAGGTCACACTGTCGGCAGGCGAGTGCGGACATACCATACCCCGGAATGGGCGTGTCACGCGACTCCGGCGTCGCGTGCACCACAGAAGGAGCCCTGTCCCGATCACCCTGGGACAACTCCCTGAGGGAATCGGCAGCGCGGGTGGCGCGAGGATCCTGACCGGTGGACCGAACAACCGCGGCCAAAGACCGCGAGGCCGAAGGAGGAGGGACCGGAGCAGGGGCTGACGCAGGGGCAGGAGCCGACACCGACGCAGGGGGCACTGGTAAAACAGGAGGTCGCGCCGGACCTGAAGCCAGAGAGGGCCGTGACGGACCCACCAACGACGCAGGCGCGCCGGTCTCCGTTGCCGGTGCACCCTCAGGCCACATGTTGAAAATGGGGCCCGTAGGGACAGGCAGTCCTGCATAAGATTGACTACCATCCAGGCCCCAGTCAGGAACCGGAATCCTCTGCGGAGGACCACCCTCCCAAAGTCTGGGAAGCCCGCTAGTATCGCCAAAGAAACCCCGCGACGTCTGCGCCTGAGCGGGAGGAGGCTCGGAAGCAGCGACGGAGGGCGAGCTAACAGGGGCAGGAGACTCCCGCGTAGGCGCAGGTAGAGCGGTAACAGGCGCAGAGGCAGCAGGAGTCGCAGGAGCCGCCGGAACCACAGCGACCGCGGGCGCAGGCGGGGGCGCGGGCGAAGCCGTAGTCGCCGGGGCGACAGAAGGGGTAGGGGGCGCGGATCCAGCCGGCGTGGCCGGGACCTGCGCCTGGGCCGCAAGGAAGGCCCCAAACGCCGTGGTCAAAGACTGGATCTGAGCCTGCATAGCCGAGACCGTCGCCGAAAGAGGATCAGGCAAACCCGAAGGGGTAGGCTCCACTGCGACATCCCGGGTCGACCGAGGGGACGACGGGACCGGAGAGGGAGGGACAGACACCGAGGAGGCGGACGCAGCGCTCGAGGCAGAATAATCTGGAGTATAATGTACCTCGGCTGGGGCGCCCGAAGGGGTAGGACCACTAACCGCTAGTCCCGCCGACTGATCAGCTATCTCCATGAACTCTACGGCCCGTAAAAGGTCGCAGGGGTTCTCGTCTACCTCAGCATCACCCTCAGCTGGAAGCCACGGGAACACCTCCCGTAGGCAGGTACGGCCCACAGGAGTGGAGAGGTAGGAGAACACACGGCAACACCGGAGAACCGCATCTATCTGCCCCAAGGCGGGACAGCTGGAACCACACCCCAACAAACAGTGTCCGGCATCATCGAAACCGTGCAGGACAAGCTGGTGCGGCTCATCAGGGGAAGGACCATACCACGTGACCCCGAAGAGGGCCGCCCTGACTAAGCTCGCATGTTGGGCCTGAAGGGCCGGCTGCACAACGCCACCCCGGTAACATGATCGCGACACCCAACGGCCCGGAAGGGCCTCGAAATACAGCTCAGGGTCCGGTAGGGGCAGGGACGGCAGCGGGCTCTCAGCCGGAGGGGTAGGCTCTGTCATGACGGCTGCGGAGGGGAGGGGACAACCAACCACCCGTCGACAGCAGACATAACATAAGAGAGGAGAAGGCCTACGACTAGAGCTTGTGCAGGGTTTTATATTCCTGCAGCAGGCGACTACACCCATCTAGCTCACTCTCCGTATACCAAACCTTATCTACTTCACTACGAGCATACATCCACTTCACTTTATACTGACGCTGGGTACCGCGGCCCTTTTTGATATCTCGATGGGCCACGATGCTTTCTACTTCGTCTTCTACTTCCCCAGTGTCAGGATTATGCTCTAAAGGGGCAGGCGCTAACTCCCTGCCAGCGAACGTACTAGGGTGGTACAGTTTAAGCTGGCTCCTATGGAAGGTGTTTGAATGCGTTTGCCAAGAGGTAGGGATATCGACCTTATACAAGAAATTTCCTACCCTAGACAACACATGGAAGGGTCCTAAGAAGGCAGGCCTAAGTTTGACCTTCAGTTCTGCTTCAAACTTATGAGCAAAACGGCCAACACGGGGGCCTTCTACTAATACTAGATCTCCTACTTCTATCTCAGGTGCTCGTCTATCTAAGGAGGCACGCAACCTAGCAAGGTACTTAGCCTGAGCTTTTTGATACCCTGAGATCGCGTGGTCATGAGCAGTTTTCATTCTATCTAGTAAGGACTGTACACCTTCTACAGTATCTCGGGACACATCATCCTTGTCCCGTAGAGGACTAGCTAAGAGAGAGGTAGGGGTAAGGGGCTGTCTCCCAGTATCTAAGAAGAAGGGCGTATATCCATGCGCAGCTTGGGGACAATTGTTGAGGGAGAACTCTACCAAACATAAATAATCCTCCCAATCACTACCCGAGCCATTAACATAGTGCCTAAGCGCTTCTTCTACTACTCTATTAAGACGCTCTACTAAATGAGAGGAGGAGGAGTGGTAGGCAGTACCGTAGGTAACCTTGGTACCGATGGCAGCGAAAAACTGCTGCCAAAAATCTGAGGTAAATAATTTATCCTTATCACTAATAAACTGCCTACTCAATCCATGATATCTATATACATTATTGAGGTATAGGCGTGCGCAATCACGTGCGGTGAGTTCTAAAGGACACGGCACAAGATGGCACATACGAGTAAAACGATCTATGAACACAAGGATTTGGGCATTGCCCCTATCATTCTTTCTAAAAGGTCCTACAAAATCCATCATGATAGAATCCCAAGGCATGATAGGGTCAGGCAAGGTCCTAGGTTCTGCTATCTGTCCTACATTATTGGGTTTCATTTCCTGGCAAGATTGACAAGTTCTAACATACTCATCCACATCCTTATAAAGGGAAGGCCAGTAATAAGAGCGGGCTACTAGGTCCCGTACCCGTTTACCACCCTGGTGAGCAGCTAAGTCATGCAACTCAAAGAGCAAGGAGGAGCGACAGATAGGAGGGACATACAGGCGCCATTGAGGGGGAGAATCTGCTATCTGCACATATAAAAACCCACCTACAAATTTACAAGGGTGCTTGCCTAATTGTTGGGGATGTGCAGCAATGGCAGCTAATGCTTCCGGCTCAGTGGCCGTAAATCTACTAATAAGGCGTTCAAGATCAGAGGTAGGCATCGCTACAGAAGTATCCAGAACAGGTTTAAAGAGATCTCCTACCGCCTTGCCGAAGAGAAGGGGAGGTCCTAGGGGGACTACGTTTTCATAAGACTTTCCTGACCTAGTCGCTATATGGCTAAGCGGTATAGAAATTTTATTTTTCCCCTCCCCCCCACCGAGGCCACAGGAAGGGCCTCACACGGGAGAGAGAGTCCTACGTGAGAAAGGAGATCAGGCATGCGAACAGCTGTATGAAAGAGGTAGGCATAGGAATCATCATCAGGTAGTTCACCATAAGGGGTTACACCCATAGTAGTAGGAACTAGAGTAATATTGAGAACATCAAGGTCCTCGAAGAAGGAATAGTCTGCACGACGAGAGAGTGCATCTGGTACTATGTTATCTACACCCTTGACATACTGAAGTTTAAAAGGGGAAAACTGTGCTAAAAATTCCATCCAGCGCGCTTGCCGAGGGGTAAGGTTGGGTTGGGAGAGAAGATGGGTAAGGGGACGATGATCCGTTTGGATAACTAACCTATAAGGATCTAGCTCACAGGGTTCATTCAGGCAGACATCAAATTGAGCACCTTTAAGGAAGTGCTGCCACGCGTGGCAACAATACACCACCGCTAAGAGTTCCTGCTGGTGGACGGGATAGTTACGCTCCGCAGGGAGCATTGTCCTAGAGATATATTCAATTGGCTGTAAGCCCTGACCCTGATCCTGGAGAAGGACACCACCTATAGCTACTTTACTAGCATCTGTAGCCACAACAAAGGGTTTAGTAGTATCCGGTAGGATGAGTACAGGAGGGGAAAGGAGTAGGGATTTTAGGCACTGAAAAGCAGACTGACACTCACTACTCCAAACAAAGGGGATATCCTTCTTTAATAAATGATTAATAGGGGCTGCTATAGTGGCGAAACGCGGGATAAAACGCCTATAGTAAGAAGCAATTCCTAGGAAACTACGTACACCTTTAACGTCGGTAGGAGTAGGCCATTCCTGAATTGACTTAGTTTTATCCGGGTCGGTAGCGACCCCGGCATCTGACAGAACGTGCCCTAAAAATGGGACACTCCTACCCGAACGCACTTTAGCACGGCGCGCCCACAAAGAATTTTCAGCCATTATTTCTAATACTTTCTTTAAATCACGTAGGTGCGTTTCAAAATCAGGAGAGTAAATAAGAATATCATCTAAGTAAGCTTGAGCACAAGAACGGTCATGCTCAGATAAAGAAACAGAGGAGAAGGAGGGATCCTTTAGATCAGAGGACACCTGAGGAAGATGAGAATTTCCCATAACAGGTCTAAGCACTTCATTCATTAACATTTGAAAAGAGGCAGGCGAGTTACAGAGTCCCATAGCCGCTACTCTAAACTGGTAATGACCAAAAGGGGTAGCAAAGGCGGTTTTATGGCAATCCTCAGGAGCTATCCGCAACTGCCAAAAACCATCCGCACAATCCAGTACTGTGAAACAAGTGGAACCTTTAACCTTATTAAATATATCGTCAATACGAGGTAGAGGGTATTTAGATTTCACAGTAATATCATTCAACTTCCTATAATCAGTAACTAGGCGAAACTTGCCATTTGGCTTAGGAACTAACAGGACACCAGCTGAGTAGGGGGAGTTACTAGGCTCTATCAATCCTGCTTCTAATAATGACACTAAAATCTGTTTTAGTTCCTTTAACTCGGTAGGGCCCATTCTATACATCGGAGAGTGCGTAGGAACTGCACCGTCCTTGATAACTACACGGTGTAAAACAGAACGAGGAGGAGGATAAGAAGGAGTCTTTTCTTCAAATACTTTTGAGGAATCTATCACAGCCATGTATCTTACTATTTCATTTTCAGTAAATCCTACTCCTATTGTATCCACTGTATTTACATCTATATCCACACTATTGTTAGTGCTAGGTATCTGTTGTACTTCTAACTGAAGGAACATACATAATAGGTATCCATTTTGCTTTAATTCAGAACGTAATTCGTCATTTGACATTATTACTTCAGGTATAGGTCTTACAGGAGGATCAACAGGTGTAGGAGGAGTAATATCTACCAAGGATAAATTTTCCAATCTATAATGACGTTCAGGTACCCAGTAAGAGCTATCTGGAAACCAAATGACCATGGTATCATAATTAATAGTAATCTTATTATCCTGGTGCCAATCTAATCCTAGTAATACATCAGCGGTAGTGATAGGGCCTATAGTGGCCGTCAGGTTGACAGTACGTCCTTGTATAACCATGGGAAGGGACACCGTACCCGGGGAATGACTGGTGCGACCATCAGCATAATGAACAGTAACGGGTTTGGTGTGAGGGGTAGGGACTAGTCCTAAACGTCTAACTAGGGCCTCGCTCACAAAGGAGCTAGCCGCACCGCTATCTACCAACACAGAGACATTCAAGAGTTCATCAGCATGCAAGAAGGGGTCTACAACAGTGTGAGGGACGGTTAAACCACCATTCAAGAACATAAGAGGACGCACACGTAGTGGTAGGGATGATTCAGCTCCTACAGAGGTTATAAAAACAGGCAAGCAAAAATTAATATCTGGGGTACTATCTAAGGACCTGTCCAGGTTACCCCCGGCTGACAGGCCTACTGTTCCCCTCCCCCCCCAAATCCATAGGAACGAACCCCGAAGAAGACCCTGGCGGAAAAGCCACTGCTGGAGGGTCACGAGGGATTGAAGAGGGTGCGGGAGCCTGATTATCATAGGGGAACCCTGGGGATCCTGTCTGCACAGCATTCAGCCTACTAGGGGTAGCTGAAGGAATGTGTCCTGAAGTGGGACGAATAGGAGCACGCTGAGGGGTACGAGGAGGGCGAGCGTCGGGATGAGGGGGAGCACCCGAAAGGAACTTGGGGCATTCACGTTTAAGGTGACCTACTTCCTTACAATGATAGCAGGTAATATGAGAGACATCCAGAGCTGAAAGGTCAGTCACACAGATATCTAATTCTTCTACATAGGAGTTTTCCTCCTCAGGGGTAAGGCTTATATTATTAATACGGGAACGGGTAGGAAGAGAAGGTGTGGAGAAGAAATCTGCTACTCGTAAAAGATGCTGACGCACATGCTTGAGGGGCAGGTCAGTAAAACGGTAGGCAGAGAACTGGCGCTTGACTTCACGCAATAAGGGTCTACTGAGGCCCTGAAGGAAGCGAGCACGTACTTCTGCACCCGACAAATCCCTAATTCGTACCATCTGAGCATCAAACTCTTTCATATATTCTTTGAAGGACTTGGTACCCTGCTGCAAGGTGCCAAAGGATAATCTATCCTGCCAATCTGCATCGGGAGGGACTAAATGGTTCTCTAAACGCTTGAACAATTCTGCTACAGAGTTTGGGTAGGCATGAGAGGCAAGAGACTCACACTGGATGAGGTTAGCAAGTTCAGGAGTAATGCAGGTAGTAAGATAATGAGGAACTAGTACAGCATCAGAGAGGCGCCACCTATTGTGGTTCTGCCAGGACTCTGTGTTCTGGGTGAGCAACATAATGAAGGTGAAAAACTGTTGAGGGGTAGACTTGACATCCAGCTTAGGAAGGTTGGCAAAGAGGGGAAGAGCAGGAGGCTTAGGGGGATTAGAAGAATCAGTTTTTCCCATAGGGCCACTATCTTCCACTGCTACATAAGCGGGATAGAAGGAAGGGATAGGAAAAGTCTTGGGTAGGGGTCTAGAGGGAGCCACCGTTTCCGGATGGTGCCCATAGGAGAAGGGGACAGTATATTGCTCACGAAGAGAGGAATAGGCAAAATGATCATAATTCCTATCATCTAGGGGCATGGTACTGAAATCATTATTAACTTCTAAATCAGCCACACGGGTAGGAACCTGGGCAGCCTCATAGGCCGTCTCAGGGTAGGACCAGGAAGCAGGTGGGAAAAAGGGGACTGCACTAGGGCGCCCAGAAGGGCCGACAGGGGCCGAGGTACGACCCGTGTTAATAGCAGGCATTGAAGGCACAGGGTGGGAAGGAGGCCTAGGAGCATTGTTAGTGTGTGAGGACCTGCTGGAGGGGTGAGCCAAGGTTGCAGAAGGGGCAGGGGCCTGGTTCACAACGAAAGAAGGTTCCTCACTAAATCTGACTTGGGAAATACGTTGTTCATAGGTAGGTGGGGTAATTGAGGGACGACGGCGACCACCAGCAGCAGGAGAAGGCGGTGAGGTACGCAGAATACCTTGAGGAGTGAGATGGTGTACCGTTTCCAAGGAGTCCCGTCGGTTACCACGAGTATTGTTATTGTTAATGTTATTAGTAGTAGTATTATTATTATTATTGGTAGGTATAGGCGACATATCTCCACCCACTGGATCCATCTTTAATTACGTAAAGGAATAGGAATCAAAAGAAGAAAGCAACAAAAGAAAAAGGAAAAACCTTGAAGGTCTGCAGCAGGAACAAAATTAAAATCAATCCTTTTTAACAACAGTAATGGATAGGGAACCGAATTCCAAGGTGAGAGGAGTATCTAAGCTAGATGAGATGCAGCCCTCTTAGGGGGAGACGAAGGAGGGGTAGCAAAATCTAGAGCTTCTACAGGAGGGCGACCATGAGGAGTAGAACGTACGTGTAGGCCTAAATCTGATACGCTATGGTCTATAAGGAATTGTTGAGCTTCCTCGAAGGACACAAATTTCTTATACCTAATTACATTATATGTACGGTTTTGCACTATCTTCCTAGCATCTGACCAAGAGAGGAAAATGGCTGACCATTGAGGGTAATAACCACGTAATACTTAGCTAAACTATTATCACTAGATGAATGGGAAGGCGCAGTAAAAACACGACGTTGACTCATGATAACTCACCTGGCGTGTCTTGTGATGTCAAGCTAGACGAGGTAGGGGTAGGCGACTTAGCTTGACGATCTGGATCACCGAAAGAAGAAGGAGGGCGGGAGTTTCCAGCTCTCGTCCTAAGTCAGCGGCCGGATATCCCAGCGCTCGTCCTAACACAGCGCCCCGTAACTCTGCGGGTGCGGCCGTCTAATAAAGCAGCAGCACAAGGAAAAAGGTGTAGGTACGGCGACGCTAATCGTCTCCGAACAGTAATACTCCCCGATCTAAGGCAGGAAACAACCGTAAGCAGGAAAACAAGGCGAAGGACAGGCTAACTACGAAAGGATTTATCCGCTGTGAGCAGGTCTAGCTTCTAGGTAAAGCGTGTCCCGAAACGGGCAGCACGACGCTCCTAGCTTGAAGGCGACCCGCCCATTACCTATCAAGGAAGTGTCGACTTCTTGTTCCTGGACGCGGAAGGGGTCTTGAAAAGGTGTATGTGGCAAGGGATAGTCGTCTCGTTCACTACCTACTGAAGTTCCTCCGGAACCATTGTTACGCCGCGGATATCTACCTCCACCTCTACCTCTAATGGGCCTGATACTACCTAAACTGGTCAGGCCTCCTCTACTTAACCCTCTGGCGAAAGACGAACGTGACGGAGCTGATCTCAATGCATTAACGTAAGTGTTGCTATAATACGCCATACAACCATTTACCAAAACCCGTTTACTCCAGGAATAGAGGAAGGAAACACAACTACACTGCCGTGACCCAAGCCTAAATGTGTCAATTCACTTAACACACGCCGAGTGACCACACAAGGAGTGGAACGTGCATAAATGGTCACCAACGGTCCAACAGGCTCGGGCCGACCTGGCCCTCGCCTGCAGAACCACAGAAACACAGGCAGGTGCACAGATGCACGCCGGTCCACTACATTCTACAAAAGGATAAGGACCACTAATATAGTACGCGGCGCGGCGCCCAAAGGCACCCAATATACCACAGTACTGTTACGGGGACAATCATGTCCAAACTAGAACTGCACGTAACCTAGGAACAACCGAGGCCATGGACCTAATTTACGTCCGTAACTACAACGAATTGTTACGCGACGTAACATCCGCGCCCGCATGATTGACAAGGAGAAATGGGCTGCCATCTGCGATAAGCACCTTCCCGAGGGGTATGCTCCTGTTTTCTCCCCACGGGCCCCGCGGCCTGTTGCTAGCCAGGGTAGAAGTCCGCAGGTGGAGGTTATTGGTCCTGAGGATAGCCGCTACACTACCGCCTCGTCTGCCATTACAGTAGAGGACAGCTCGGATGAGGATTACATCCCCATCTAGTGCTTAACGGTTGGGGGATGATGCAGACGATATTTGTTTAAACTTTTGTGTAATTATTTTTCTAATGAGATTAGCATAGTACTCCGTGGCATGCCTTTGCGCATGACACGCAAGTACTTACTTACTTACTTATCAAAATTCAAACAATGAGACACAGGTAATAGTAACTCAGGATATAGCATATTGCCTCAACGGACAACATGACATCAATTGTAATTACTGCCGACAAATTGCCAACAAATCCAATAACTAAAACGCACCAAGCACCAAGCTAGCTTGCAACTTTGTCAAATGAATTGACATGGCACCTACGATTCATGGCTTGTTAGCACACCAAGTGCAATGCAAACCTTTTCTCAAAACCCTGAATTTCGTGCATCTCCAAGGGCTATCTAGACATAGTGGTCATCTCATACCCTTGAAAATTTTTCTTACACGTCTAGCATACAATGTTTCGTGAGAGTAGCCCCAATGTGACCCCCGGGTTCTGGGGGTCACTTTGCAGGGAAAAATTACAAAATTGACACTGCGAGCTCTTTTGAGCTCTGTGTGCGTTATTTTTCTCCAAGACATGTCTCAGATGGGTAGGTTGCACGCTTGAATCTGGAACCATGGTATCGATAGAAGGAAGACTGAACATCACACCCCAGGTCGAAACCGCATCCTATTCAATATCTATCTTGTGAGAGCATGGTGCCCCAAGACATTCGCAGGCGCCATACTTCTCCTTCCAACCAACCACCCCATTCTCTAGAACAGCTACTTCGACGTGGCTGAGCCCATCCACTTTCCCCAGCGCATCGGCGAACATCTGGCCACACCTTGGCCCTCGCACCTGAATCCATCATTGGGGGGCAACAAGTTGCCGGTGCATTGGTAGGGCCAACACAGCAGGTGCCGAAGCATTCGTCATCACATGCCATGCAGCCGAACGAAGCACGTAAACCATGAATACAAGGACGATTCACAAACCCAGCCTTGAAGCTGCTGCCTTGCGTCCCATCCATGCACTTGCAAATTTCCCTTCATCCTTTGACCTTTAGGAGCCCAAGTCATACACTAGGAGTTAATTTGAAGCCCCCGTAACCTGTCCGGTAACTTCGACGCCCCCGTAACCTGCCCGGTAACTTCGACGGGGCAGGTTACGGGTCCGTATTCGTTGGCGGTTTAGGTTACCGGACCGGTTACGGTACCATTCGGAATATTGAATTGAATTGAATTGAATTGAATTGTAACATAACTCCGTTGGGAGTATATGTAGCACATAGCCCTTGAGAGGGGCATATGGCCTATCATACATCCTAAGCTACTTCCTGCAAGGGTGGGGATGTAAAGGACCCTTGCTCTAGGTGCACCAGGGCACGTGCATCCCCATGATCTTCAAGCTATGCCCAGCGAAGGGGAGCCTGTCATGGGGGGAAGATCAGCATAGCTATGCAAAGGCTAAAGCGTGGCTCTCAGCAGAGAGTGACTCCCTGCATGGGCTCAACATAACTAAATAAAGCTAGGCATCATCTGGAGTGTGGCTCATCATAGGCACACATGTACATGATTAAATAAAGCGCGTGGCTTAGCTGGGATAGTGCCTCTAGGAGGCGTACATGTACATGGCCACGGTCTATCTATTCTACACTACTACTGCTGTATTCCCCTAAGCTGGGGCGTCTGGAGTCGCTGGGGCCGCGGGGGGGGGGTGTCGCCTGCCAGGGCTTGTGGCCGACGTAG
>RPFO01001859.1:0-29858 GCA_009746045.1 Mesostigma viride | reverse complement strand
CGGGGAAAGTTGGACCGGTCGAACCGTACCAAATTTTAGTTCCGCATGCAGGGCGGGGCGAGCGTCGCGTGGAACGCACCAGGCTGGGCAGTGGCAATGGGTAAAGTGAACGTGAATAATAAAAGCGGCATGGTCGGGGCAAAAAATGTTAATGAAACAAAGCGACGTGATGACCATAGTTGTTGCTGGCTGGCGATGGCGGGCGACGTAGCATGTAAAATTGGGATGGGGAATGCGAATTCCTGGCTTTTATACATCAAAAGTTTGTATTGGAAGAGTACGTATGAAACTTTCTGAGCTGGCGGGGCGTCAACCCCGTGCTACCTGCGTGGGAGAGGTCCGTGTCGCTATGGCATTTGCTGTACAATAGCCAGCGACCTGGACATTGAACGTCGTTATCAGATTGTTTTGTTTCAGTGTCGTCATTCTTCAGTTTTACGTATTTCACGCCTTGTAAAATCATTTTTGCTGTTCATGGAAGACGTGGGATGGGGCAAACGAATGTCTGGTGTCACCATAGACAGTTGCGATTGAGCGCTGGATTGCTTGGCACGGGACGAACGCTGGCGATGGCGATTTGTGTCAAAGATGTGGTCAATGTATCTGCTTTTATCTAATGTGATTTACGTTTACCGTAATCTTATGCAATTTCCTTTTTTCCAGACGAATTTTCTTGGTCGCAGCGTGCACATACCGGACCAAGAGTCTGTCTTCCATTGTCGTATCCGTGGGGTGCGTCCTCTTCATTCTCCTTGGGAATGTCATTGCCACGTTATCCGTGTTGCTTTCTTCTGGAACAGGCTGGGCAGGGAAAGCCCATGATTGCTCATGGATGATTTCTCGTGCACCAATTTTGGGAGTCGTTGACTGCTGTGCTTCCTGACGTTGATGGTGGTTTTGCGTGTGATAAGCTGCCTTGCTTTGCACATGGGTTTTCACTGGGCTATATGGGTGAAGATGAGCAACTAGGGGTGTGTCATGCTGTGCTATATTGCTTCCATCCAGCATATCCAAAGTTAGACTTGCTCTAATGGCTGTGCAATATTTGTGTTGTGCAGATTTTTACTGGGCTGAAGCCAAATTCACGCATGGGTAGACAGTTTGCTGCACGTGAATTTTTACTGGGCTGTACGTGCAGGTGGGCAACCATGTGTTGTGCCATATTTTTCTACATGGATTCATCATACTTGCTGTCAAACGTAGGCCCCATTCGCTTGCACACTGAATTTTGCTTTGCTGGCTGTGTAATTTTGATGTCTCATTGTGCAGGCGTGCCCGCTACCTGATCAACCAGGTGTGCTTTGCATTGTGCCAGCGGGGCCATGTTTGTTTCCTTTGCACGTGTAGGCAGGCAGGCTGGCAGGGGACATGGGGCACGAGGCTTGGGGCGTGGGGTATGTGGCATGGGTCAGGCAGGCAGCCAGCCAGCCAGCCAGCCAGCCAGCAAGGCAGCCACATGCACGAGATGTGATTATTGGCAAGCCAGCCAGCGGGGGCACCACAGGGAGGAGGGCATGGGGACAGGGGGAAGGGGGAGGGGGCGGGGGGCAGGGTCCAGGCGGCAGGGGGCAGGGGGAGCCTTTCTGAAGCTATGAGTCACAGGTCGTGGGGACTGGGGCATGGGACAGGCCCTCAGCCACCTGCACGTGATGTGGTCAGAGGCAAGACACAAGCAAGGGCACAGTGGGCAGGTGGGACGGGGCAGGGGACCTGGGGCACGAGCCATGAAACTTGGGGACATGGGGCACGAGGCTTGGGGCGTGGGGTATGTGGCATGGGTCAGGCAGCCAGCCAGCCAGCCAGCCAGCCAGCCAGCCAGCCAGCCAGCCAGCCAGCCAGCCAGCCAGCCAGCCAGCCAGCCAGCCAGCCAGCCAGCCAGCCAGCCAGCCAGCCAGCCTGCCAGCCAGCCAGCCAGCCAGCCAGCCAGCCAGCCAGCCAGCCAGCAAGGCAGCCACATGCACGAGATGTGATTATTGGCAAGCCAGCCAGCGGAGGCACCACAGGGAGGAGGGCATGGGGACAGGGGAGGGGGGGAGGGGGCGGGGGCAGGGTCCAGGCGGCAGGGGGCAGGGGGAGCCTTTCTGAAGCTATGAGTCACAGGTCGTGGGGACAGGGGGCGGGGGGCAGGGTCCAGGCGGCAGGGGGCAGGGGGAGCCTTTCTGAAGCTATGAGTCACAGGTCGTGGGGACTAGGGCATGGGGCAGGCCCTCAGCCACCTGCACGTGATGTGGTCAGAGGCAAGTCACAAGCAGGGGCACAGTGGGCAGGTGGGACGGGGCAAGGGACCTGGGGCACGAGCCATGGGGAGTGGGGCGTTGGGCAGGCAGGTAGGGGTGGTACATACGCACATGCCCTGCCATGCCCTGCCCTGGGTTGTCACACGTTGTTATGGGGTGCATATTTGCCAGCCAGCCAGCCAGCCAGCCAGCCAGCCAGCCAGCAAGGCAGCCACATGCACGAGATGTGATTATTGGCAAGCCAGCTAGCGGGGGCACCACAGGGAGGAGGGCATGGGGACAGGGGGAAGGGGGAGGGGGCGGGGGGCAGGGTCCAGGCGGCAGGGGGCAGGGGGAGCCTTTCTGAAGCTATGAGTCACAGGTCGTGGGGACTAGGGCATGGGGCAGGCCCTCAGCCACGTGCACGTGATGTGGTCAGAGGCCAGTCACAAGCAGGGGCACAGTGGGCAGGTGGGACGGGGCAGGGGACCTGGGGCACGAGCCATGAAACTTGGGGCATGGGGAGTGGGGCGTTGGGCAGGCAGGTAGGGGTGGTACACACGCACATGCCCTGCCATGCCCTGCGATCCCGCAAAAGGGCACCGTGGGGTCTTGTGGGTTGTCACACGTTGTTATGGGGTGCATATTTGCAGGGACATGAAGATGGGTGACCGCGCCGTAACCGAGACGTGTGTGGTGGCAACATGCCGCCTGGATACCAGCTGGCCTTGCTTCGTTAGATACATTTATGCTTTATGGCTGCATGTGATGGCGTGCCCTTGCCGTGGTCACAGTGGTCACAGTGAGGGCCTGTGGTTGCCCCATACTGGTGGTGGTTATAAAGAAGTTAGCGAATACAAAACTTTCTTTCTTAAGGTGATTTTGAAGTGGGCATGAGCGATCGTGCACATGCTAACATTTGATGGCCATTCCATGGTGAAGTTGGGAATTGGATGGGATTGTTTGATAAAGATGCGGTGGTGTGTCTTAAAATGAGCTGTGCTAATCTCATTATGAAGTGCTCAAGACAACTCATTATAATAAATCAGAGTTGGAACAAACATTGTCTGCATCATGCCCCAACTTGAACACTACATGAAGTGTGACACCTATGCTACGTGTGTTGCGGGCTAGCTGTGTCAGCAAACAATTTTAGCTTTTAGCCCTCAAATCGTGTCCAACTCGCGCCTACAATAGGAGCCAGTTGCACCTTGCATGGTAATGTCCACAAACTAACCTAAAACAGTTTAGTGTCCATACTGGGACCAAAGCACACTCATATAGGGACTTTGGTCTGGCAGGCCCCCAGCGGCTTGGCCGGCCAGGGCGGCATATTCTGACCTGGCCTGGCCCCAAGGGCATTCCCAAAAGGGTAGGGAAACATGCCACGAACTACACCCAGATGTTGCTGGATGACCTACTCATCCCAGCCATAACTCATAAAAAATGCCTACAATATTTGGAACGAATCCATGCATCGATGCTCCTACACCAATCAGTTTTCTGCACCGCCATAGCCTCGAATTTGCATGTACGTAATTATTTCGTCCCAGTGGACCTTTAGCGAGATGACTTGCCTGAACGTGTTCAGACGGGGAGCGTGCCAGGAAACGGCTCGAAGCTGGGAAAAGCAGGGGGCTCCGCCTGCGGACGGGCCGTACGAAGCCGAAATTTTATGGCTCCCGCTGGCCCCCCCGCCTCGGCGCCCTCGGCCACTGCCCCTTCGCGCTGCGCGCCCCGCGTGGCGCCGGCGTTCCCGAGGACGCACCCCGCGGGTGTACGCGCCAATCGCCCGCTCAGGCGCCAAAAAGTCCGGGCCCCGAAGGGGCCCCCAACTTGTCAACTACTTAACTACGATCGTGTTGCGCAAGGAGAAACCCGAACATCCTGACATCGCCGCGGGCGCCGTACCGTACGGCCTGATCGCACCCCCACGACGAGGGCCATCCCTGAAATCCTGCGGAGCCGCGAGTTACGGCCCGTAACCGCCGGCCTGAACGCCGTCACACCCTCCTAAGATCGACTGTCACCTATTCTGAACGGAAGCCGAATTCAGCAAAATGCGCGAGAAATGCCGGGGGGCATATACGGCTGGGGGGAAGTTTTGCCGAGAGCTTAGCCCAAACATCGTAGTAGATTTACTAAGGGTTCAGTCAGAACGGGAAATTTGAGTGTTCAGACTGAACGGGAAATGTGCAGAAAATTAAGTTCGAACCCTAGTCTGAACGGTTTTCGCCTTCAATTTTCGGTTCGGCCTACTTCCCACGCATTTCCGTGCCAATTTTTGCGAGATGACTGAACTGAACGTGTTCAGACGGGGAGCGTGGAAAAAACGGCTCGAAACTCTGAAAACAGGGGGCTCAGCCCCAAAATCCGTACGAAACGAAATTTTAGGGCTCCCGCTGGCCCCCCCCCCTCGACCCTGAAAAAATACGGACTTGAAGTGTTCAGGCTGAACGGGGAAAGTTGGACCGGTCGAACCGTACCAAATTTTAGTTCGCATGCAGGGCGGGGCGAGCGTCGCGTCGAACACACCAGGCTGGGCAGTGGCAATTGGTAAAGTGAACGTGAATAACAAAAGCGGCATGGTCGGGGCAAAAAATTTTAATGAAACAAAGCGACGTGCTGCGGAAGCAACCATAGTTGTTGCTGGATGGCGATGGCGGGCGACGTAGCATGTGAAATCGGGATGGGGAATGCGAATTCATGGCTTTCAAAAGTTTGTATTGGAAGAGTACGTAGGAAACTTTCGAGCTGGCGGGGCGTCAACCCCGTGCAACCTGCGTGGGAGAGGTCCGTGTCGCTATGGCATTTGCTGTATAATAGCCAGCGACCTGGAAATTGAACGTCGTCATCAGATTGTTTTGTTTCAGTGTCGTCATTCTTCAGTTTTACGTATTTCACGCCTTGTAAAATCAGTTTTGCTGTTCATGGAAGACGTGGGATGGGGCAAACGAATGTCTGGTGTCACCATAGACAGTTTCGATTGAGCGCTGGATTGCTTGGAACGGGACGAACGCTGGCGATGGCGATTTGTGTCAAAGATGTGGTCAATGTATCTGCTTTTATCTAATGTGATTTACGTTTACCGTAATCTTATGCAATTTCCTTTTTTCCAGACGAATTTTCTTGGTCGCAGCGTGCACGTACCGGACCAAGAGTCTGTCTTCCATTGTCGTATCCGTGGGGTGCGTCCTCTTCATTCTCCTGGGAATGTCATTGCCACGTTATCCGTGTTGCTTTCTTCTGGAACAGGCTGGGCAGGGAAAGCCCATGATTGCTCATGGATGATTTCTCATGCACCAATTTTGGGAGTCGTTGACTGCTGTGCTTCCTGACGTTGATGGTGGTTTTGCGTGTGATAAGCTGCCTTGCTTTGCACGTGAGTTTTCACTGGGCTATATGGGTGAAGGTGAGCAACTAGGGGTGTGTCATGGTGTGCTATATTGCTTCCATCCAGCATATCCAAAGTTAGACTTGCTCTAATGGCTGTGCAATATTTGTGTTGTGCAGATTTTTACTGGGCTGAAGCCAAATTCACGCATGGGTAGACAGTTTGCTGCACGTGAATTTTTACTGGGCTGTAACCATGTGTTGTGCCATATTTTTCTACATGGATTCATCATACTTGCTGTCAAACGTAGGCCCCATTCGCTTGCACACTGAATTTTGCTTTGCTGGCTGTGTAATTTTGATGTCTCATTGTGCAGGCGTGCCCGCTACCTGATCAACCAGGTGTGCTTTGCATTGTGCCAGCGGGGCCATGTTTGTTTCCTTTGCATGTGTAGGCAGGCAGGCTGGCAGGGGACATGGGGCACGAGGCTTGGGGGTGGGGTATGTGGCATGGGTCAGGCAGCCAGCCAGCCAGCCAGCCAGCCAGCCAGCAAGGCAGCCACATGCACGAGATGTGATTATTGGCAAGCCAGCCAGCGGGGGCACCACAGGGAGGAGGGCATGGGGACAGGGGGAAGGGGGAGGGGGCGGGGGGCAGGGTCCAGGCGGCAGGGGGCAGGGGGAGCCTTTCTGAAGCTATGAGTCACAGGTCGTGGGGACTGGGGCATGGGGCAGGCCCTCAGCCACCTGCACGTGATGTGGTCAGAGGCAAGACACAAGCAAGGGCACAGTGGGCAGGTGGGACGGGGCAGGGGACCTGGGGCACGAGCCATGAAACTTGGGGACATGGGGCACGAGGCTTGGGGCGTGGGGTATGTGGCATGGGTCAGGCAGCCAGCCAGCCAGCCAGCCAGCCAGCCAGCCAGCCAGCCAGCCAGCCAGCCAGCCAGCCAGCCAGCCAGCCAGCCAGCCAGCCAGCCAGCCAGCCAGCCAGCAAGGCAGCCACATGCACGAGATGTGATTATTGGCAAGCCAGCCAGCGGGGGCACCACAGGGAGGAGGGCATGGGGACAGGGGGAGGGGGGAGGGGGCGGGGGCAGGGTCCAGGCGGCAGGGGGCAGGGGGAGCCTTTCTGAAGCTATGAGTCACAGGTCGTGGGGACTGGGGCATGGGGCAGGCCCTCAGCCACCTGCACGTGATGTGGTCAGAGGCAAGTCACAAGCAGGGGCACAGTGGGCAGGTGGGACGGGGCAGGGGACCTGGGGCACGAGCCATGGGGAGTGGGGCGTTGGGCAGGCAGGTAGGGGTGGTACATACGCACATGCCCTTCCATGCCCTGCCCTGGGTTGTCACATGTTGTTATGGGGTGCATATTTGCCAGCCAGCCAGCCAGCCAGCCAGCCAGCCAGCCAGCCAGCCAGCCAGCCAGCCAGCCAGCCAGCCAGCCAGCCAGCCAGCCAGCCAGCCAGCCAGCCAGCCAGCCAGCCAGCCAGCCAGCCAGCCAGCCAGCCAGCCAGCCAGCCAGCCAGCCAGCCAGCCAGCAAGGCAGCCACATGCACGAGATGTGATTATTGGCAAGCCAGCCAGCGGGGGCACCACAGGGAGGAGGGCAGGGTCCAGGCGGCAGGGGGCAGGGGGAGCCTTTCTGAAGCTATGAGTCACAGGTCGTGGGGACTGGGGCATGGGGCAGGCCCTCAGCCACCTGCACGTGATGTGGTCAGAGGCAAGTCACAAGCAGGGGCACAGTGGGCAGGTGGGACAGGGCAGGGGACCTGGGGCACGAGCCATGAAACTTGGGGCATGGGGAGTGGGGCGTTGGGCAGGCAGGTAGGGGTGGTACACACGCACATGCCCTGCCATGCCCTGCGATCCCGCAAAAGGGCACCGTGGGGTCTTGTGGGTTGTCACACGTTGTTATGGGGTGCATATTTGCAGGGACATGAAGATGGGTGACCGCGCCGTAACCGAGACGTGTGTGGTGGCAACATGCCGCCTGGATACCAGCTGGCCTTGCTTCGTTAGATACATTTATGGCTGCATGTGATGGTGTGCCCTTCCCGTGGTCACAGTGGTCACAGTGAGGGCCTGTGGTTGCATCATACTGGTGGTGGTTATAAAGAAGTTAGCGAATACAAAACTGTCTTTCTTAAGATGATTTTGAAGTGGGCATGAGCGATCGTGCACATGCTAACATTTGATGGCCATTCGATGGTGAAGTTGGGAATTGGATGGGATTGTTTGATAAAGATGCGGTGGTGTGTCTTAAAATGAGCTGTGCTAATCTCATTATGAAGTGCTCAAGACAACTCATTATAATAAATCAGAGTTGGAACAAACATTGTCTGTATCATGCCCCAACTTGAACACTACATGAAGTGTGACACCTATGCTACGTGTGTTGCGGGCTAGCTGTGTCAGCAAACAATTTTAGCTTTTAGCCCTCAAATCGTGTCCAACTCGCGCCTAAAATAGGAGCCAGTTGCACCTTGCATGGTAATGTCCACAAACTAACCTAAAACAGTTTAGTGTCCATACTGGGACCAAAGCACACTCATATAGGGACTTTGGTCTGGCAGGCCCCCAGCGGCTTGGCCGGCCAGGGCGTCATATTGTGACCTGGCCTGGCCCCAAGGGCATTCCCAAAAGGGTAGGGAAACATGCCACGAACTACACCCAGATGTTGCTGGATGACCTACTCGTCCCAGCCATAACTCATAAAAAATGCCTACAATATTTGGAACGAATCCATGCATCGATGCTCCTACACCAATCAGTTTTCTGCACCGCCATAGCCTCGACTTTGCATGTACGTAATTATTTCGTCCCTGTGGACCTTTAGCGAGATGACTTGCCTGAATGTGTTCAGATGGGGCGCGTGCCAGGAAACGGCTCGAAGCTGGGAAAAGCAGGGGGCTCCGCCTGCGGACGGGCCGCACGAAGCCGAAATTTTATGGCTCCCGCTGGCCCCCCCGCCTCGGCGCCTTCGGCCACTGCCCCTTCGCGCAGCGCGCCCCGCGTGGCGCCGGCGTTCCCGAGGACGCACCCCGCGGGTGTACGCGCCAATCGCCCGCTCAGGCGCCAAAAAGTCCGGGCCCCGAAGGGGCCCCCAACTTGTCCCCTACTAGTAACTACGATTTATGACGCCCGAAAACTTTGGCCGCGGCCGTAGGCCGGAAGTGGGGCCGTCCCCCGCGCCCCCTAGCGCGGGAGCGGACGACGTCCAGGACCGTAGCGAGATGGCCAGTCGGCGTAGTACAAAGAAAATCCCCAAACCTTGGAGATCGAGTCTCAGGAATTCTGAACGGGTGCTGAAACGCTGAACAGGTTCAGACTTTTGCGGGCAGGTGGGGCGTCTCGCCAATCCGCGCGGCCTCAGGACATTACGGCGCGTTGACTCTTTTAAGCGTCAAACAAAAAGTCGCGAACTGATATCTGTACTAAAACTTTTCAAGGCACAGGACGTGGGATGTCAAATTTGATAAGCAAGCGAGACGAAATGACAGTTCTGAAGGAAAGCGTTTTCAGCCGTGCTGAACGGAAACGTTCGCGCCTGAACAGGGGAAATAGAATCAAACGAGACGGAATTTTCAGTTAGCGATAGCCCCCCCTCCCCCACTTTTTTCTTGCTGGGCAGTGGGAACTGGGAATAATTATTGGCAAAGCGTGCGGCATGCTCGGGGCGAAAAACAAAGTGACGTGCTGCGCGAGCAATTTTCCTTGTGCTGGCTGGCGATGGCAGGCAACGTAGGCTAGAAAATTGGGATGGGGAATGCGCAGCCATGGTTTTATACGTCAAAATTTTATGTTTGAAGAGCAAGTGCGAAATTTTCTGAGCTGGAGGTGCGTCAACGGAGTGATACCTGCGTGGGAGAGGTCCGTGTCGCTATGGCGACCTGGAAATGGAATGTCGTTGTAGATTTAGGTATTGTAGTATCATGCTTAACTGCTTTACGTATTGGGTGCCTAGTGAAATCAGTTTGCTGTTCGTGGAAGGCTTGGGGTGTGGCCAACGAGCTTCTGCTGTCGCCACATCATATTGGAAAGAACGCTGGATTTTTTGCCACGGGACGTAACCGGCGATGCCGATGGTGAGGCGTTTGTTTCGATGACCGGGGTAGTACCTGCTCTCTTTCTGATGCATTTTCATGGTTGCGTTCTTTCCATTTCGCCGAATCCACCTAGTCGCAGCAAAGACATAGCGTAGCAAGGGTCTGCGTTTTATTTTCTTAGCCGTGCAGGACGCCATCTTCATGGTCCTTCGCATGTCCTGTGTGAACGTCCGTTGCCCAAGGATCTGTGATGCTTTTTTCTGGAATATACTGGGCGGTGAAAGCCCCTCTGGATGCTTGCCTGGTCACGGGTTTGGGGCGTCATTTACTGCTGTACTGGCTGACATTCATGGTGCTTTCTGCGTAAGCTGACTTGCTTTGCACGTGGATTTTGACTGGACTGAAGAGCGCGTCTGGTAGCATGTTTACGTGGTGTATAAGGTGATCAATCAACCATTTGTTTATAGAAGGTGTGACAATAGAAGGTGTGTTATATATTTCTTCATCAAGCATGTCAAAAGTAATCTCCACTCGCTTACAACCTGAATTTTGCTTTGCTGGGTCTGCTGTGTTTGTGTCTCACTGTGCAGGCTATCCCCTTGGTTGATCAACCAGGTGATTTTTGGTGGCAGCGGGGCCATATACTCTTCTTGGCGTTTTTCATCCATGGCATGTCAACCAACGCATGCATGCCAGCCCCTCCCACACCCACGCACACATGTTAGCTATACCCCACAAACCCACGCATGGATTCCAGCCACCCCCCACATGCCCGCATGCATGCCAGCCACCCCACCAATCCACGCACGCATGCCAGCCACCCCCACACCCACGCACGCATGCCAGCCACCCCACAACCCACTTATGCATTCCAGCAACCCCCACAGCCACTTACGCATGCCAGCCACCCCCCACCCCCACGCACGCATGGCAGCCACCCCACGAACCCACGCACGCGTGCCAGCCCCCCCTTAAAACCACGCATGCATGGCAGCTCCCCACCACACCCACGCATGCATGCCACTCCCCCCGCCAACCACCCACGCATGCCAGCCCCCCGACACACGCATGGCAGCCCCCCCCACACCCACGCACGCATGCCAGCCCTACCCCACATGCAGGCATGCATGCCAGCCACCCCCCACACCCACGCATGCATGCCAGCCCCTCCCACACCCACGCCCGCATGCCAGCTACCCCACAAACCCACGCATGCATGCCAGCGACCCCCCACATGCACGCATGCATGCCAGCCACCCCACCAACCCACGCACGCATGCCAGCCCATCACAAACCCACTTATGCATGCCAGCCACCCCCCACACCCACGTACGCATGCCAGCCACCCCACACACCCACGCACGCATGGCAGCCACCCCACCAACCCACACACGCGTGCCAGCCCCCCCCTAACCCCACGCATGCATGGCAGCCCCCCACCACACCCACGCATGCATGCCACTCCCCCCCCACACCCACGCACGCATGCGAGCCCCCCCCACACCCACGCACGCATGCGAGCCCCCCCCACACCAACGCACGCATGCCAGCCCCACCCCACATGCAGGCATGCATGCCAGCCACCCCCCACACCCACGCATGCATGCCAGCCCCTCCCACACCCACGCCCGCATGCCAGCTACCCCACAAACCCACGCATGCATGCCAGCGACCCCCCACATGCACGCATGCATGCCAGCCACCCCACCAACCCACGCACGCATGCCAGCCCATCACAAACCCACTTATGCATGCCAGCCACCCCCCACACCCACGTACGCATGCCAGCCACCCCACACACCCACGCACGCATGGCAGCCACCCCACCAACCCACACACGCGTGCCAGCCCCCCCCTAACCCCACGCATGCATGGCAGCCCCCCACCACACCCACGCATGCATGCCACTCCCCCCCACACCCACGCACGCATGCGAGCCCCCCCCACACCCACGCACGCATGCGAGGCCCCCCCACACCCACGCAAGCATGCCAGCCCCACCCCACATGCAGGCAAGCATGCCAGCCACCCCCCACACCCACGCATGCATGCCAACCCCTCCCACACCCACGCCTGCATGCCAGCTACCCCACAAACCCACGCATGCATGCCAGCGACCCCCCACATGCACGCATGCATGCCTGCCACCCCACCAACCCACGCACGCATGCCAGCCCATCACAAACCCACTTATGCATGCCAGCCACCCCCCACACCCACGTACGCATGCCAGCCACCCCACACACCCACGCACGCATGGCAGCCACCCCACGAACCCACACACGCGTGCCAGCCCCCCCCTAACCCCACGCATGCATGGCAGCCCCCCACCACACCCACGCATGCATGCCACTCCCCCCCCACACCCACGCACGCATGCGAGCCCCCCCCACACCCACGCACGCATGCGAGCCCCCCCACACACCCACGCACGCATGGCAGCCACCCCACGAACCCACACACGCGTGCCAGCCCCCCCCTAACCCCACGCATGCATGGCAGCCCCCCACCACACCCACGCATGCATGCCACTCCCCCCCACACCCACGCACGCATGCGAGCCACCCCCCACACCCACGCATGCATGCCAACCCCTCCCACACCCACGCCTGCATGCCAGCTACCCCACAAACCCACGCATGCATGCCAGCGACCCCCCACATGCACGCATGCATGCCTGCCACCCCACCAACCCACGCACGCATGCCAGCCCATCACAAACCCACTTATGCATGCCAGCCACCCCCCACACCCACGTACGCATGCCAGCCACCCCACACACCCACGCACGCATGGCAGCCACCCCACGAACCCACACACGCGTGCCAGCCCCCCCCTAACCCCACGCATGCATGGCAGCCCCCCACCACACCCACGCATGCATGCCACTCCCCCCCCACACCCACGCACGCATGCGAGCCCCCCCCACACCCACGCACGCATGCGAGGCCCCCCCACACCCACGCAAGCATGCCAGCCCCCCCCCATGAAGTCATAGTGGGCACCACGGAGTCATGCTATGTTTTAATTTTTTCAATTTAATAATGGGAATGACGGATGGTGCATGTGTGAACAAAGGAATGAAAGGATTGCCACTCAATGAATATTAATTAATGATGAAAATGGGAGTTTGCATGGGAGTGTTTGGTCCTTATGGCTGGCTTGCAAAAAGCAGTACCCAAATTTCGAAGTATTTGACAGCGAAATATCTGTAAAGTATATCGCATGGTATAATTAATTAATGAATGGTACGCTGAAATTCTTTGTGCGGGCTCTCTCTGCATGTGATAAACAATTTTAGCTTTGAGGGCATGCAACAAGACATGCTAGCATTAAAATGAAATTAAATTATAACATGACTAGTTGGGAGATCATGTACGACATGTAGCATAATTACGTACATGGCCACAATTGTGCCAATCAGGGCCCTCCTCTAGGTAGACTGTGCTAGGCAATTACAATTAGACAAATAAGGTCATTCAAAAAGGTTTAATTCTTCACCTACCTCCATCCATCCAGCAAGGGAATATGTTAGCCAGTGCTACATGATGATCTCCCAACGGAGTCATGTTATGATGCGAAATAGTTCAGGATAAAATTTGTCAGAATTTCACTGGCGATACGAACGTAACGAAATTTCCAAGGTCTCGGAGAGCTTCCACGGTGTTCACGGGGAAGGGTCCGTTGCGCGTGGCGCACGGCGGCGGTTCGTCCCGGTCGGAATCGTCCGCTCGCGCGTCCTCCGTGGAAGGGTCTTGGCGCGTCGCGCGGGCCGGTGCGGTTGGCGCCCAGAAGGTCGACTATCGGCCTCTGGGCCGCTAGCGGCGAGTCACGTCCTCTCAAGTCGGGGAGGGGGGGCGATAGCCCCCCCTCCCCCACTTTTTTCTTGTCCCCTACTAGTAACTACGATTTATGACGCCCGAAAACTTTGGCCGCGGCCGTAGGCCGGAAGTGGGGCCGTCCCCCGCGCCCCCTAGCGCGGGAGCGGACGACGTCCAGGACCGTAGCGAGATGGCCAGTCGGCGTAGTACAAAGAAAATCCCCAAACCTTGGAGATCGAGTCTCAGGAATTCTGAACGGGTGCTGAAACGCTGAACAGGTTCAGACTTTTGCGGGCAGGTGGGGCGTCTCGCCAATCCGCGCGGCCTCAGGACATTACGGCGCGTTGACTCTTTTAAGCGTCAAACAAAAAGTCGCGAACTGATATCTGTACTAAAACTTTTCAAGGCACAGGACGTGGGATGTCAAATTTGATAAGCAAGCGAGACGAAATGACAGTTCTGAAGGAAAGCGTTTTCAGCCGTGCTGAACGGAAACGTTCGCGCCTGAACAGGGGAAATAGAATCAAACGAGACGGAATTTTCAGTTAGCGATAGCCCCCCCTCCCCCACTTTTTTCTTGCTGGGCAGTGGGAACTGGGAATAATTATTGGCAAAGCGTGCGGCATGCTCGGGGCGAAAAACAAAGTGACGTGCTGCGCGAGCAATTTTCCTTGTGCTGGCTGGCGATGGCAGGCAACGTAGGCTAGAAAATTGGGATGGGGAATGCGCAGCCATGGTTTTATACGTCAAAATTTTATGTTTGAAGAGCAAGTGCGAAATTTTCTGAGCTGGAGGTGCGTCAACGGAGTGATACCTGCGTGGGAGAGGTCCGTGTCGCTATGGCGACCTGGAAATGGAATGTCGTTGTAGATTTAGGTATTGTAGTATCATGCTTAACTGCTTTACGTATTGGGTGCCTAGTGAAATCAGTTTGCTGTTCGTGGAAGGCTTGGGGTGTGGCCAACGAGCTTCTGCTGTCGCCACATCATATTGGAAAGAACGCTGGATTTTTTGCCACGGGACGTAACCGGCGATGCCGATGTGAGGCGTTTGTTTCGATGACCGGGGTAGTACCTGCTCTCTTTCTGATGCATTTTCATGGTTGCGTTCTTTCCATTTCGCCGAATCCACCTAGTCGCAGCAAAGACATAGCGTAGCAAGGGTCTGCGTTTTATTTTCTTAGCCGTGCAGGACGCCATCTTCATGGTCCTTCGCATGTCCTGTGTGAACGTCCGTTGCCCAAGGATCTGTGATGCTTTTTTCTGGAATATACTGGGCGGTGAAAGCCCCTCTGGATGCTTGCCTGGTCACGGGTTTGGGGCGTCATTTACTGCTGTACTGGCTGACATTCATGGTGCTTTCTGCGTAAGCTGACTTGCTTTGCACGTGGATTTTGACTGGACTGAAGAGCGCGTCTGGTAGCATGTTTACGTGGTGTATAAGGTGATCAATCAACCATTTGTTTATAGAAGGTGTGACAATAGAAGGTGTGTTATATATTTCTTCATCAAGCATGTCAAAAGTAATCTCCACTCGCTTACAACCTGAATTTTGCTTTGCTGGGTCTGCTGTGTTTGTGTCTCACTGTGCAGGCTATCCCCTTGGTTGATCAACCAGGTGATTTTTGGTGGCAGCGGGGCCATATACTCTTCTTGGCGTTTTTCATCCATGGCATGTCAACCAACGCATGCATGCCAGCCCCTCCCACACCCACGCACACATGTTAGCTATACCCCACAAACCCACGCATGGATTCCAGCCACCCCCCACATGCCCGCATGCATGCCAGCCACCCCACCAATCCACGCACGCATGCCAGCCACCCCCACACCCACGCACGCATGCCAGCCACCCCACAACCCACTTATGCATTCCAGCAACCCCCACAGCCACTTACGCATGCCAGCCACCCCCCACCCCACGCACGCATGGCAGCCACCCCACGAACCCACGCACGCGTGCCAGCCCCCCCTTAAAACCACGCATGCATGGCAGCTCCCCACCACACCCACGCATGCATGCCACTCCCCCCGCCAACCACCCACGCATGCCAGCCCCCCGACACACGCATGGCAGCCACCCCCCACACCCACGCACGCATGCCAGCCCTACCCACAAACCCACGCATGCATGCCAGCGACCCCCCACATGCACGCATGCATGCCAGCCACCCCACCAACCCACGCACGCATGCCAGCCCATCACAAACCCACTTATGCATGCCAGCCACCCCCCACACCCACGTACGCATGCCAGCCACCCCACACACCCACGCACGCATGGCAGCCACCCCACAAACCCACACACGCGTGCCAGCCCCCCCTAACACCCACGCATGCATGGCAGCCCCCCACCACACCCACGCATGCATGGCAGCCCCCCCCCACACCCACACACGCATGCCAGCCCCCCCCACACCCACGCATGCATGGCGAGCCCCCCACCACACCCACGCATGCATGCCAGCCACCCCACACCCACACACGCATGCCAGCCCCCCCCTAACCCCACGCATGCATGGCAGCCCCCACCACACCCACGCACGCATGCCAGCCCCCCCCACACCCACGCATGCATGCCAGCCACCCCCCACACCCACGCATGCATGCCAACCCCTCCCACACCCACGCCTGCATGCCAGCTACCCCACAAACCCACGCATGCATGCCAGCGACCCCCCACATGCACGCATGCATGCCAGCCACCCCACCAACCCACGCACGCATGCCAGCCCATCACAAACCCACTTATGCATGCCAGCCACCCCCCACACCCACGTACGCATGCCAGCCACCCCACACACCCACGCACGCATGGCAGCCACCCCACGAACCCACACACGCGTGCCAGCCCCCCCCTAACCCCACGCATGCATGGCAGCCCCCCACCACACCCACGCATGCATGCCACTCCCCCCCCACACCCACGCACGCATGCGAGCCCCCCCCCACACCCACGCACGCATGCGAGGCCCCCCCACACCCACGCAAGCATGCCAGCCCCCCCCCATGAAGTCATAGTGGGCACCACGGAGTCATGCTATGTTTTAATTTTTTCAATTTAATAATGGGAATGACGGATGGTGCATGTGTGAACAAAGGAATGAAAGGATTGCCACTCAATGAATATTAATTAATGATGAAAATGGGAGTTTGCATGGGAGTGTTTGGTCCTTATGGCTGGCTTGCAAAAAGCAGTACCCAAATTTCGAAGTATTTGACAGCGAAATATCTGTAAAGTATATCGCATGGTATAATTAATTAATGAATGGTACGCTGAAATTCTTTGTGCGGGCTCTCTCTGCATGTGATAAACAATTTTAGCTTTGAGGGCATGCAACAAGACATGCTAGCATTAAAATGAAATTAAATTATAACATGACTAGTTGGGAGATCATGTACGACATGTAGCATAATTACGTACATGGCCACAATTGTGCCAATCAGGGCCCTCCTCTAGGTAGACTGTGCTAGGCAATTACAATTAGACAAATAAGGTCATTCAAAAAGGTTTAATTCTTCACCTACCTCCATCCATCCAGCAAGGGAATATGTTAGCCAGTGCTACATGATGATCTCCCAACGGAGTCATGTTATGATGCGAAATAGTTCAGGATAAAATTTGTCAGAATTTCACTGGCGATACGAACGTAACGAAATTTCCAAGTCTCGGAGAGCTTCCACGGTGTTGACGGGGAAGGGTCCGTTGCGCGTGGCGCACGGCGGCGGTTCGTCCCGGTCGGAATCGTCCGCCCGCGCGTCCTCCGTGGAAGGGTCTTGGCGCGTCGCGCGGGCCGGTGCGGTTGGCGCCCAGAAGGTCGACTATCGGCCTCTGGGCCGCTAGCGGCGAGTCACGTCCTCTCAAGTCGGGGAGGGGGGGCGATAGCCCCCCCTCCCCCACTTTTTTCTTGTCCCCTACTAGTAACTACGATTTATGACGCCCGAAAACTTTGGCCGCGGCCGTAGGCCGGAAGTGGGGCCGTCCCCCGCGCCCCCTAGCGCGGGAGCGGACGACGTCCAGGACCGTAGCGAGATGGCCAGTCGGCGTAGTACAAAGAAAATCCCCAAACCTTGGAGATCGAGTCTCAGGAATTCTGAACGGGTGCTGAAACGCTGAACATGTTCAGACTTTTGCGGGCAGGTGGGGCGTCTCGCCAATCCGCGCGGCCTCAGGACATTACGGCGCGTTGACTCTTTTAAGCGTCAAACAAAAAGTCGCGAACTGATATCTGTACTAAAACTTTTCAAGGCACAGGACGTGGGATGTCAAATTTGATAAGCAAGCGAGACGAAATGACAGTTCTGAAGGAAAGCGTTTTCAGCCGTGCTGAACGGAAACGTTCGCGCCTGAACAGGGGAAATAGAATCAAACGAGACGGAATTTTCAGTTAGCGATAGCCCCCCCTCCCCCACTTTTTTCTTGCTGGGCAGTGGGAACTGGGAATTATTGGCAAAGCGTGCGGCATGCTCGGGGCGAAAAACAAAGTGACGTGCTGCGCGAGCAATTTTCCTTGTGCTGGCTGGCGATGGCAGGCAACGTAGGCTAGAAAATTGGGATGGGGAATGCGCAGCCATGGTTTTATACGTCAAAATTTTATGTTTGAAGAGCAAGTGCGAAATTTTATGAGCTGGAGGTGCGTCAACGGAGTGATACCTGCGTGGGAGAGGTCCGTGTCGCTATGGCGACCTGGAAATGGAATGTCGTTGTAGATTTAGGTATTGTAGTATCATGCTTAACTGCTTTACGTATTGGATGCCTAGTGAAATCAGTTTGCTGTTCGTGGAAGGCTTGGGGTGTGGCCAACGAGCTTCTGCTGTCGCCGCATCATATTGGAAAGAACGCTGGATTTTTTGCCACGGGACGTAACCGGCGATGCCGATTGTGAGGCGTTTGTTTCGATGACCGGGGTAGTACCTGCTCTCTTTCTGATGCATTTTCATGGTTGCGTTCTTTCCATTTCGCCGAATCCACCTAGTCGCAGCAAAGACATAGCGTAGCAAGGGTTTTTAAAAACGCAGATTAGCCGTGCAGGACGCCATCTTCATGGTCCTTCGCATGTCCTGTGTGAACGTCCGTTGCCCAAGGATCTGTGATGCTTTTTTCTGGAATATACTGGGCGGTGAAAGCCCCTCTGGATGCTTGCCTGGTCACGGGTTTGGGGCGTCATTTACTGCTGTACTCGCTGACATTCATGGTGCTTTCTGCGTAAGCTGACTTGCTTCGCACGTGGATTTTGACTGGACTGAAGAGCGCGTCTGGTAGCATGTTTACGTGGTGTATAAGGTGATCAATCAACCATTTGTTTATAGAAGGTGTGACAATAGAAGGTGTGTTATATATTTCTTCATCAAGCATGTCAAAAGTAATCTCCACTCGCTTACAACCTGAATTTTGCTTTGCTGGGTCTGCTGTGTTTGTGTCTCACTGTGCAGGCTATCCCCTTGGTTGATCAACCAGGTGATTTTTGGTGGCAGCGGGGCCATATACTCTTCTTGGTGTTTTTCATCCATGGCATGTCAACCAACGCATGCATGCCAGCCCCTCCCACACCCACGCACACATGTTAGCTATACCCCACAAACCCACGCATGGATTCCAGCCACCCCCCACATGCCCGCATGCATGCCAGCCACCCCACCAATCCACGCACGCATGCCAGCCACCCCCACACCCACGCACGCATGCCAGCCACCCCACAACCCACTTATGCATTCCAGCAACCCCCACAGCCACTTACGCATGCCAGCCACCCCCCACACCCACGCACGCATGGCAGCCACCCCACGAACCCACGCACGCGTGCCAGCCCCCCCTTAAAACCACGCATGCATGGCAGCTCCCCACCACACCCACGCATGCATGCCACTCCCCCCGCCAACCACCCACGCATGCCAGCCCCCCGACACACGCATGGCAGCCCCCCCACACACCCACGCACGCATGCCAGCCCTACCCCACATGCAGGCATGCATGCCAGCCACCCCCCACACCCACGCATGCATGCCAGCCCCTCCCACACCCACCCCCGCATGCCAGCTACCCCACAAACCCACGCATGCATGCCAGCGACCCCCCACATGCACGCATGCATGCCAGCCACCCCACCAACCCACGCACGCATGCCAGCCCATCACAAACCCGCTTATGCATGCCAGCCACCCCCCACACCCACGTACGCATGCCAGCCACCCCACACACCCACGCACGCATGGCAGCCACCCCACCAACCCACACACGCGTGCCAGCCCCCCCCTAACCCCACGCATGCATGGCAGCCCCCCACCACACCCACGCATGCATGCCACTCCCCCCCACACCCACGCACGCATGCGAGCCCCCCCACACACCCACGCACGCATGCGAGCCCCCCCACACACCCACGCACGCATGCCAGCCCCCCCCACATGCACGCATGCATGCCAGCCACCCCACCAACCCACTTATGCATGCCAGCCACCCCCGTCACCAACGTACGCATGGCAGCTCCCCACCACACCCACGCATGCATGCCACTCCCCCCCACACCCATGCGTGCATGGCAGCTCCCCCCCAAACCCACGCATGCATGCCAGCCCATCACAAACCCATGCACGCATGCCACCCCCCACACCCACTTACGCATGCCAGCCACCCCACACACCCACGCACGCATGGCAGCCACCCCACGAACCCACACACGCGTGCCAGCCCCCCCCTAACCCCACGCATGCATGGCAGCCCCCCACCACACCCACGCATGCATGCCACTCCCCCCCACACCCACGCACGCATGCGAGCCCCCCCCACACCCACGCACGCATGCGAGGCCCCCCCACACCCACGCAAGCATGCCAGCCCCCCCCATGAAGTCATAGTGGGCACCACGGAGTCATGCTATGATTTAATTTTTTCAATTTAATAATGGGAATGACGGATGGTGCATGTGTGAACAAAGGAATGAAAGGATTGCCACTCAATGAATATTAATTAATGATGAAAATGGGAGTTTGCATGGGAGTGTTTGGTCCTTATGGCTGGCTTGCAAAAAGCAGTACCCGAATTTCGAAGTATTTGACAGCGAAATATCTGTAAAGTATATCGCATGGTATAATTAATTAATGAATGGTACGCTGAAATTCATTGTGCGGGCTCTCTCTGCACGTGATAAACAATTTTAGCTTTGAGGGCATGCAACAAGACATGCTAGCATTGAAATGAAATTAAATTATAACATGACTTGTTGGGAGATCATGTACGACATGTAGCATAATTACGTACATGGCCACAATTGTCCAATCAGGGCCCTCCTCTAGGTAGACTGTGCTAGGCAATTACAATTAGACAAATAAGGTCAAAAAAGGTTTAATTCTTCACCTACCTCCATCCATCCAGCAAGGGAATATGTTAGCCAGTGCTACATGATGATCTCCCAACGGAGTCATGTTATGATGCGAAATAGTTCAGGATAAAATTTGTCAGAATTTCACTGGCGATACGAACGTAACGAAATTTCCAAGTATCCGACGCCGAAATATCATTGTTGTATCGAATGGTATGCTGAAATTCATTGTGGTCAAGTCCGAGCTGATAAATTTGTCAGAAATTTCATTTTCGATACGAACGTGACGAAATTTCCAAGTATCTCACGCTCGGAGAGCTTCCACGGTGTTGACGGGGAAGGGTCCGTTGCGCGTGGCGCACGGCGGCGGTTCGTCCCGGTCGGAATCGTCCGCCCGCGCGTCCTCCGTGGAAGGGTCTTGGCGCGTCGCGCGGGCCGGTGCGGTTGGCGCCCAGAAGGTCGACTATCGGCCTCTGGGCCGCTAGCGGCGAGTCACGTCCTCTCAAGTCGGGGAGGGGGGGCGATAGCCCCCCCTCCCCCACTTTTTTCTTGTCCCCTACTAGTAACTACGATTTATGACGCCCGAAAACTTTGGCCGCGGCCGTAGGCCGGAAGTGGGGCCGTCCCCCGCGCCCCCTAGCGCGGGAGCGGACGACGTCCAGGACCGTAGCGAGATGGCCAGTCGGCGTAGTACAAAGAAAATCCCCAAACCTTGGAGATCGAGTCTCAGGAATTCTGAACGGGTGCTGAAACGCTGAACATGTTCAGACTTTTGCGGGCAGGTGGGGCGTCTCGCCAATCCGCGCGGCCTCAGGACATTACGGCGCGTTGACTCTTTTAAGCGTCAAACAAAAAGTCGCGAACTGATATCTGTACTAAAACTTTTCAAGGCACAGGACGTGGGATGTCAAATTTGATAAGCAAGCGAGACGAAATGACAGTTCTGAAGGAAAGCGTTTTCAGCCGTGCTGAACGGAAACGTTCGCGCCTGAACAGGGGAAATAGAATCAAACGAGACGGAATTTTCAGTTAGCGATAGCCCCCCCTCCCCCACTTTTTTCTTGCTGGGCAGTGGGAACTGGGAATTATTGGCAAAGCGTGCGGCATGCTCGGGGCGAAAAACAAAGTGACGTGCTGCGCGAGCAATTTTCCTTGTGCTGGCTGGCGATGGCAGGCAACGTAGGCTAGAAAATTGGGATGGGGAATGCGCAGCCATGGTTTTATACGTCAAAATTTTATGTTTGAAGAGCAAGTGCGAAATTTTATGAGCTGGAGGTGCGTCAACGGAGTGATACCTGCGTGGGAGAGGTCCGTGTCGCTATGGCGACCTGGAAATGGAATGTCGTTGTAGATTTAGGTATTGTAGTATCATGCTTAACTGCTTTACGTATTGGATGCCTAGTGAAATCAGTTTGCTGTTCGTGGAAGGCTTGGGGTGTGGCCAACGAGCTTCTGCTGTCGCCGCATCATATTGGAAAGAACGCTGGATTTTTTGCCACGGGACGTAACCGGCGATGCCGATTGTGAGGCGTTTGTTTCGATGACCGGGGTAGTACCTGCTCTCTTTCTGATGCATTTTCATGGTTGCGTTCTTTCCATTTCGCCGAATCCACCTAGTCGCAGCAAAGACATAGCGTAGCAAGGGTTTTTTATTTTCTTAGCCGTGCAGGACGCCATCTTCATGGTCCTTCGCATGTCCTGTGTGAACGTCCGTTGCCCAAGGATCTGTGATGCTTTTTTCTGGAATATACTGGGCGGTGAAAGCCCCTCTGGATGCTTGCCTGGTCACGGGTTTGGGGCGTCATTTACTGCTGTACTCGCTGACATTCATGGTGCTTTCTGCGTAAGCTGACTTGCTTCGCACGTGGATTTTGACTGGACTGAAGAGCGCGTCTGGTAGCATGTTTACGTGGTGTATAAGGTGATCAATCAACCATTTGTTTATAGAAGGTGTGACAATAGAAGGTGTGTTATATATTTCTTCATCAAGCATGTCAAAAGTAATCTCCACTCGCTTACAACCTGAATTTTGCTTTGCTGGGTCTGCTGTGTTTGTGTCTCACTGTGCAGGCTATCCCCTTGGTTGATCAACCAGGTGATTTTTGGTGGCAGCGGGGCCATATACTCTTCTTGGTGTTTTTCATCCATGGCATGTCAACCAACGCATGCATGCCAGCCCCTCCCACACCCACGCACACATGTTAGCTATACCCCACAAACCCACGCATGGATTCCAGCCACCCCCCACATGCCCGCATGCATGCCAGCCACCCCACCAATCCACGCACGCATGCCAGCCACCCCCACACCCACGCACGCATGCCAGCCACCCCACAACCCACTTATGCATTCCAGCAACCCCCACAGCCACTTACGCATGCCAGCCACCCCCCACCCCCACGCACGCATGGCAGCCACCCCACGAACCCACGCACGCGTGCCAGCCCCCCCTTAAAACCACGCATGCATGGCAGCTCCCCACCACACCCACGCATGCATGCCACTCCCCCCGCCAACCACCCACGCATGCCAGCCCCCCGACACACGCATGGCAGCCCCCCCCACACCCACGCACGCATGCCAGCCCTACCCCACATGCAGGCATGCATGCCAGCCACCCCCCACACCCACGCATGCATGCCAGCCCCTCCCACACCCACGCCCGCATGCCAGCTACCCCACAAACCCACGCATGCATGCCAGCGACCCCCCACATGCACGCATGCATGCCAGCCACCCCACCAACCCACGCACGCATGCCAGCCCATCACAAACCCACTTATGCATGCCAGCCACCCCCCACACCCACGTACGCATGCCAGCCACCCCACACACCCACGCACGCATGGCAGCCACCCCACCAACCCACACACGCGTGCCAGCCCCCCCCTAACCCCACGCATGCATGGCAGCCCCCCACCACACCCACGCATGCATGCCACTCCCCCCCACACCCACGCACGCATGCGAGCCCCCCCCACACCCACGCACGCATGCGAGCCCCCCCACACCCACGCACGCATGCCAGCCCCACCCCACATGCAGCATGCATGCAGCCACCCCCCACACCCACGCATGCATGCCAGCCCCCCCACACCCACGCCCGCATGCCAGCTACCCCACAAACCCACGCATGCATGCCAGCGACCCCCCACATGCACGCATGCATGCCAGCCACCCCACCAACCCACGCACGCATGCCAGCCCATCACAAACCCACTTATGCATGCCAGCCACCCCCCACACCCACGTACGCATGCCAGCCACCCCACACACCCACGCACGCATGGCAGCCACCCCACCAACCCACACACGCGTGCCAGCCCCCCCCTAACCCCACGCATGCATGGCAGCCCCCCACCACACCCACGCATGCATGCCACTCCCCCCCACACCCACGCACGCATGCGAGCCCCCCCCACACCCACGCACGCATGCGAGGCCCCCCCACACCCACGCAAGCATGCCAGCCCCACCCCACATGCAGGCAAGCATGCCAGCCACCCCCCACACCCACGCATGCATGCCAACCCCTCCCACACCCACGCCTGCATGCCAGCTACCCCACAAACCCACGCATGCATGCCAGCGACCCCCCACATGCACGCATGCATGCCTGCCACCCCACCAACCCACGCACGCATGCCAGCCCATCACAAACCCACTTATGCATGCCAGCCACCCCCCACACCCACGTACGCATGCCAGCCACCCCACACACCCACGCACGCATGGCAGCCACCCCACGAACCCACACACGCGTGCCAGCCCCCCCCTAACCCCACGCATGCATGGCAGCCCCCCACCACACCCACGCATGCATGCCACTCCCCCCCACACCCACGCACGCATGCGAGCCCCCCCCACACCCACGCACGCATGCGAGCCCCCCACACACCCACGCACGCATGGCAGCCACCCCACGAACCCACACACGCGTGCCAGCCCCCCCCTAACCCCACGCATGCATGGCAGCCCCCCACCACACCCACGCATGCATGCCACTCCCCCCCACACCCACGCACGCATGCGAGCCACCCCCCACACCCACGCATGCATGCCAACCCCTCCCACACCCACGCCTGCATGCCAGCTACCCCACAAACCCACGCATGCATGCCAGCGACCCCCCACATGCACGCATGCATGCCTGCCACCCCACCAACCCACGCACGCATGCCAGCCCATCACAAACCCACTTATGCATGCCAGCCACCCCCCACACCCACGTACGCATGCCAGCCACCCCACACACCCACGCACGCATGGCAGCCACCCCACGAACCCACACACGCGTGCCAGCCCCCCCCTAACCCACGCATGCATGGCAGCCCCCCACCACACCCACGCATGCATGCCACTCCCCCCCACACCCACGCACGCATGCGAGCCCCCCCCACACCCACGCACGCATGCGAGGCCCCCCCACACCCACGCAAGCATGCCAGCCCCCCCCATGAAGTCATAGTGGGCACCACGGAGTCATGCTATGTTTTAATTTTTTCAATTTAATAATGGGAATGACGGATGGTGCATGTGTGAACAAAGGAATGAAAGGATTGCCACTCAATGAATATTAATTAATGATGAAAATGGGAGTTTGCATGGGAGTGTTTGGTCCTTATGGCTGGCTTGCAAAAAGCAGTACCCAAATTTCGAAGTATTTGACAGCGAAATATCTGTAAAGTATATCGCATGGTATAATTAATTAATGAATGGTACGCTGAAATTCTTTGTGCGGGCTCTCTCTGCATGTGATAAACAATTTTAGCTTTGAGGGCATGCAACAAGACATGCTAGCATTAAAATGAAATTAAATTATAACATGACTAGTTGGGAGATCATGTACGACATGTAGCATAATTACGTACATGGCCACAATTGTGCCAATCAGGGCCCTCCTCTAGGTAGACTGTGCTAGGCAATTACAATTAGACAAATAAGGTCATTCAAAAAGGTTTAATTCTTCACCTACCTCCATCCATCCAGCAAGGGAATATGTTAGCCAGTGCTACATGATGATCTCCCAACGGAGTCATGTTATGATGCGAAATAGTTCAGGATAAAATTTGTCAGAATTTCACTGGCGATACGAACGTAACGAAATTTCCAAGGTCTCGGAGAGCTTCCACGGTGTTGACGGGGAAGGGTCCGTTGCGCGTGGCGCACGGCGGCGGTTCGTCCCGGTCGGAATCGTCCGCCGCGCGTCCTCCGTGGAAGGGTCTTGGCGCGTCGCGCGGGCCGGTGCGGTTGGCGCCCAGAAGGTCGACTATCGGCCTCTGGGCCGCTAGCGGCGAGTCACGTCCTCTCAAGTCTTTTTCTTGTTGCCCTTTATACTACTTTTTGGCTGCGCAAACTCTTCCGCAAACTCTTCCGGCAAACGTTGTCCGTACACTAGTAGCGCGAAAATCGGAACGCAAAATTTGTTTCCACAAAATCTTTCAGCAAATCGTGTCCGTAGGCTTTCTAGCGGCCTGTCACCGCGTAGCGTCCGGCGCCCAAACTCTTCTAAGACGAGTAGCCAAACAACCTCCAGCCAATTTCGCCAGCATTAGAGGAAATATACGTAACGGCTGAGTAACGGTCTAATACATTTAGTAGCTCAGCGTAGGAGCGAGCCAAAACGATGCGTGCCAAGTTGAGCTTGAAATTGGCCTAGGCGTTTGGAACGGACGAGGGAAATTGGCAGGGAAAACGGCGAGGAGAGGACCGATTCAAGGGGTATTTGGCGGTTGCTGGCAAAAAGCGAGAAAGCTGACGGACGGATCTGACGTACTGACATAACAGGTTTAGTTGCGGTTCGGTTCAGCCACCGGCTTCCCAAAATAGGCCAGCAAACCGTCCGGCACCATGAGTTTGCATGGAATCGAGGCGTAATCCAGGGGATCACAGGCTGTGGCCGGCCGTACAGGTTCGGCTGTCTTGCTAGTGGGCGGGCTGTGTGAGCGGGAGTGTACGGCTGTGCTGGTACTCGCCGTTGAGGCACAAAAAGCCGTTGAGGCACAGAATCTGCCAAGTAGCGGGGTTCGGGGGCGGAGCCCCCGATCTTGTCAACTACTATATTACGATCGTGTTGCGCAAGGGAGAAACCCGAACATCCTGACACCGCCGCGGGCGCCGTACCGTACGGCCTGATCGCACCCCCACGAACGACAACTATTCCTGAAATCCTGCGGAGCCGCGAGTTACGGCCCGTAACCGCTCGCCTGAACGCCGTCACACCCTCCTAAGATCGAGTGTCAGCAGTTCTGAACGGAATCTGAATTCAGCAAAATGCGCGAGAAATGCCGGGGGCATATACGGCTGATTAACTTGTTACTACGGGAAGGATCTCTATCCAAACATCCTACTTGATTTACTAAGGGTTCAGACTGAACGGGAATTCTCTAGTGTTCAGAATGAACGGGAAATGTGCAGAAATTTAAGTTCGAACCCTAGTCTGAACGGTTTTTCGGTTAAATTTTCGGTTCGGCCTACTTCCCACGCAATTTCTGTGCCAATTTTAACGAGATGACTGAACTGAACGTGTTCAGACGGGGAGCGTTGCAAAAAACGGCTCGAAACTGTGAAAAGCAGGGGGCTCAGCTCGTAAAACGGCCGTACGAAACCGAAATTTTTGGGCTCCCGATGGCCCCCCTTATATAGTCGAGCCGCGAGTTACGGCCCGTAACCGCGGGCCTGAACGCCGTCACACACTTCTAAGATCGAGTCTCAGGAGTTCTGAACAGAAAATGACGTCAGCTCAATTCAGCAAAATGCGCGAGAAATGGCGGGCGGCATATACGGCAGGGGGCTGAGTTGTTTGACGAAGCATCTCTATCCAAACATCCTACTACAAATACTAAGGGTTCAGACTGAACGGGAAATTTTGAGTGTTCAGACTGAACGAAAATTGAGTTCGAACACTTCTCTGAACGGGTTTTCGGTTGAATATTCGGTTCGGCCTACTTCGCACGCAATTTCCGTGCCAATTTTTGCGAGATGACACAACTGAACGTGTTCAGAAGGCGAGCGTGGGAAAAAAACGGCTCGAAACTGTGAAGAGCAGGGGGCTCCCGCTGGCACCCCCAGCCTCGGACCCTGACAAAAATACGGACTAGAAGTGTTCAGGCTGAACGGGGAAAGTTGGACCGGTCGAACCGTACCAAATTTTAGTTCGCATGCAGGGCGGGGCGAGCGTCGCGTCGAACGCACCAGGCTGGGCAGTGGCAATGGGTAAAGTGAACGTGAATAATAAAAGCGGCATGGTCGGGGCAAAAAATTTTAATGAAACAAAGCGACGTGCTGCGGAAGCAACCATAGTTGTTGCTGGCTGGCGATGGCGGGCGACGTAGCATGTGAAATCGGGATGGGGAATGCGAATTCATGGCTTTTATACATCAAAAGTTTGTATTGGAAGAGTACGTAGGAAACTTTCTGAGCTGGCGGGGCGTCAACCCCGTGCTACCTGCGTGGGAGAGGTTCGTGTCGCTATGGCATTTGCTGTACAATAGCCAGCGACCTGGAAATTGAACGTCGTCATCAGATTGTTTTGTTTCATTGTCGTCATTCTTCAGTTTTACGTATTTCACGCCTTGTAAAATCAGTTTTGCTGTTCATGGAAGACGTGGGATGGGGCAAACGAATGTCTGGTGTCACCATAGACAACGGCGATTGAGCGCTGGATTGCTTGGCACGGGACGAACGCTGGCGATGGCGATTTGTGTCAAAGATGTGGTCAATGTATCTGCTTTTATCTAATGTGATTTACGTTTACCGTCATCTTATGCAATTTCCCTTTTTCCAGACGAATTTTCTTGGTCGCAGCGTGCACATACCGGACCAAGAGTCTGTCTTCCATTGTCGTATCCGTGGGGTGCGTCCTCTTCATTCTCCTTGGGAATGTCATTGCCACGTTATCCGTGTTGCTTTCTTCTGGAACAGACTGGGCAGGGAAAGCCCATGATTGCTCATGGATGCTTGCTCATGCACCAATTTTGGGAGTCGTTGACTGCTGTGCTGCACGTGAATTTTTACTGGGCTGTACGTGCAGGCGGGCAACCATGTGTTGTGCCATATTTTTCTACATGGATTCATCATATTTGCTGTCAAACGTAGGCCCCATTGGCTTGCACACTGAATTTCGCTTTGCTGGCTGTGTATTTTTTATGTCTCATTGTGCAGGCGTGCCCGCTACCTGATCAACCAGGTGTGCTTTGCATTGTGCCACCGGGGCCATGTTTGTTTCCTTTGCTTGTGTAGGCAGGCAGGCTGGCAGGGGACATGGGGCACGAGGCTTGGGGCATGGGGTATGTGGCATGGGTTAGGCAGCCAGCCAGCCAGCCAGCCAGCCAGCCAGCCAGCCAGCCAGCCAGCCAGCCAGCCAGCCAGCCAGCCAGCCAGCCAGCCAGCCAGCCAGCCAGCCAGCCAGCCAGCCAGCCAGCCAGCCAGCCAGCCAGCCAGCCAGCCAGCCAGCCAGCCAGCCAGCCAGCCAGCCAGCCAGCCAGCCAGCCAGCCAGCCAGCCAGCCAGCCAGCCAGCCAGCCAGCAAGGCAGCCACATGCACGAGATGTGATTATTGGCAAGCCAGCCAGCGGGGGCACCACAGGGAGGACAGGGCATGGGGACAGGGGGAGGGGGGGAGGGGGCGGGGGGCAGGGTCCAGGCGGCAGGGGGCAGGGGGAGCCTTTCTGAAGCTATGAGTCACAGGTCGTGGGGACTGGGGCATGGGGCAGGCCCTCAGCCACCTGCACGTGATGTGGTCAGAGGCAAGTCACAAGCAGGGGCACAGTGGGCAGGTGGGACGGGGCAGGGGACCTGGGGCACGAGCCATGGGGAGTGGGGCGTTGGGCAGGCAGGTAGGGGTGGTACATACGCACACGCCCTGCCATGCCCTGCCCTGGGTTGTCACATGTTGTTATGGGGTGCATATTTGCCAGCCAGCCAGCCAGCCAGCCAGCCAGCCAGCCAGCCAGCAGCCAGCCAGCCAGCCAGCCAGCCAGCCAGCCAGCCAAGCCAGCCAGCAGCCAGCCAGCCAGCCAGCCAGCCAGCCAAGCAAGGCAGCCACATGCACGAGAATGTGATATTGGCAAGCCAGCAGCGGGGGCACCACAGGGAGGACAGGCATGGGGACAGGGGGAGGG
>RPFO01001309.1:147500-240538 GCA_009746045.1 Mesostigma viride | reverse complement strand
ATCCCACTGCCGTGACTGCTGTGGCTACCATCCTTGCCTTCCGTGCCACCGTCGCCCCCGCTGGCCCCCGCCGTCGCCCCCCCCGCCATCGCCCCCGCTGTCGCCCTCGCCGTCGCCCCCCCCTCGCCCCCGCCGTCACCCCGCCGTCACCCCCGCCGTCGCCCCGGCCGTCCCCCCGCCGTCGCCGCGGCACCCCCCCGCTGTCGCCCCCGCCATCGCCGCGGCCCCCCCCGGCTGTCGCCCCCGCCGTCGCCCCGCCGTCGCCCCCGCCCTCTCCCCGCCGTCACCCACGCCGTTGCCCCCGCTGCCGCGCCCACCGCCGCCCCCACCATCGCCATCGCCGTCGCCCCCGCCGTCGGTGTCGCTATCGCCATCGCCATGGCCATCGCCATCGCCATCGCCATCGCCATCGCCATCGCCATCGCCGTCGCCGTCGCTATAACCATGGCGATGGCGATCAACTGGCGCCCCCCAGCGCCCTCCTGCGTAAACATGTCGCGAAGCAGCAGCAAAATATACCATGACGTGTTGTTAAACCACCAACCCTAATTTTGAGGGGGTTTATACAAACGCCGGACAACCCATGACACCCTAACTCCTTTTAGTAATGCAACGACAAGAACTGTGCCTGGCAAGCCAAAAAAAAAATTTACCCTCGCGGGGGCGCTGGAAAACGGCAAAGGCAAAGCGGAGCCGCCGCCTTTGGGCCGTAGCGGAGCCCCCCGCGAGGGGAAATTTTTTTTTTTGGCTTGCCAGGCGCTGTAGCGTTTCTCATACAGATTTCTCAAATCAGGGCAGCAATAAGATGATTTGCATCCCAAAGGCGCTGTAGCAATGCTCATACAGATTTCTCAAAACAGGGCAGCGATAAGATGATTTGCATCCCCAAGGAGGAAGGGAAGAACAAGAGCATGTCATACAGTATTCCGTCCGCTTACCGACCTGCTTTTTGCCCGTGGCATCCATCACGTGCTTGCCGGTTCTGCCCGTCTTGCCTAACAAGTAGGCGTCTACATCGTCCAGGCCATCCCCTTCTAGTATGGCCTGCTCGCCGGCTAGGAGGGCCATGTCCTCAGCTTCCTCTTTGTCATCGTCTTTATCCTCATCACAGGCGGCTTTAGTGGGGCCCGCCGGCTGTGGCTTGTCCTGTTTTTTAGTCTCGCCCCCCTGCTGGCATTTCGTGCAGATCCTCACTTGGCCATACCCCTCTTCTCCCTGGCCGATGCCACAAATCCCGTGCATCCACACACCGCATGTGCACTTATGGGCAGCTCCTGTCAACTCAGGACAACCCCCACATAATTGCAGGGGAATGTCCTCCATGGAAACTAGCGTCCGCGATGTCTGTCGTGTGTGCGTCCGCGATGTCTGTCGTGTGTGCGCCTGTGCAGAGCCCATTGCTGTCTATAGCCGTGTCGAAATTTAAATGACGCGCGCGTCTCTGGCTGTGTGCGCCTGGTAGCCGGCCGGTAGGGCTGGCAGGCACGTGTCTATAGCCAGGTCGTAGCCCAGCCATTTTCTGTTTAGCGCCAAAATGTCCAAGTCCAGGTCGATCATCTATGCTACAGAGAGGCTACCGGTATGCGCTATAGCCAGGCTACCGACCAGGCCATTCTGTAGCCGGGCTATAGCCAGGCTACCGACCAGGCTATAGCCTGCTCTTGCCCAAGCCATTTTCCCTGGTTATTGTACGGTGCTGAGCTATGATTGGGCTACGAACGGTTACAAAAAAGGGTGCTTAGCTACGATTGGGCTACGAACGGTTACAAAGTTCAGGTCTCTAGTGTAACCGTTCGTAGCCCAATCATAGCTCAGCACCCTTTTTTGTAACCGTTCGTAGCCCAATCATAGCTCAGCACCGTACAATAACCAGAGAAAATGGCTTGGGCAAGAGCAGGCTATAGCCTGGTCGGTAGCCTGGCTATAGCCCGGCTACGAACGGTTACAAAAGAGGTGCTGAGCTATGATTGGGCTACGAACGGTTACAAAAAAGGGTGCTTAGCTACGATTGGGCTACGAACGGTTACAAAGTTCAGGTCTCTAGTGTAACCGTTCGTAGCCCAATCATAGCTCAGCACCGTACAATAACCAGGGAAAATGGCTTGGGCAAGAGCAGGCTATAGCCTGGTCGGTAGCCTGGCTATAGCCCGGCTACAGAATGGGCTACGAGCCTGCGACCTGGCGGCTGGCTACGACCTTCATAGCCGGGGAACCCGGCCTCAGCAGCCTGCATGCGGCACAGCCGATCCAGATCAAGGAGACAGCCAGCGCAGGCCAGAAAGGATTCGTCGCCACCATGAGCAAGGGCACGCCGCGGTTGCCGCCTTGCAACCGCGGCGTGCTCAGTATTTATTTCGATAATGAATGGCATCCTCATCAGGCATCATAAGCAACTATCATGGATGAATCAGCCCAGAATCTTCGTGCTGCAAAGCCCGGAAGGCGCTCAGCATTGGTCACATACGCATCTCGTATTGACCCAAGATCTATCAATGAAGATCTATCCATAGATTGCAAGTGTAGTGCAAGGTGCTTGCGAGATCCCCGGCATGCCATTAGACTAGTGTCGGTTCCGCCTGCGGCTAGGCAACTATTCTGGCTAGCACACAACCAGAGCTTGCGTCAAGACTTCGTGACGTCGCTGCTTCAAAGGGCAGGGGTTCAGCATATCGTAATAAAGGAACCAGGTTCGTTCTTTTTTCGTTATGTTGTAAACTGGTACCCTAGTTATAGACATCCGCGCCCCTAGTAGCTGGGCCATGGAAGACCCTGATCCTATGGCTTTGAATCTTGCATTGTTCCAGGTGTCCAGTAAATTAGAACGCCATTTTCTGCGTATGTCAAGCATGTTCTTGCATTGATTTTCTTTGCAATGCTTCCAATCTGTGAAAGGCCACTACTCCGAGCACGAACGCCATCCGGCTTTTTCAGCCCTTACACGTTTTTCTAGGCGTCGTAATGGCGAAATTTTCTGTTTTGCTGGGACGTTTCGTTGTTACGGCTGAGTAGTAAGTAAAAGAGACCTAAATAACTAGTACACATGCTGTTATGGCTAGTAAGGGTGCCAGCTAACTAGGGGCCAAGCTATCATGTCGGTACGTGTTATGTTGAATAACATGTTTTCCGCTTTGCTTTGGGGGTGCTTGTTGGTTGGACTTTTGCAGCTCCCGGGGGGAGCCAAAAATCCTATGACGTCAACGTGCCACTTATTCTGGACGTGCCTGTGGGGAACGACATCATCGAGGTCAAATGCTGTCATCGGGCCATGCGGCAGCTGTTGGGCATTCAGCATTCGGTTTGGCGCACTTACCTTGCACAGGCGGCGGCCAGTTTCTCCATGCCGGTGGATGGGGATGTCTTGGATTATCATGGGCTCACTGAGGAGGACCTGGCCGATGTCGCCAAGCATCCGGGCGGCTCTTCGGCGAAGGAGTGGTGTGCAGCGTGGCAGATGGACTTCGCAAAGGAATGTGGGGACTACGACCCTGCGAGAGCGGCCAACGAGATTCTCTTGGGTGACTTGAATATGAAGCAATGCTGGGAACACGAGTACAAGGAGGACCTCAGGTTAGAATGCGGGGAAGATGAGGCCCTGTTCAAGTCTCTATGTCTCAGCTACAGTCCCTTTATGAAATGCTGGAAGCAAGTAGCCCTTGGAAACTATTGGCCAGGTAGTCCTAAGATTCGCATGCTGGAGTACACGAGGAATGTGGGTGTCTGCCAGACGTGCGTTCTTTTGCGGACGCTGCGCCGAGGTGCCGGTTCTGGAGAGCGGCGAAAACGCTATGACCTGGAGCGCCGGAAGCACATGGCTTTGGTCCGCCGCGAAAGACGTGAGTACGCGAGGCTGTGCCGCCTGGCGATCAAGGGGCTAATCTTGCTTTTCTGCTTAGACAAGATTGACAGCACCAAGACCTTGTCACCCCTGGTAGCTAATGCACCTAAGGGCTGGGAGCAGAATCGGGCTAAATGCCTTGAATTCAGTTTGTATTGCGGCATCATATTGGGTGGCACCTCGACGTTTTTTCCCGTGTGGCCATGGGTGGAGGTACATGGGCAGTCTGGCAGCGTGACGTGCACGATGCTAGAGTGCATGTTGGCTGACTGGGAGGCGGCCAAGTCGTGGGAGGCTGCCAGCCAGCCTCGTCCAACGGAAGCCCATTTTCAGCTGGACGGAGGGAGCGAGAACAGGAATGACACCGTATTGCTCTGGGCAGCCAAGTTGGTGGAGGATGGCCGCTTCGACAAGGTTCACATCCACAGGTTGATGCGTGGGCATTCTCACGTTGATCCTGACCAGCGCTTCGGCCACTTGTGGGCAACGGTGGCCAAGAGTGGACGTGGCAAGGACGTGGTTGTCTACGGTGCGCCTGACGACTTCTTTGATGCCATCTTGAGCGCTTTTGAGCATGCGGACGTGGTGGCAGCTGAAGACATGAGCGCCAAGACTCCAGCTGGGACCCGGGTGAAGGTTTTAGGCTGCGTGTATGATGTCGCGGCCTGGCTGCTGCACCGGAAGGAACCAAACTTAGCTGGCTGGAGCATGGCACTAGACTACATGCCTCCAAGCGCTGACTCTGAAGATGGTCTCCCTACGCGGACTGGCAAGGCTGCTCGCTGCCACCACACCTCATTTCGGAAAGTGCAAGGCAACCCAGAGGTGTGGATGAGCTACCAGTGCTACATCGTCACGCAGCCGCGGCCAGATGGTGTACTCTCAGGGCGTGTTCTCGCCTATGATCAGCAGGGGCGTCCCCTGTATGGCATTCGCGTGTTTGATCCGGACATTCCTTGCGCGACCGCAGGGCCCCTGCTGGCTGGTCTCAACCTGCGATACCTGGAGGTGAGTAATTTGAATCATGGTGAAGCTGTAAGCATTTGCTACCAAGTTTGCTTTCATTACTCGTCATACCTCTTGGTTATTTGATGTATTCTTTGTCCATTGGTGCAACCTTATCTAAATTTGGCCTCGGATATGCTCGACTTAAGTACTCCTTGTCCATGTCGCACTGCTCTGCCCATGCATGCAGGAGAACATCCCAAGAATCAAGCTATTCGTGGGCGGGCTGCATGGTACCGTGTGGGCTCAGTATTTCGTCGACGCGAAGACAAAGGTGAACCGGTTGATCCGGTGGGCAGAATTTTGGCCAAAGGTCCCCAAGGGCATTGACACTGTCCCCGCGGAGTGGAGGCCTCCTGAATGGCCCCGCCCTTCCCCGCGCAGTGCGCCGACGCCTCTGCCAGCAGCAACATACGAGGAGGAGGAACTGGCTTTGGCCATCGCGGCTGCTGTAGAGCCGTTGGTGCCTTCTGTACGACATGCGGGCTTTACGCAGGCGCAGTGGGATGAGGCGAATAGGGCCATAGCCTTCGACATAGCTGCAGCCCAAGCGTCTGTAGGCCTTGAAGAGGGGCACCCAGTTATTGTAGCCCATCCTTGTTTGGCTGAAGGCAACACCAAGTTTACGTGGACACCTGCTCTGTACGGTGTAGTCCACAAGACGCCTGCGCCAGGGGACACGACCGTCTTGGTAGAATGTTTTCATGCTGATCACTACGCTGCCAAGTGGCTCAGGTGGCATCCATCATCTGCCGGCGTACCGGTGTCATCATCATTGCCCGTCCATGTGTATGCGGTGCCCAAGGGGGACGTGCTCCTTTCGTCGTGGCCAGGGCCCACCAAGGCGAAGCCAAACACCGTAAAGCTTACAAAGGGGGGGTGCCTGGCTGCAGCCACTGTAGATGCCCTGCAACAAGTAGTGAAGGATGACAGACTTTGTTTTGCAGAGTACAAGAATGCAGCAGCTGCTAGGGCTAGGAACAGCGAGGCTTGGGAGAAGCGGGTAGCGGATGGTATCATGGTGTCCACTCCCATCTGTAGATGGTATGCTGTGGGAGCTGGCAAAAAAAGATTTCACGGTAGGGTAACAGCAATAGACGCGGGCTCTCGCTTGGCCGCCGTGCTGTGGGATGACGGTGAGAAGGACGTGCTTCCGTATGATGATCTACAAGCAGTCCTTTGTTCTTGCCCAGGTGCTGTGCTGCCCGAGCTTCTAGCCACGGACCACAATGCCGGGCAGGAGCTCTTGAGTAATACAGCTAGAGACGAGCGTGTGGCCCCTCCAGCCCCCCTGAGCGTAGGCAGCAGCTAACTAGGGGGTGCCGCCGTAGCGCGCCCGTCGATTCCCCGGGCAGCGATCAGGCAAGTGAGGGGGAAGAGTCTGAGGATGAGGAGCCCAGTGCTGAGGACAGTGCCACATCTGAATCTGATACGTCTGTGGACTAGTCTAGTGAACCAAATGGTCACGGTTTAAGTTCCATCTGTGGGTTGCATCACTTGGTTGGCATAAGTGATCTGTTTTTGTCAAATATGTTATTGCAGTGTGGGAAGAAATTCAACAATTTGTTGTTTATCGATTATCTTTGGTGTTTATGCATAATATAAGCCTTAACTAATGATAAACCTAACTAGAATAAAACATGCACTTTCATGTCCACATGGTGTGACTGTGCAAATTGCATGATTTATGGGGCTTTAGTGGGTCTCTATAGTCAAGGGGTGTGTTTCCAACCCCCACTAGGTACCAAACTCCGCCACAATGCATGACAACCCATAAAATAACCCAAGACATGTATAAATTGACACGTAGGACGCAAAATGTGCATACTTTGAGTTTGCTCACTTGACAGACATGGCCAACTGAGCAAACTCATGGCCACCAGCTCAATGTATTAAAAGCCATATGCCCCTTCTCAGGGATATGTGCTACAGATACTCCCAACGGAGTTATGTTCCTAATTAATTAATTAATAGCCCAGAGAGGGGGCATATGAGCCTATAATACATTCTAAGCTAATTCCTGCATGCAAGGGTGGGAATGTAAACGACCCTTGCTCTAGGTGCCCCAGGACACCTGCCGCCCCATGATCTATCAAGCTATGCCCAGCGAAGGGGGAGCCCTGTCATGGGGGGGAAGATCAGCATAGCTATGCAAGAGCTAGGGCAGGGCTTCTCAGCAGAGAGTGACTCCCTGCATGGGCACTGCATAATTAAATAAAGCTAGGCATCATCTGAAGCCTTTGACACGGTCCTCTGGGAAGCTCTTTGGGCCATCCTAGCGCTGGATCGAGTGCCACCTGCTTTTATTGCTGCCATTCGCCGGCTGTATGAGGGCTCACAGGCAGTAGTGCGGACTGCGGAAGGCACCACCCCACCATTCCCCCTTCACCACGGGGTGTGGCAAGGTTGTGTCCTGTCCCCATACCTGTTCATTATTGTCGTGGATCACGTCATGCGCCAAGCACGTGCGCGCTTTACTGCTCTTTCTTTACTGGGGTTCGAGCCAGGCTTGGACATCCTTAATGAGAAAGAGCACGGCGGGGTTAGACCTGGTTACCGCCTTGCCGACCTGATTTATGCGGATGACACCACCCTCATCGCGCGCCCCGAGCACATTCAGACCTGGCTGGACTGTCTGGGCCTGGAGGCGAGGGCGGTGGGGTTGGAGATTAGTGCCGTCAAAACTGAGGGGATGGTGATTGGGGCCTCCAGTACACCGCCCGGCTGCCGCGCCTGCTCGACGGGACGACGGTCCCGTTCCGCGACCGCTTCAAACTGTTGGGGAGCTGGCTCCCTGACACCGCCGACGATGTGGACACCCGCATTGGCCTGGCCTGGGCTAGGCTCCGTTCGCTCAACACCTACAGTCTGGCGATCGAAGGGCCGGCTGGGCGAACACCGCAAGCGCATGCTCTTCAAGGTCCTCGTCCTCACGGTGCTCACGTATGGCGCCGAGGCGTGGACAGTCACACCCAAACTGGCATATCTAGCTAGTAGACGGCACAGTTTACATGCAGGATGCTCCGACAGGTCCTGAACGTAGGGTTTTCCAAGCGCCCGTCATCAGAGTCTTTGTATCAGGGCATGGCTCGCATTTCGGACGAGATTAGACAGCGTAAGATAGCATTTGTAGGACACCTTGCTCGCACCAGCCAGGTCGACACCCGGCCCTTGGTCTGGCCGGCCCCCAGCGGCTTGGCCAGCCAGGGCGGCACATTCTGACCTGGCCTGGCCCCAAGGGCATTGCCAAATTAAAAGGTAGGTAAACATGTCACGAACTACGTACAGATGTTGCTGGATGACCTACTGGTCCCAGCCCAGTTTGAATACCGCATCCACTCTCTTTCCCTTCTTTGGACTGCCATGCAGAACAAGACGCGGTGGAAGAGGATTGTCAAGGCTCACACGCCCAACCCTGTGGGCAAACCACCTCCCCCCAAGCGGAGGAGGCGTTTTGATGAGTAGGGTAGTTAGGATTTTTCTAGACTAGCTAGATTACCCTAAACGAGAAAGAGCACGGCGGGGTTAGACCTGGTTACCGCCTTGCCGACCTGATTTATGCGGATGACACCACCCTCATCGCGGGCCCCGAGCACATTCAGACCTGGCTGGACTGTCTGGGCCTGGAGGCGCGGGCGGTGGGGTTGGAGATTAGTGTCAAAACTGAGGCGATGGTGATTGGGGCCTCCAGTACACCACCGCTGCCGCGCCTGCTCGACGGGACGACGGTCCCGTTCCGCGACCGCTTCAAACTGTTGGGGAGTTGGCTTCCTGACACTTCAGACGATGTGGACACCCGCATCGGCCTGGGGCTGGGCCAGGCTCCGTTCGCTCAACACCTACTGGCGCTCGAAGGGCCGGCTGGGCGAGCACCGCAAGCGCATGCTCTTCAAGGTCCTCGTCCTCACGGTGCTCACGTATGGCGCCGAGGCGTGGACAATCACACCCAAACTGGCAGCTACTAAGGCTCAACGGCACGGTTTATAGGATGCTCCGATGAGGTCCTGAACGCAGGGTTTTCCGAGCGCCCGTCATCAGAGTCTTTGTATCATGGTATGCCTCGTATTTCGGACGAGATTAGGCAGCGTAGGATAGCATTTGTAGGACACCTTGCTCGCACCAGCCAGGTCGACACCGCCCTCGGTCTGGCCGGCCCCCAGCGCGGCTTGGCCAGCCAGGGCGACACATTCTGACCTGGCCTGGCCCCAAGGGCATTCCCAAAAGGGTAGGGAAACCTGTCACGAACTACGTACAGATGTTGCTGGACGACCTAGTGGTCCTGGGCAGCCCAGTTTGAGCACCGCATCCACTCTCTCTCCCGTCTTTGGACTGCCATGCAGGACAAGACGCGGTGGCAGAAGATTGTCAAGGCTCACACGCCCGACCCTGAGGGCAAGCCACCTCCCCACAAGAGGAGGAGGCGTTTTGATGAGTAGAGTAGTTAGGATTTTCTAGACTAGATAGCTTAGAGTTAGGTTAGTTCGATTACGCGGCTTCCTCCACCCCACCCATCCATCATGGAATATGTGCTACATGATCTCCCAACGGAGGCATGTTATAATTTAATTTAATTTATCTAGATTAGCGTTAGGTTAGTCCGATTACGCGGCTCTCGCCACTCCACCACCCATCACGGAATATGTGCTACATGATCTCCCAACGGAGGCATGTTATAATTTAATTTTAATTTTAATTTTAATTTTATCATCTGGAGTGTGGCTCATCATCATAGGCACACATGTACATGACTAAAAATGCTAGGCCTCAGCTGGCCGTATAGTGCCTGTAGTAGGCGGGCATGTACAAATCATGGCATGGCTAACGTAATGACTGACAAGCTAGACCTTTTCAGTGGTTTTCCATTTGCGGGTATTTCCTCGTGAATCGTGGGAGAGCGATCGCAGCAACGGTGCTCACCACTAGACACTCCCGGCCAGTTAGTAGGCTTGAATTAATTAATTAATTAATAGACACGTGACTGCGTCAGTTAGGCTCGAAACACACGCCCTGATCAAGCAAGCTGTTTCCGGCCCCGACGTCTAGGTCATCTAGTCGCTCTACACGTAAGCCAGCCATAATTTCAATGCACAAGGCTACGTACATTCAGTCCATCTCCATTCATATTCATCATCCTGAACGACTCGAAAACGCGGACAAGATAACGGCAGGCTCGAGCTACCATGGTCCGGATTCTCCCGATTTCTGGCCAGCGCTGGTTGTCTCCTTGATAGTTTAATGAACGCATGCGGGAAAGATAGGGCCGCTATGCCTTGGCCTGCATGTGGAAGGCTGTCTGCGACGTGGGCTGACTAATGCGATCTGTACAAAGGGTTTCATGTGTTCGCCTGAATTTTCCTTGGATGGCCCGGTTGTTTATAAGGGTCGGTGGCTATTAATTAGTGGTCCGAAAAAATTAATTGTAGGTTTTATACGACTTGCTTGCAAAGATTCGTATTTGGTTGCACCAGCTGAGAAATTAACTGGGGTCCTGTAGGGTCGGCTGGTTGTTTAACGAATCTTTGACTGACTTGGGTTCCTTAGTGAGTCGTGATTAATTATTGTATTAATTAATTAATTAGTCTCGTGCTCCCGTTGGGGAGTCACGGAGCATTAACCCCGATGGATGGATGGATGGATGGATGGATGGATGGATGGATGGATGGATGGATGGATGGATGGATGGATGGATGGATGGATGGATGGATGGATGGATGGATGGATGGATGGATGGCCGGATGGATGGATGGATGGATGGATGGATGGATGGATGGATGGATGGATGGATGGATGGATGGATGGATGGATGGATGGATGGATGGATGGATGGATGGATGGATGGATGGATGGATGGATGGATGGATGGATGGATGGATGGATGGATGGATGGATGGATGGATGGATGGATGGATGGATGGATGGATGGATGGATGGATGGATGGATGGATGGATGGATGGATGGATGGATGGATGGATGGGTATGTACACGCAATCCTACCGGTCTAACTAATCTATCTACAAAAACAATCTAACTCTATATCTATGGTGCCCTCGACCCTGGGGGTCTTGTCTAGCATGCTTCCTGCGTTTGCCGGCAAACGGCGCTGGCGCTTCCCCTGACTGGAAGGGGGTCGTTGTCGATCCTCTAATATTATGACCTGAGCCCACTTGGTCTTGCCCATCATCTTATATTCCAAATCACGGAGAGGCCTTAGTAGGCCCCCCATGTCCTCTTAGTACTAGCTGTTCTTTGAAAGTGCGGGCCTTGCGGCATCTAGCATTGCTGGGCGTGGCCCCCAAGTGCATGAGGAGGTGCCTGCCAGGCTGAGCTGGTCGCAGACTCGCAGCCCTGCGGAGCTAGGGGCCACGTGAGGTGAACGTGGGATGGAATGGATGATGCTAGCTATCTATAGTTCCGGTTCACAAGCGCATGCATCGGCTCCCTGCCGTCATCCAGGCCAGGCAAGCCCTGCGTGACAACTGCGACCCCGCCCGCTATGCATCCGTCAAGTAAGTAAGTACTGAGTAAGTAAGTAAGTAAGTAAGTAAGTAAGTAAGTAAGTAAGTAAGTAAGTAAGTAAGTAAGTAAGTAAGTAAGTAAGTAAGTAAATAAGTAAGTAAGTAAATAAGTAAGTAAGTAAGTAAGTAAGTAAGTAAGTAAGTAAGTAAGTAAGTAAGTAAGTAAGCAGTAAGTACTTGCCGGTGTCATGCGCATGGGCGCATGCCACGGAGTACTATGCCTAATCTCATTCCTGCAGCCGCACTTCCGCTCCCTTGAAGGACGGCCCCCCATTATGCTCTCGGTCCTTGTCGGGTAAGTGCCCCACACGCTGGGCACCCTGTACAAGACGGCACGAAGCGTTTTTCAACCAGTTGCTCGACCTTGAGCGACAAATCCCACGTCAAAACATCGTTGCTGCATCTTGGTGGATGCCAATGCGACCCGGCTGCCCGTGGGCCGCGGGGGGTGCATGTACGCGCTGCGGCTAACCGGCGATAGCAATGCCAACACCCCCCTCCTTGAGCAACTACTCACTGACTCGGAGGGTGACTTGACAGCTGCCAATACGCTCAGTGTTTGCTAATTAGCCACCTGAATTGTGCTAGCGGACCTTTGCGGGCCCCGCGCGCTGGGCGGCGCTTGCTCGGTAAGTACTCCCCCGCCGGCGGTGTGTTTGCTTGGACTACGGACATGCACTAGCTTGTGCATAACTTACGCACAAAGTATGTAGTCCAAGCAAACACACCGCCCCGCGGGGGATCGAGTACCGGCATGGCCAATGCTGGCGTTCTTCCGTCATCGATTCCCGTACGCTGACCACCCCAAGTGTCGTATCGGATCCCCGCAATGATGGTCACCGCAAACTAGTTGCGCCTACGTCTTCAGGCCCCGAGCGCCGCCGCCCCCGCCCACGGCCTGATTGGACCTGCCTATGGCCCGTCGGCGGCCAGGAGAAGTGGTCCGACCGGAGGAGAAGCGCCGCGACGCAATCAGGTCTGCCAATTCATGGCTGTGCAATCTAGCTTTGATGCACATGGATGCCGAGCTCCCCACCGGCATCTCCACCGCCAGGTATCCACCCGGCTCCTTCCTCCACCTCCACCGCCACCACCGCCACCAAGTACCGACGCCATCACCGCCCAGCTCCGTGACATCAACAAGCGCCTCCAGGACATCGCCATCACCATGGAGTGCCTGCAAAACACCGCAGGCCTCCGAACCGCCCAGGCCCGGTGAACTGAAGCTGGACATTGCCGCCAAGCCAGCCCCCGCTGGCCCAGCACGGGTGATACTCCTCCCACCCAGACCTGGGCCGCCATCATGCTGCTGAACCACACCACCACCACCGCCAGGCTCCTCCGCCATCACAGCACAGCTCAATTAAGCAACAGACGCTCGACCTCCGCGAGGGGGCCGGCCGAGCTCGACAAGCGCTGCCTTAGCGTCATCGTCAAGCACTTGGTGGAAGGTAAGCATTCTCCGAGAAGCCTTGCACAGGCGTTTGCGGACAAAATCAGTCCTTTCCGGCCCCCATGGCCCTCATTGGTGAGCAGCCTCAATGGCTGGAGGCCCGCTCCGCCTTCCCCGCTCGCCTTCCCCGGCCGGCGGCCGGGGTAACTGAAGGCGCGGACCGCCCCGCCACTGCTGCTCATCTTTGAGAACAGTGACGGACAATTAATAAGCTATAGTTCCTCAGACGCCGTGAAGCGGCTCGAGAGGACTCCCAGTACACTCCAGTGGACGACGACTTTGACCCTGGCGCAGCAACAACGGCGATTAGAGCTATGGCCGACCTACATCCAGCTCCCGGAGCTGGGCAGACCGAGCGGCAGGAAAGAAGCCGGTATACTGGAGGGGGGCGGTCATCTACGTCGCCGGCCACAAGCCCTGGCAGGCGACCCCCGCTGCATGCCCCAGCACCCTCAGCAAAACCAGCCCCGGGGACTAAAGCAGTACATAGTACGTCAGAATAGTACATAGAATAGTGAGGCTTAGCCATCGTGGCCATGTAATTAATTAATTAATAAGCACGTGACTGCATCACGTGGGTGCCAATACAGTGTAAAGGAACCTTCAACCCTACTAGCTATATACACAGCGAGAAGGAGGGAGGGCGCCCTAGCTTCTCTCACTGCCGCAAGTGGGCAGGCCACAGAGCGCTCTCTCCACAGCATGACATGCATGTAACAACCAAATGTTACATCCAAAGTTTTCCTACTGTTGATCTTACTTTGAGTTCTTTGGGACAATTATTTAGCCGGATCGTTAGCCTGTCCTTTTAGCTAGCCGCGCCCGATTGCAGCTGTGGCATGCCTTTGGCATGAAGGAGACTGGGGGTCTCTGCCCTTTCTCCTGTAGTGCACACACAGGCCGGGATTAAAAGCACTTCGGTGCTCCGTGACTCCCCAACGGGAGCACGAGTTTAATTAATTAATTAATTTAGAAGTTATGAGGCTTCGAAGTAGACTTGCTGAATTATTGTTCTACCCTCATTGGTCGTGGCCTGATCCACGTGGGGTACTTTGAATGGCCCAGTTCAGCCAGTTATAGATTCTCTTTAAGACTTGTGTACCTGGTGGATTTTGTTCCCGGTCACGGAGATTCTGTAGTGCTGGCCTTGTGTTGTTTTGTGAATTTAGAGGACAGGATCTTACCTTGAGTGCTTCCTCGCATTTGATTGGTCCTTACGGATTAGGATTGAGCTGACTCTGCATGCACGATTGAATTGAATTGAATTGTAACATAACTCCGTTGGGAGTATATGTAGCACATAGCCCTTGAGAGGGGGCGTATGGCCTATCATACATCCTAAGCTACTTCCTGCAAGGGTGGGGATGTAAAGGACCCTTGCTCTAGGTGCACCAGGGCACTGGCATCCCCATGATCTTCAAGCTATGCCCAGCGAAGGGGGAGCCTGTCATGGGGGGGAAGATCAGCATAGCTATACAAAGAAGCTAGGGCATGGCGTCTCAGCAGAGAGTTATTCCCTGCATAGGCACAACAGAACTAAATAAAGCTAGGCATCATCTGGGGTGTGGCTCATAATAGGCACACATGTACATGATGAAGTAAAGCGCGTGGCTTAGCTGAGATAGTGCCTCTAGGAGGCGTACATGTACATGGCCACGGTCTATCTATTCTACACTACTACTGCTATATTCCCCTAAGCTGGGGCGTCTGGAGTCGCTGGGGCCGCGGGGGGGGGGGGTCGCCTGCCAGGGCTTATGGCCGACGTAGATGCACGATGATCGACCTTTATCCTGTTTGTGGAGGTCGTGGAGAGAAGCTTACGTGGGAACCAAACCTATGGTGTAATTCAAGGATTTCCTTGTTTCATCAAGCAATCAGCCCTTGCTCGAAGTCATCTATTACTCTAACAGATAGTTGACTTGGAAACAACTTGTCTGTTGTGTCTAACAAGGGTAGGGACTCAATCCCTCAACTGTTGGAATTTCATCTTCATTGCTGCTCTGGACGTGGAGTTATCTGTCAAGACTCTAACCCAGGTATAAAGATCTTTTCACACTAATGCTTATACTGAGGCTGTTGCAAACACAACATTTTTAGTCGTTTCAATGCATCATGCCGGGGCGCAACACTGTGGCCGGGTGCAATACAACCATGCAGTGCAATACCATAGGTAGGCTGACGCATAGCTTATGCTACAAATGTGAGGTGGGCTCAAGACGTCGGCTAATTAAGGCGCAAGCTGATGACCACAAGGTGCCAGAGCTAATTGAAGGTACTATAACGCTGTGCGCTAATATCATTTCAAGTGCTGTAATTAATTAATTAATAGACACGTGACTGCGTCACGTGAGCATAAGTCCTCAGTGGGAGGGGAACTACATGGGATGGAATGATGGATGGTATAAGCTATCTTAGAGGTCCTAGTTACAGGGGTGTGGGCACCGCGGCCCGAATCGCTATGAATGCCATACTTGGTCACACGCGAAGCCCCCACAGGCTTGGGGGTGGTCTCCTTCATCACTACTTGCCATCTATCCTTGCGCACCATCTGCCTCCATATTACAGACAAACCAGGAGGCTGCCCGGGGGTGAGCCCGTCACGTCTAGTGTAGCATGCACATGTCCATGCCAAGTCTATCACGAAATGTCCACGGGTGGCGGCCCTGCCGCGCGCGGCCGGGGGCACGCCAGGATAGGACATATCGCCCAGGCTGGGCGGGCTTGGTGCCAGCTAGTCTATCTGAGGTATCTACCTGATCTGTGCGGGCCAGGTGCCCGGCTAGGCCCAGGCGCCTGTGCCTAATAATGTGGGAAACATAGGGCAAATCAGCGTACAAATCCTCATTACTAATGTGCAAACCAAAGGGGCCGGGTGTTAAGGGCCTTGCGCAGCATCTTGGTGACGGCGCCGTCGAGTCGTTGCTCCAGCTCCTGCGTCACGGTGCCCACGTCTCGGCGCCGTAGGTTCAAGTGCTGTAATGCCTAAGCTATCCCATAATCGATTGCCCCCATCTAGACAACTAGCTTGAGTGCTCTATCCCGGGGGAGCCCGGGGGGGCTTCCACAGTTTCTTGTTGACATACTGAAGGTCCCCGCCCCGCCAGTACACTTGGGGCTTCTCGGGGTTGGTCTAATTGTGGCGGATGTAGTAAGTGCGTGAACATGCACTGAAGGCATGCCACGGAGTACCCGATGAGGCACTTTCTACATGGATACTTCGCCTGCGAATGAATTAATTAATTAGTTAATTAATTAATTAGACTCGTGCTCCCGTTGGGGAGTCACGGAGAATTAACCCTGATGGATGGATGGATGGATGGAATCATGGGTGCAAACAGTCCTACCAGTCTAATCTATCTACAACATCTATCTACAACATCAAAAGCCAACTAGCTAGTCTAAGCTCGCTACCCTAGGGGACCTGTCTGGCGTGCTTCCCGTATGTTCAGTTTGCACACGCGGGCGCTTCCCCACGGGAGGGGGTTCGTTGTCCTCTATGACCTGGGCCCACTTGCCCTTGTCCATCATCTTGTTCCAAATCACGGAGAGACCTAGCCCCCCCATGTCTGCGACTAGCTGTTCTTTGAAGGTGCGGGCCTTGCGGCGGCGAGCATTGCTGGGCCCGGCCCACGTAAGGAGGTGCCGGCCAGGCTGAGCTGGGCGCAGCCCCGCGGGGGAGCCACGTGAGGTGTCTACCCGTGGTTGGTGCGAGCTAAGTGCCCTACTAGCCCACGAAGGCAAGTGGCGCGACTCACTCGCCCAGGTCTGGTGAGTCGCAGATAGCAACTCCGGGTCATCCGGACTATCCAAGACGACTGTTGTATGCTCGGCCATGATGACGGACGTGTGGGGGCCGGGGGTTGGGGGAGAACCCTGGGTATGCCCCCAAAGCCCCTCAGGCTCCGGGAGAAGCCTTTACATTCTCCTGGGCTATCGGGGGCCGACAGCGTGCAACCTACCCACACACCCGTCATCATGGCAGTCAGGTAGGACAATGCCCTTGGTCTGGACGGCCCCCAGCGGCTTGGCCGGCCAGCGCGGCGTATCCCGACCTGGCCTGGCCCCAAGGACAAGCCCCGCAGGGCGCGTAGACCTGCCATGAACTATACAGATCATGAACTCTACATGTAAGCCAGCCAAATTTCAATGCACCAGGCCGCTACACATTTCCATTCATATTCATCATCATGAGATACTCACACGCGGAAAAGATAACGGCAGGCTCGAGCTACCATGGTCTGGATTCTCCCTATTTCTGGCCTGTGCCGGTTGCCTCCTTGATACAGATCAGCTGCTGGCCGACCTAGCGGTCCCAGCCCAGTTTTAACACCGCATTTCCTCCCTCTCTCTTGCTTGGACTGCAAGACAAGAAGAGGTGGCAGACCATTGTCCAGGCCCACACGCCAGCCCCTGTGGGCAAGGCCCCCCCCCCTAGGCGGAAGGGGCGCTTTACTGAGTAGAGTAGCTGGGATTTTTGAATCTTAGACTATTAGCTTAGAGGTAGAGCTCTTAGTTAGTTTTTGCGGCTTTGCTCACCCCCATACATCAGCAATGGAATACGTGCTACATTATCAAGGAGACAACGTGCTACATTATCTCCCAATGAAGTCGTGTTATAACTTAATTTTTTTTATTTTAATGATCTTACAGTGCGTTTAGGTAGAATGCCGAAAAGTTAAAACTTTATTGCAAGTTATACTAGGCGTCAACAACCAAGGTGGGAACTCCGTGCACCATCCACCCCCTGGGGCAGACACCTACACAACAAGAACGGCAGGCTTGAGCTACCATGGTCCGGATTTTCCCGATTTCTGGCCTGCGCTGGTTGTCTCCTTGATAGGAACATACTTACCTTGAATGGATACTTACCACCGAAGCTCACTGAGAAACTCATCCAGCAGGGTTGAGTACTCAGTGGCCATCAAATAGTCGGAAAACTTCTACAATCACATACTCTGCTCCCTTTTCGCACCCAAGACACACGCATTCATCCGGGTCAAGGTCATATCAAACTACGGGGCAGCCCAAGCAAACAGTCTAGTAATCTGACTTGGAGTCGTCATCCTGCTCTTGTGAGCGCATTCCACCCTCTTCGTCATCCGCTGAGCCAGCAGCTTCCGAGTATGGACCCTTGTGTTTATCATGCCCGACACGGTTCCGGATAGCGTGGGCAACGTTGTGGATCTGTGCCAATGAATTGCCACAAGTGCAGCAACAAGTAGACAACATGTCGTTGCCACTTCATTCAGCATTTGTGCAGGATGAGCAGATTTCCCTGCAACCACACAAATCTTCCCAGACCCCGCCCCCCCACTCAAAATACCCTCAACCTTTGCCTGCCGTCTTGCGAAGATGCTGAAGGAACCCTGATGAGTTCAAAGAACCACTAGTAGTATGCAAAGAAACATGCACATACACTCAAAGAAAGAACAACAAAACAAACCTTGTAGCTTTGCTAAGCATGCAATTGCAGCGCCGCAAGCACTAGGATAGCTTTGATAACCAGCCTGCTTTTAGCTGGGTGAACACAACAAACAGACCAGGCAGGACCCGGGAAAATGCTGAACAGGATAGTTTTGTCCTGACATCCAGTTGTTGCGCCCTAAGATCTGCAAATTAGCCACCTAACCACCGCACAAAGGCAATATCACACGCACATATGTACTACGCCATAACAGGCTGGCACATGTGGTATGTCAACTTACGGTGGACTTGCTGTGGTGTCGTTGGTGCAGCGTATGTTCCACGACCTGGAGAGGGATCACCAAGGTGCCAACCATGTGACAGCAGAGACAGGGATGAATAAGGAAGTCCTTTCCTGGCACCACAGGCTCAGCCACGTGACGCATGGCCTTGACTGGGCCTTGCGGCAGCCACATGGTGGTATTGTCGCATATGCCCCATCAACACCTAGGCTGCCAGCCAGGTCATTGCTATTATACCGCCATTTCTGCCAGGCGCCAGGACCGTGTGAGATGACAGATATCTAAAGCATGGCCCAATGGAGCTAATACCTTGCGCCACAAGGCTGCCTCTGTTATTGCTCCTGCACCTCCTGCACCCCACCAAATACCCCCATCCCCAGCTACTCCCAGATGGGATGGCAGCATATGCAACCTGTGCGGTGTGCACTGCCGGACAAACGCTCTTGGCTGTGCAGCTGCAACACTTTTCCATGTGGCTCTGCTCTGCGTCCCTGATCCATGAAACACCGGTGTGGCAATATGGGGACCTTGGACGCACCGCATGCTTGCTGCTGGCCAACCGCCCCATGGCCAACATCCTGTACAAGATAGTACGTGCCTCTCATGGGCCAGAGATGCCAACGCGCACGCAGAAGGTGCACGGATAAGGTGCACCTACCCCCTGCCATGACTTTGCCCATGTACACAACTGCCAGCCATTCTTTTCCAAGGCAGTTGAACTGCTAATGACAGTGCCTCTTTACACCTGCATCCAACATGACCACATAGCAATGCCTGCACGCGCCCACGGCGTGCCCCCTGGCATTGTGCGTGCGCCTTGTGCGCGCACGGGCTGCCTCGTACCGTGGGCAGGATGTCCTTGCGTGTGATGATGCCCAGCACGCGCTCGGGGTGGGGGATGACCGCCAGGTGGCGCAGGCCCAGGCCACGGAAGAGGGAGTGCACCTGCATTAACATCATCCATCCATCCGTCCGTCCGTCCGTCCGACCGACCGACCGACCGACCGACCGACCGACCGACCGACCGACCGACCGACCGACCGACCGACCGACCGACCGACCGACCGACCGACCGACCGACCGACCGACCGACCGACCGACCGACCGACCGACCGACCGACCGACCGACCGACCGACCGACCGACCGACCGACCGACCGACCGACCGACCGACCGACCGACCGACCGACCGACCGACCGACCGACCGACCGACCGACCGACCGACCGTCCGTCCGTCCAACAACAAAACAACCAATCAAACGACCAATCATCCATTCCAGCAACCAGTCAGCCAAAAGCCAGCAAACATGGCAATGGGGGGTTAGCATCAACAACACGCGCAACATGCGGGACCTGATTGGACACAGCACCCTGCCAACAAGCGCAGAGGGACACGCTCTTTTGTCACAGCCACCCTGCCACAACCCATCTGGGAGAGCATGCCCAGCATAAACATGCCACTCATGTCATCGGAAGTGCCCGAATGTCTTTCCCCAGCATGGTGCACCGAGCAGCCACTTTAGTGCGCGTGCCCCATGCTGCAGCCTCTCTGCTCGGCTCGTCATCCAATTGCTCGAATCCACGCTCGGTGCACTCTTTTTATCTGCCGCATAACCCCACCACGTGATGTGCCGCGCTGACCTCGCCTTTGCCCCTTCCCTTGGTAAGCGACCCCCCCCCCCTTACCTTGGTGAGCGACATGTCTGAAGAGACGAGGTAGGGCGTGGAGTTCATGAAGGGCATGAGGTCCAGGTACATGCCCAACTCCTCATCGGTGAGCGCGATGTCCTCGATCGTGCGCCCGTGGCTCGACACCGGCTTGACGAAGTCCGTCACCTCGTAGCTGCGGGCGCACGCGGGGCACGGTGGGCACAAGGATACCAAGGGAGCGCGTGCCAACTTATGTACGTGTACGCGTGTGCATGCAGTGGGTGAGACGTGGGCCAATGTGTGCACACCCCGTATACGTGAGGTCTACAAGGACTCCCCGGCCATATAACAAGGACAGAAAAGGCCACGGAGGAAGGAAAGGAAAGGCCATGAAGGAATGAACGAAGAGAAATGGAAGAAGGCCGCGAAGCAAGGAAAGAAAAGGCCACGGAGGAAGGAAAGAAAAGGCCATGAAGGAAAGGCCCCGCAGGAAGGGGGCCATGGAGGAAGGAAAGACAAGACCATGGAGGAAGGAAAGGCCATGGAGGAAGGAAAGAAAGGCCATGGTGGAAGACTCTATCCCTGAATGTATCATGACAGCATGCCACTTTTGGGAATCGGTGCACATGGCTCGTATTCATGCCACCCACAGATAATGCCCTGTCATCAGGCTGTCACGCTCCTATGCACAGGGTTAAGGGCGAAGGTTTCACGGGCGTGCGCACATACCGGAACTGCCGGCGTCCAGACATGTCTCCAGGGATGGGTGTGCGCTGGAAGTCGGCCTTGGAGCGCAGCAGCACCAGGACGTCACTGTGCAAAACAAAAAAGAGGGGGGGAAAGGGGGGGGGGCGCGACGATTGAGGGGGGGCAGGAACACGGGGCAGGTAGGCCACCCACGCAGCAGGGTCAGGCACAAGCACAAAGAAAATTGCGGCCGACTCCTCTCCCCTGAGACCTGTACATGTGGCATCGAAGCATGCCCTGCACATTCCATGGCTTGCTTCCTACGTTGCGTACACATGGCACCCATTGTAATCGCCCACTTGCGCTGCACTAGTGCACAAAGACTGCACATCCAAAAAGCGTATCGCAGCTATCATGGGTGATACCAGCAAAACACCCCACAGCACTAAACCAGGTTCCAGCCATCATACGCGCGCTGCGCACAACGGCTTTGCCGCGATCAGCTAGACAAGCATGTGCCAAACTAGAAGGGCGCGCCTGTAGACTGCCTCCATTTCCAGCGGCCAAATCCACTACGCACATGCATGTGGTTGGCTCACCTGCGCAGGATCATGCCCATCTGCTGTGTGGCCCCATTCTCGTCGCGGCAGAAGACAGGGAAGCCGTTGTGGCGGCACCCGCGGAGCGTGGCCACCAGCTTGGACACGCGCTCGATGCGGTCAAACGCAACCACCTGAGGGGGGGGGGAAGGGGACAAGCGAACGGGGGCGAGAAGGGGCGGAGAGAGAGACACACAGCGATGGCCGACGTGAGACCACAAGGGGTGGTTCTGAGATTTGCAGCCGCGGGATGTAAAGAGGTGGGCAAGAGCCAAACAGAGGATGCACTGCATGCCCGCACGTATCTAGCACCACACTGCCAACCGTTATGCGGCGCTCAGATGGGAACACCAAGGCTCCTGCATGCACCCGCATGATCAGTGATGCTGTCCCCAGGTGCGCACAGCCTGTTCATTGGCTGCCCCCAACAAAAGAGCTGGCCTAACCACTTTGGGATCGTCCCATCGGTCATCATGGCGGTGACCGTAGCCGGGCTGGCGCTGCACACACGTGTCTGCGCGTCCACCTTGTTTGTGCCCATGTGTGTGGGCGCCCACCTCGTGTGTGGCCGCGTCGAGCTCACCCACCTTGTTGGTGACCATGTCCAGTGCGGTGAGCTCTCGGAAGCAGGGTTCCGGTGTGGACTCGAGCAGTGGGTACTTCTTGAGCCACACGTGCACCTCGTAGATGGCGTGGTTGAACGCGTCGCCGACTGCCTTGGCCACCAGCAGCACGAGCATGATGAGGGGCAGCATCTTGAGGTTGCCCGTGATCTCCACCAGGATCACGCACAGGCACACCGTCACGCGCATCATGCCCGCCAGGAACGACGCCGCGCCCAGCAGCGCATACCTGGTGGGGGGGTTGGAAGAAGAAGAGGGATAAAAAATGGGGGGCAAAAGCACCGCAGAGACAAGCGTGGGCGTGAGCTGGTGAGGATGCAGCAAGCGACTAGGGCCATGCGAAATTACGGGTTGACGGCCCTGTTACTAGGCACTAGGACGAAAGGATGGCCATAACAGTTATCCTACGGTACGATGCCCGGCCCGCAGGGAAGCATGCCTGCAGCAATTTGCTGAACGCCTGTGTGCTGCGTGCTGGTGTGTGTGGGCGAGAAATACCCAGAGGGGTTCGTATGTGCAAGGATGGGGAAGAGAGAGAGGGGCACCAAGAGTAAGCATGCCTGATCCCTGTACGTCTAGCCAGAAGTTGAGCCCACGGCAACCACACAAGTCTGACTACCTGCCTCCCAGGCCTCCAGCAAATGGCACCCCTGCTATGTGCCCCTAGAGCGCCACACGCTGCTACTGCCAGCACACCCCCGTGCGGCGCGTTGGCTGCACTCACGTTCCCTCGTCGACCTCCTCCTTGGAGTACATGGTGACGACCAGCATGCCGACCAGGCGGCCGTACGCAGCACCAAACAGGATGGAGGGCACGAACAGGCCCGCAGGGACAGCCGTGCCCGAGGTGATGACCGCCAGGATAAAGTAGATCACCTGATGGCAGGCAAGGGGCGCACATGCGAGAGTGGGGCATGAGGTGGAAGCAGCGATGGTCAGATACACCCAACAGCTATGCATGGCACATGTACTGGCTGACGTTAACATGCTGCATGTCTCCACATGCACCATGATCCGCAAGCACAGGCCCAATGGTTCTATTCTTGACCCAACCAGATCGTCCTGCCTATGGGGATAGATTAGATTATACAGGATCTTGGCTGGCTCACCACACGAGAGAATTCTCTCCGCCAAACTTGGGGCAAACCAGAGATCAAGCAGCAGGCACCGCAAGCGTGCGCTCCCACTTCCCCCCTGGTCCCGAATGCGCATGACGGGCGCATGTTTCCCTCATCGCCCACATACCACGAACACGGTGAGGGACTGCGCGGAGAACTCGTGGTGGGTGTTGCTGCTGAACAGGTTGCGGATGGCATCATCCTGTGTGGGGAGAAGGGAGGGAGCAGCGGCGGCAGCAGCAGCAGCAGCAGCAGCAGCAGCAGCAGCAGTATGCCCTTGTCAGCATGTAGTCACCGCGCAAGCCGACGTGGCAGGTGCAGGAGCGCCTGGCACGGTGAAGCATCCAAGGGAACTTGTGACTTGAGTGCGTGGGGGTGTGCAAATGAGGGCGGATCACAATCCGGCTGTCAAGTGCACTGCGCCGCCACACGAGGGCGAATGGCAAACACAAAAATGGCCTCAAGCTGCCCAGCATGCCCACCCTTGCAGGTTGCCAAGCCTGAGCAGCGCATGTCATGGACCCAGAACAGGAGAACGTCTTCCACCCAGAAGGACTGGCCAAGTGATGAGGTGAATGATAGCCGTGCACACCCAGAACGAGTAGCCAATATTAGAAGCGAACATATGTCGTGACCGCACCAAACAGGCCCCTAACAAGGCGGGTATGCCATGGACCCACGCGCGTGCCATGTGGATGGAACCCAGAGGACAGGCGAAGACCCAGGTATGGCCTTGGCAACGTAGCGCAGGGGGCTTTCATGAGCTGTGTATAAACCCATCCATCACTAGTTGTGCGTAAAAGTTAAAACATGCGAATGAACATGCAAACAATGAAAATTGCCTCCTTATTGCAACCTGCAAAAAACTCTGGAAGTACCATGGCGCTAGGGCACTGTAAGCCAAATTCACACCCCAACCAACCCCCCACCAGCCATGCAACTGTTCTATTGGCATTTCATATCGCCGATGTGCAGCACTCCCCCGCACCTTAGGATAACAAGCAGAAACTAAACGTGTGGCTGCCATGATGCCCAAACGCAGCACTTAGGGCAAACCCCGCGCCATTGTTTATCACGGGAGGGCTCGCGGCTACTCACGTTGGTGTTGAAGAAGATGGTGGCCAGGTCGTTGTAGTAGTAGCCCTCGCCCTGGTAGTACTGGCAGTGGAACTGGTGACGGTGGAAGAGAGAGGAAAACAAACCCCGCCCAAGCCGCAATCGCACGCGAGCACACATGTGGTCAGTCAGACCTTCGCCACCTTCGCCACAACAGGGGGTTAACAGTATGCCACCCAACCAGAAAGCCCGCGCTGCATACACCCGAATCACTGATCAAATATCAATGGTTTAATCCCGATGCATGCAGACGCTTCAAACTGAAAGGTCTCCCCATCACACCACACAGTCCTCATGACCCTATCTCAAACGTGCCGGTGTGTTTGGACCACCCGGCAGCCTCCGCAACCTTGTGGAATATTCTTTCCACAAATTCTATAACTTGTGGCATGTTCATTGCAGAACCGGTATAGGCCATGCCCACAGGATGGGAAACTTGTCCATGAAACGGGACCTACGCTTCCTGCGAGTTCCAGTGAACTGGATAGCCCAACTTGGCAAGAGCTGATGCAAGAGCTGCCTGCATGGCAGCGGGCGTTGCGTGCGACTGCTCACCGAGACAAAGTTGCTGTAGTGGCGGTCGGGTCGGGGGCAGATGCCCTCTTCCACCAGGTTCTTCGGGCAGGGCGTGCACGAGGCCATGAGCGGCACGATGAAGGAGCACGTGGTCGTGAGCGCGGCGATGGCGACCACCTCGATCACCTTCATGTGCTTGTGCTTCTTGTACAGCACCTCGCGCCGCCACACGCTCAGGTGCTTGCTGATCTCGTTGAACGCGGCACCCAGGATGCCCCCGATGACACCCACCATGGCCATAGGGACGAGCTCGAACGTGGAGAAGTCCTCCTGCCCGCTGCTGATCTCGAACACGATCGGGCTACCCGTGCGGCCGTGCTCGCCCTCTTCCTTCCAGTGCATGAGCGCGCGCACCACGACAACCACGACGGCGCAGGTGAAGAAGGTGCGCCACAGCAGCTGTGAGCGCCACCACGAGGTCACCTCCTCCAGCGCAAAGAGAACGCCGCCCACCGGCGTGTTGAAGGCCGCCGCAACACCCGCCGCCGCGCCGCACGTCACCTGCAATGTGAGGAAACATAAACCATCAATGCTTGTGTTGCGGAAACTCAGGTGGGAAAACAGGAAAGCCACACGTGCAAACCTGAGATCCAACATGACATCACGAAACCATAGACATGTTTCTCAAGATCATCTGGTTATGCCCCGGTCGAACGTACACGAGCAAAATACAAGGTTTAAGAGCCACCATTCCTCCACGTACATCCTTGCCCCCCTGGAGACAACGCAGTCGCCCGTGGCCATCTGACATGGATACTCCCCATCCTTGATAAGCACTCTTCCCATGGATTGCTCGTACGCATGCTACCGCTGTGGCTGCGCAGTGGACATGCTCATGCGCAGCCGGCTGTACTAGACTCATTGGGGACGTAAGGACAAGGGGATGCAAAGGCTACCCAAACGATCCAGATGCAGGCATTCAGTGGCTACATGACACTCAGGAACTTCCACACCCCATGCCCATCATAATAGGAAGATTACTGAGCGACAGCCAGCGCAGCAACCACAAACGAGGCACGCCTGCTGCTGGCGCACACACCAGGTCGCGCCGCTCCCTGTCGTTGCGGAAGACGCGCAGCCACTTCCAGGGCAGGCGATAGCGGGTTGACCCGCCCTGCCCGATCAGCGATGCGATGCACGCGCCGATGTGCACCATGGGGCCCTCCTTGCCGAGCGCCAGGCCGCCCGAGACGGAGCCGATCACGCCAAACACCTTGCCCAGGTAGGTGCGGAACAACAGGATGCCGGGCGGGTCCACTCCGTTGAGGTACGCCTTCACCTCGGCGATACCGGACCCAGCAGACATGGGCGCAAACTGGGTCACGATGAGCGCCGAGGAGGCAATGAGCGTGCAGTTAAAGAGCACGTAGACGAGGAAGGAGAGCACGTAGCTGTACTGCATCAGGTAGAAGACGATGCCAAACTTCACACCCGCAAAGTTCTCCACGCCCACGCTGATGAAGAAGGCGGTCAGGCCCGTGCCTGGGGGGAAGGGAAGGGAACAGGGTGCAGCAGCCAGGTGAACAAGGCAAAGGAGGGAGAAGGGAGGGAAGGGAGGGAAGGGAGGGAAGGGAGGGAAGGGAGGGAAGGGAGGGAAGGGAGGGAAGGGAGGGAAGGGAGGGAAGGGAGGGAAGGGAGGGAAGGGAGGGAAGGGAGGGAAGGGAGGGAAGGGAGGGAAGGGAGGGAAGGGAGGGAAGGGAGGGAAGGGAGGGAAGGGAGGGAAGGGAGGGAAGGGAGGGAAGGAGGGAAGGGAGGGAAGGGAGGGAAGGGAGGGAAGGGAGGGAAGGGAGGGAAGGGAGGGAAGGGAGGGAAGGGAGGGAAGGGAGGGAAGGGAGGGAAGGGAGGGAAGGGAGGGAAGGGAGGGAAGGGAGGGAAGGGAGGGAAGGGAGGGAAGGGAGGGAAGGGAGGGAAGGGAGGGAAGGGAGGGAAGGGAGGGAAGGGAGGGAAGGGAGGGAAGGGAGGGAAGGGAGGGAAGGGAGGGAAGGGAGGGAAGGGAGGGAAGGGAGGGAAGGGAGGGAAGGGAGGGAAGGGAGGGAAGGGAGGGAAGGGAGGGAAGGGAGGGAAGGGAGGGAAGGGAGGGAAGGGAGGGAAGGGAGGGAAGGGAGGGAAGGGAGGGAAGGGAGGGAAGGGAGGGAAGGGAGGGAAGGGAGGGAAGGGAGGGAAGGGAGGGAAGGGAGGGAAGGGAGGGAAGGGAGGGAAGGGAGGGAAGGGAGGGAAGGGAGGGAAGGGAGGGAAGGGAGGGAAGGGAGGGAAGGGAGGGAAGGGAGGGAGGGAGGGGAGGGAGGGGAGGGAGGGGAGGGAGGGAGGGAGGGAGGGGAGGGAAGGGAGGGAAGGGAGGGAAGGGAGGGAAGGGAGGGAAGGGAGGGAAGGGAGGGAAGGGAGGGAAGGGAGGGAAGGGAGGGAAGGGAGGGAAGGGAGGGAAGGGAGGGAAGGGAGGGAAGGGAGGGAAGGGAGGGAAGGGAGGGAAGGGAGGGAAGGGAGGGAAGGGAGGGAAGGGAGGGAAGGGAGGGAAGGGAGGGAAGGGAGGGAAGGGAGGGAAGGGAGGGAAGGGAGGGAAGGGAGGGAAGGGAGGGAAGGGAGGGAAGGGAGGGAAGGGAGGGAAGGGAGGGAAGGGAGGGAAGGGAGGGAAGGGAGGGAAGGGAGGGAAGGGAGGGAAGGGAGGGAAGGGAGGGAAGGGAGGGAAGGGAGGGAAGGGAGGGAAGGGAGGGAAGGGAGGGAAGGGAGGGAAGGGAGGGAAGGGAGGGAAGGGAGGGAAGGGAGGGAAGGGAGGGAAGGGAGGGAAGGGAGGGAAGGGAGGGAAGGGAGGGAAGGGAGGGAAGGGAGGGAAGGGAGGGAAGGGAGGGAAGGGAGGGAAGGGAGGGGAGGGAGGGAGGGAGGGAAGGGAGGGGAGGGAGGGAGGGAAGGGAGGGAAGGGAGGGAAGGGAGGGAAGGGAGGGAAGGGAGGGAAGGGAGGGAAGGGAGGGAAGGGAGGGAAGGGAGGGAAGGGAGGGAAGGGAGGGAAGGGAGGGAAGGGAGGGAAGGGAGGGAAGGGAGGGAAGGGAGGGAAGGGAGGGAAGGGAGGGAAGGGAGGGAAGGGAGGGGAGGGAGGGAAGGGCAGGCAAGGACAGCAATAGCAGGAGATGAGGTAAGTGCAATGCATGTACCTTTGCAAGCAAATGACCAAAAGCTGGAGGCTCCCAGGAGCATCAAGGCTGGCGCACTTGACTGCATGCAGGCATGCAGCGAGCAGGCGCTGTGGCACAACATGGACCGTTTACATGTCAGGCAACCGCAAGGATGATGTACCGCGCAAACTGGCATGGCAAGAATGCATGTGCGCGTACCATGCTTGTTTAATGAATACCATGCAACCTAAACCGTGGTCTACGATGCAGCAGCCCTTTGTGCTGGCAAAGTCATGGCATGCCCCGCTGTGCTCTCGGCCCTGCCCTGCCCCCTCCATGGACTACCACAATTCGCACACGTTCTTGTAATTGTGCTCAACCCCCTTTGTTCCCGAATACAATGCGCCTGCCCAGCATCCACGTACCCAGCGCCACCAGCACGGCCAGCATCCACTTCATGAGCGCATACTGCACGTCGTCCCAGGGACCGCGATGGTCCTGCACACCAACAACGAGCGCGCCACGTGTAGGGTATGGGGCAGACCGGGGTCAGGAGAAACGTAAAGCATGGCCCAAAAGAATGAAGGGTACATCAGCAGCCATGTGGTGAGCCCCGTGCGAGAAAAGAGGCATGCCTGTCACCAAAACAAACAACATCCACAGATGCATGATTGTGGCGTGCTCGTTAGCTACTGTGCACGCGTGAGCGTAAGCCAGGAGCACCGCAGGGCAAGGGTGGCTCGCAGACAGTCTGCAGGCAGCTGCCCAACACCGTGCAAGCATGCCCAACACCGTGCAGGCGGCACGGCAGCCAGCAAATGGCAGAATTGCACTGCATGCGTGCCATCCATGCCGATTCCCAACAAAATAATGTCCGAGTGGCGGCTGAGCAACCACTGTACCAAAACACAGCATCCATGTGATCGCGTCCGCGTCCGCTCCGCTTGCAAGCCTCGTGCTCGACGCGTTTAACCCATCGCCTGACCTGGTCATCCACCCGCGCACCCACCCACGGTTCCCATACCTTATTTCGCTTTCAAGCACGCACACCCCCCTCCCCTTCTTCGCCATGCACGTGCCCCCGCTCCCCATCACCACCACCCCACACCTGGTCGGCGCGGTAGACCGCGTTCTCCACCAGGTCGTAGTCCAGACTCTCCAGGTTGTCCATCGCAGGGTCCCAGCCGTGCGCGCGCTGCGACTCCTCCTCGTCAAACTCGGAGATATTCACGCGCTTGTCCTCACCCCCGTGCGACGAGTGCACGCCCGCGCTGCTGCTCACATGGCCGCCCATAAGGTGTGCGCTCATGCTCTCGCCCTGGTCAGGCAGTGGCTAGCGGAGGGAGGGTGTGGCGGTCAACACAATCGGCAAGCGACGCAGCCGGCATGAGTAGGCACGTTAGAGGTGCACATTCCACGTTCAGCAGTGAAGGGATGAGGATTTCTGGGCACAGAGCACCACATCACTGGAGCATTATCAACGAGTTGCAACAAAACTGCTTACAACAAACTGCTTTGTTCTCAGCAAGAACAGCTGTCAGTAGCTGGCCCAGACATGTACTAAAGGCCCAATACAGGGGAACTGTACGCTGGGTTCCCATAGCGGGCACCCCGGCATCATTGCGCCAGGATAAGCCAACATGTGGGCCGCGAGCTCCACCGAAGGTCCCATCCATCCTCTCAACCTAACATGTTGCCAGACTAGGCAAACTTGCCCAATCGCATAAATGGCAAATGTTCGGTTCGGAAGGAGAAACCCAGGTGCCGCACTCTCTTCCACCCATCCAAATACATGGGCACACCAACACCGGGTGTTCACGCCCAGTAGATCTGATGACCCGCACTAACACCAAGTCAATTTTCTCTTCCAGCAAAAGAATGCCCTGGTCACCGTAGTCAAGTGATTTTCGCTAAATTTTGTTCCCATCCCAACCATATGTCCAGAACTCATTGTAACGAAACCAAACCAGCAGTAGCAGTATGAGAGTCTCTGGCCAAGTCAGGGCTCTGTCTGTCCATCTGCCATGCGACGAAAGCAGCGGCAACATCTGGCCATGCTAACTACGATATTTGCGGGCAACAAAAACAGACGAGGACATAAGATCCGGTAGTGCAACACAGTTTTCAGCGGCAGCATCATGACAAGAGGGTACTTCAACTGATGCCGCTGGCACTTGGCAGAAAGCTTGTGTAAATAGGATAATTGGCATACAAAATGCGACAAAAATCAACAGCCAAGCATGGAACAATCCCTCGAAAAAAGTGCGGACCAAAGCATGTGCATGCAAGACCGCCAAAAAGCACTCAGCCAGCAGCTGCGTAAGGTTGCCACAAGCGACATAAGAGTTCGCGCACTTGATGTTGTGACTACTGACACATACTTGGATGCAAGGAGGTAGGTGCGCGGATACCATCAACACAGGAAGGACCGCTAAAGCAATAACAAGTATACCAAATAGAGTATGGAAATTAGAGACAGTATACCAAACAGACAGCGCACTTGGACATGATGAGATTGAGAAGCTGCTTCACATCTGGAATGAAAAGCACTAAACGACCAAGATGTGAGGGCATGCAGAGTTATCGGCGAGTCAATAGACCTTGTACCAACAGGAAAAAGTCACGTCATTTCCTATCACTTCAATTTCTAAAGCCAGCAGCCCAACACGCGACTTGGAAGACTTAATATAGGCACGGATTCACCCAACAACTGTAGCCAGACCCGAAAGTTGCCCACGAACACGCTCGCAAATTCATTTTCCTAGACATAAATATTGCAGGGCCTAAGAGGAAAATGATGCTAAAAAACGTACCTCGGAATGTGAATAACCGCCGCCCGCGCCTTGAATATCCATGGCAGACCCTGTCATAACTCCAAGGCATACACTGCGCAGGCACATTTTAAATAAACGATGGCCAGATAAGAAAATGCAGTTACAGTAATGTTTAGCGACCTAACTCTTATTACTTGCATGGATGTTTCATTACTTTACAACACTTTAGGGGTGCACAGCATGAAAGCCACCAATACCGCAACCAATTGATTGTACGATGAGGAGGAACATGGCAAAAATCGCTGCCAAGCTTCGATGTTGTACGCTGCATTGGACAGATAACATAACAGCAGCATCCTAAGCGTCCCAGTCATACATGTTAAGTAAGACCTAAAGATACCCCTTACGCCTCGCATTCATGACCGCAGGTGTATTAGCAACCAAATACGGCATTACTGCTTCCGATTTTGCAGTAAAGCTACATGCTGTCAAGTAAGTGCAGAAAGAGTAATATAGTACACCGAAGGATATGGTGCAAGAATGGAAATGTGCGCTTTTTCAAATTCTGGCGATGCCATGCACGCTGCCACTGAAATGCATTGCAGACCTAGGACATAGAGAGCCATCCCACCTGTTTTTGGCAAACTGGAGGCTTTAAAAGATTGACGACCTCGTGTCAAAAAAATTGAAAGCCAGATTTATTAACGGATTCCCGCGATGACATTGAAACCTCGTCAGCTTCGGCCGAGGATTCCCTGTATGACAAGGCCTCCCTAAGCTATGGCGGCCAAAACTGGGTCCTGGTCTGGATATGCACGACGCGTTTTCATGGCAAGCGCAGCACCTGCGCGCGCGTTGGTCTGCTTGCTGGCTGCTGCACGGTTGGGCAGATCCGTGTCTATTCTGTACGTTCGGCCGTACTGAATTTGAGGCGGCAAGCTCGGCAGGGGCTTCAAAATTACTACTTCACGGCCACAATATGCCCAGGTGCGGGAACTGGGCAGAAATTTCTGCGCAGTGAGTAGATAACGCAGTTCCAGGAATTTGCAGCGCCTACTGTACAGTACTGTAGCGCGCTGCTGCCCCTGGGCGGCGTGGGACACAACAACAACAACAACAACAACAACAGTAGCGCGGCGATGCAGGGGCCCTTGCTGGTCTTGGGCCTTCCTGTACACCGTACACACAGGCTACTGAATGAGGCTGCCCATTTGACGGCACTAGGCCGTTCGCGTCAGGTCAGTACGCACCTTCGTCAGTGCACACCAGCTGTCGCGGGAATAAACTCAACTCAACATCTGCCAGGCTGTCACAGGCTGTCGGTCACTTGTTTACTGTTTAGGTACGCAGTGTTTTTCCCTCTGCTGTTGTTTTTGTTGTTGTTGTTGTTGTTGTTGTTGTCGATGTTGTTCTCAGAGTCAAAAGTTGTTCCACCGCGCCACAGGCGCTTGGCCGCCCCCACCCACCGCCGGTGGCTTGCGCCACCTTTACCCTTGTCAACCCGTCGCCCCTCGGGTTGGGGACAACGCCTCCACCATCCGACGGCCCCAATCCCTCGCGTCGCGTCTATGTGGTTTGTCGGATACATCTGTGCGGTTTTTCGGCTACATCTGTGCGGATTTCGGCTACATCTGTGCGGATTTCGGCTACATCTGTGCGGTTCTCGGGTGTACCTGTCCGTCCGTCCGTCAGATTCACCCATCTGACGGTCGTAAAACGTTGGGAGAGTAAATGGGTGGGAGAGATGAGCATTCTTGTTGTTGCCCACGCCGCAGACAAGTAGTGGAAAGGCCGAGGGCAAGCTCCCTTTTAAAGAAATCACCTACCACATTGTACACCTTGGGTAACCAGCTGGTCACTACGTGGTACCCCTTTACCTAACGATATCATTCCCATTGGTTAATAAAAAATACCCATTTACCCAGAAAAAAAAGGCCGAGGGCCAGGACACTGAATCACTGATGAGCATGCCATCACAAACAGACAAGAACCGAAGATACTCAGCGGGGACATGTACGGTTGCATCATTGGATACACCCGCGTTGGTACAACAGCGTGGTGATTTTTTTTCCGGGTAAATCCCTGGGTAAATGGGTATATTATAACCAATAGGAATATCGTTAGGTTAAGAGGTACCACGTATCGACCCGCCAGCTAGTTACCGGCAACTGTGTGTAGTGTGATAGGTGAAAGGTACAACAGCGTGGTGATTCCTAGCACACGATGTTCCGCCAAGAATTCGAGATCAGCCAGATTGTGTGAGACGACACCAAGGAACTCAGCGGAGCATGGACGGTTGCCTTGTAGGGACACCACCGTGTGATACAACAGCTTCCTCGAAGATTGATCTGCGACGGCATGCGCAAGTACCTGTAGTTGAACTCAGGATGGTCAGTGCCCACGGGTCGGGTTATGGTGGCGGCCCCGTTTCAGATATCCCGTGCCAGCACGCCGTTCTCGCCCGCCGTGTCTATTTCTGCATAGTATGCGGGGGGGGGGGTGGGGTGGGTGGGGGGAGTCCTGTGGAGTGCCGGCGCCGGCGTTCTGTCGATGGGCGAGGTGAGGTTGCAGGGGTGTCGCCGGCTGTGGACATGGGTGGGGCAATGGGCTCGTGGGTGGCCTACACCCGACCGTGGGTGATACTGTTGCGGGTCCGAGGTGAACTGGGTGGGTACTTGTCGTCCGAGGGATTGTACAGTAGTGTGTGTGTCATTTGGGGGGGGGGGGGGGGGGGGGGGGGGGGACCCCCCCCTTTGTTTTGTCCACCCCCCCCCCTTTGTTTTGTCCACTCATAGGTGCCCACGGGTAGCTCGTGCGTAGTAGGTCACAGGATCGTGTGAGGGGTGGGGATGCTTGGGTTGCGTTGGTGGCTTGCCTATGGTACGTACGTAGGCGGGCTTGGCGGTGGTCGGTGCAGCAGTGTCTGTTATGGACTTATGGTTGAGTGCACAATTGGTTGGTTGCGCATGCCCCGGAGGCCGAGGTGGGCGGGGTTGGTTATGGTTCACGTGGATGGTTGTGTGGAGTCATCGTCGGTATGTTGGGCAGCGGGGCCGGGGTGGGGTGGGTGGGGTGCAGTGGTGTAGGGGAACCTCGTTGTCGGGCGGTAGGGTGGTTTAGTGGGTGGTTTTCAATGTTGGTGTGGAAGGTGGTGGAGGTAATACGGAAGGGTGGTAGTCACATAGGTTGGTTAGGTGGACTCAAGGTGGATGGTCGGGTGGGTCAGGTATGGTTTGGGGAGGAGGGCGGTGTTACGGTGTTGTGGGGCCGGGACCTCAGTGCATGTGGGGGCGAGAGTGGTCCGAAGTCAGGGGGGTATGGATAGCGGCATGTGGTGGATAATGTATATTTGTGGGTGGCCGGGTGGGTATGGAACAGGCAGGGGAGTGGGGCGAGTGGGGGTTTATAGCAGGGTGGAGGGTGCTGGCATTGTGGCGGGATGGTTGGTTGGAGGCACATGGACACACATATAATGGCAAGAGTAACTGCATGCATAGCAACACTGGACTAGCTGTTCCTAGAACATCTGCAACCCTCGCCATGCAACAACCAGCAGCAACTGACAACTGACACCAGTGACAACGTTCGCAAGATGTGACGCCAAGTCCATTGGAGACCCTCAGTGATGTAATTTCAGGGGGTTCCTAGTCCTGCCGTGTACTTAATTCAGGGCCGCACACTTCGTGTGGTGCAGCAAGGGCTCATGGCCGGTATGGTGGTAGCCGGTAGTAGGTGAAGACCTTGATTGCAATAGATATCCGGCGTGGCGAAGGGGCCGCGCGCAGGGAGCGAGGCACCATGGAGGAGGCGTCATGGAGCGATTGAGGAAATGTAGGCAATATCCCGGTGCCCAGCATCGGCGGATTCAGTGGAAATACTGCTGGACGTGGTGCGTGCGGTGGGATGGGTATGCACTGCCTGCTATCTGACACCCGGACATTTCCTGTTACGGCACAGCCCGCAGTCGGCCATGGAGGAGACAGACGGGCGTTGCTGCGAATCGAGGGCGTGATATATTGCATGGGGAAAATGATGCCGAGAGTCTCATGGCGTCTCGCGTGGTGACAGCTGCAGCGTGAGGGCCGAGGAGCTCAAGATGCAGGTCTCGTCGGTACATGTGGGCCACTGGTGTTACGTCGCGTAACAATTCGTTGTAGTTACGAACGTAAATTAGGTCCTTGGCCTCGGTTGTTCCTAGGTTTACGTGTAGTTCCAACTGGGACACTATTGTCCTCGTAACAGTACTGTGGTACATTGGGTGCTTTTGGGCGCCGCGCCGCGTACTTTATTAGTGGTCCTTATCCTTTGGTAGAATGTAGTGGACCAGCGTGCATCTGTGCATCTGCCTGTGCATCTGTAGGCGAGGGCCAGGTCGGCCCGAGCATGTTGGACCGTTGGTGACCATTTATGCACGTTCTACCCCTCGTGTGGTCACTCGGCGTGTGTTAAATGAATTAACACATATAGGCTTGGGTCACGGCAGTGTAGGGTGTTTCCTTCCTCCTCTATTCCTGGAATAAACGGGTTCGGGTAAATGGTTGTATGGCGTATTATAGCAACACATACGTGAATGCATTGAGATCAGCTCCTGTTACGTCGCGTAACAATTCGTTGTAGTTACGGACGTAAATTAGGTCTTTTGCCTCGGTTGTCCCTAGGTTTACGTGTAGTTCCTACTGGGACACTATTGTCCTCGTAACAGTACTGTGGTACATTGGGTGCCTTTGGGCGCCGCGCCGCGTACTTTATTAGTGGTCCTGATCCTTTGGTAGAATGTAGTGGACCAGCGTGCATCTGTAGGCGAGGGCCAGGTCGGCCCGAACGTGTTGGACCGTTGGTGACCATTTATGCACGTTCTACCCCTCGTGTGTTCACTCGGCGTGTGTTAAATGAATTAACACATATAGGCTTGGGTCACGGCAGTGTAGTTGTGTTTCCTTCCTCTATTCCTGGAGTAAACGGGTTGTGTAAATGGCTTATGGCGTATTACAGTAATACTTACGTTAATGCACTGAGATCTGGATCGTCTCGTTCGTCTTTCGCTAGGGGTTTAACTAGAGGCGGCCTTACTAGTTTAGGTAGCATCAGGCCAGGTAGAGGTAGAGGTGGCGGTAGAAATCTGAGACGTAACAATGGACTCGGAGGAATTTTAGGTAGAGAGCGAGACGACGATCCCCTGCAACATACGTCATTGAATCAACCCTTCCGCGTCCGGGAAAATGAAGACGACACCTACTTGACAGGTAATGGGCGGGTCGCCTGCAAGCTGGGGGGGTAGTGCTGCCCGATTCGGGACACGCCCTGCCTAGAAGATAGACCTGCTCGAAGCGGAAAATCCTTTTATAGATAGCTCCTTTCCCTCGTTTTGTTTTCCTGAGACATGTTGCTTACTGTCGTAGATAGGTGATGGTTTTGGTTCTACGGTAGAGAGACGACTAGCGTCTCGTAGATTACACTTTTTCTGCATTCTTGCCTGCGTTGTATTTAGACGACCCATCGCCAGACGCAGAATTCTTGAAACCGGATACTTACGACCACCTGGCGCTGGAAACCTCGTCCCTGCGTGCGTCGTCAATCTGGTTCGGTTTCAGACACCCGAGATAAGTCGCCTTCTCCTCGTTCTCCTTATTTGACTACTCAAGACCTACCAGGTGCGTTAACATGAGCCAGCGACGTCCTTTTCCTGCTCCTTCTCATTCGACTAGTAATAATAGTTTAGCGAAATATTACGTAGTTATTACCCCTCAATGGGCATCTATCTTCTTATCGTGGGCCGATGCTAGGAAGTTCGTTCAGTCGCGTACTTTTAATGTCTCCAAATATAAGAAGTTTATGTCCTTTGAAGAAGCTCAGACCTACCTCTTAAATCATAGTGAATCAGATTTGGGTCTCCATTCTCGTCCTTCTCCTCATGCTCGTCCTGCTGTAGATAGTCTTGTTTTCGTCACACCACCTCCATCTCCTCCTTCGTCTCCCCCTAAACGGGCTGCATCCTCATCTAGCTTAGATACGCCTCTCACCTTAGAGTTCGGTTCCCTATCCATTACTGTTGCTAAAAAGGATTGATTTAAATTGTTTTTCTTCTTGTAGGACATTAAAAGCTTTTCTTTTCTTTCCTTGCCTTAAATTAGGCCTTGTCCTTTTTCCTTGTTGCTTTCAGTTATATTCCTTTACTTAATTAAAGATGGATCCAGTGGGTGGAGATATGTCGCCTATACCTACCAACACTACTACTATGAATAATAATAATAATAATAATACTAACAACAATAACAACACTCGTGGTAACCGACGGGACTCACTTGAAACGGTGCACCATCTCACTCCTCAAGGTAATCTGCGTACCTCACCTCCTTCTCCTGTTACTGGTGGTCGCCGTCGTCCCTCACTTACCCCTCCTACCTATGAACAACGTATGCGTGTCAGATTTAGTGATGACCCCTCCTTTACCTTGAACCAGGCCCCTGCCCCTCCTGCAACCTTGGCTCAATCTACTATTAGGTCCTCACACCCTGACAATGTTTCTAGGCCTCCTTCCCACCCTGTGCCTTCCATGCCTGCTTTTAACACGGGTCGTACCTCTGCCCCTGTCGGCCCTTCTGGGCGCCCTAGTGCAGTTCCCTTTTACCCACCTGCTTCCTGGTCCTATACCCTGATACGGCCTATGAGGCAGCCCAGGTCCCTACCCGTGTGGCTGATTTAGAAGTTAATAGTGATTTCAGCACCATGCCCCTAGATGACAGAAATTATGATCATTTTGCCTACTCCTCTCTTCGTGAGCAATATACTGTTCCCTTCTCCTATGGGCACCAGCCTGAAACGGTGGCCCTTCTAGACCCCTACCCAAAACCTTTCCTCTTCCTTCCTTCTATCCCGCTTATGTAGCAGTGGAAGATAGTGGCCCTATGGGAAAAACTGACTCTTCTAATCCCCCTAAACCTCCTGCTCTTCCCCTCTTTGCTAACCTTCCCAAGCTGGATGTCAAGTCTACCCCTCAACAGTTTTTCACTTTTATTATGTTGCTTACCCAGAACACAGAGTCGTGGCAGAATCATAACAGATGGCGTCTCTCTGATGCTGTACTAGTCCCTCACTATCTTACTACCTGCATTACTCCTGAGCTTGCTAACCTCATCCAGTGTGAGTCTTTGGCCTCTCGTGCCTACCCTAACTCTGTAGCAGAATTGTTTAAGCGTTTAGAGAACCATTTAGTCCCTCCTGATGCAGATTGGCAGGATAGATTAGCCTTTGGTACCTTGCAGCAGGGTACTAAATCATTTAAGGAGTATATGAAAGAGTTTGATGCCCAAATGGTACGAATTAGGGATTTGTCGGGTGCAGAAGTACGTGCTCGCTTCCTACAAGGCCTCAGTAGACCCTTATTACGTGAAGTCAAGCGCCAGTTCTCTGCCTACCGTTTTACTGATCTGCCCCTCAAGCATGTGCGCCAGCATCTCTTACGAGTAGCAGATTTCTTCACCACTCCTTCTCTCCCTACCCGCTCCCGTATTAAAAATATTATCCTTACCCCTGAGGAGGAGAACTCCTATGTAGAAGAATTAGATATCTGCGTTACTGACCTTTCAGCTCTTGATGTCTCTCATATCACATGCTATCATTGTAAGGAAGTAGGTCATCTTAAACGTGAGTGCCCCAAGTTCCTTTCGGGTGCTCCCCCTCATCCCGACGCTCGCCCTCCTCGTACCCCTCAGCGTGCTCCTATTCGTCCCACTTCAGGACGCATTCCCTCAGCTACCCCTAGTAGGCTGAATGCTGTGCAGACAGGACCCCCAGGGTTCCCCTATGATAATCAGGCTCCCGCACCCTCTTCGATCCCTCGTGACCCTCCAGCAGTGGCTTTTTCGCCAGGGTCTTCTTCGGGGTTAGTTCCTATGGATTTGGGGGGGGAGGGGGAACAGTAGGCCTGTCAGCCGGGGGTAACCTGGACAGGTCCTTAGATAGTACCCCAGATAATAATTTTTGCCTGCCTGTTTTTATAACCTCTGTAGGAGCTGAATCATCCCTACCACTACGTGTCCGTCCCCTTATGTTTTTGAATGGTGGCGTTCGTTGCCCTTTATACTACTTTTAGGTCGGCCCATTTGTTCCGCAAACTCTTCCGGCAAACGTTGTCCGTACCCGAGTAGCGCAAAAATCCGAACGCCAAATTTGTTTCCGCAAAACCTTTGCGCAGATCCCATCCGTAGGCTTTCTAGCGGCCTGTCACCGCGTAACGTGTGCCGCCCAAACTCTTCTAGCCAGGGAACCAAACAAATACCTGCCAACCGTCAATCAGTAAAAGCGTTTCGAGTAGAAACGGCCGTAACCTCCTCGTAACCGTGAATTTTTCCGAGTAGCTAAGCGCCGAAGCCTTGCGTTCCGAGTTGAGCTTGAAATTGGCCTAGGTGTTTGGAACGGACGAGGGAAATTGGCAAGGAAAACGGCGAGGAGAGGACCGATTCAAGGGGTATTTGGCGGTTGCTGGCAAAAAGCGAGAAAGCTGACGGACGGACCTGACCTACTGACAGACCAGGTTTAGTTGCGGTTCGGTTCAGCCACCGGCTTCCCAAAATAGGCCAGCAAACCGTCCGGCACCATGAGTTTGCATGGAATCGTGGCGTAATCCATGGAATCACAGGCTGTGGCCGGCCGTACAGGTTCGGCTGTCTTGCTAGTGGGCGGGCTGTGTAAGCGGGAGTGTACGGCTGTGCTGGTACTCGCCGTTGAGGCACAAAAAGCCGTTGAGGCACAGAATCTGCCAAGTAGCGGGGGTTCGGGGGCGGAGCCCCCGATCTTGTCCCCTTCTAGTGACTACGATTAACCCCAACGCAAAAGTTTGGCGAACCGTGAGGCCCGAAAAGTGGCCCGTACGAAAACCGCGAGCGCAGGGCGGCCGATAGTCAGGGCGATCCGGGGATCCGCGGTGCCGCCCAATCGGAGCAGTTGCCCGAAAAGTGGCAAACTAGGCAGATCGAGTCTCAGGAGTTCTGAACGGGGTCTGAAACGGCAGTTACGTCCAGATCCGGTTCAGCACTTTTGCGGGCAGGTGGGAGGCCCGCCAATGGCCGCGGCCAGATAAAAATACGGAACCCGGCACGATGTCGGCTTGTTGCGCGGCCGTCAAACTCTCGGTCGCGAATCAAACAACCTCCTGCAACGGCGGATCTACTGCAGCTAGAGGGCCCATCGCTTGGCCGAGAGCGCGCCGTTCTTTTTGGCCGTAGCGTTCAGTGCGTCAGGTCAACGTAGTGTTCAGAAATCGTTGAGAAACCGTGCAAAAAATGTTTGGATACCGTAAAAATTTAGGCGTTACGGCCGTTTTCCTGTCCGCATTGCGTTCAGAAACCGTTTCACTGAGTTGTTCCGCATCACTTTTCGATTCAGACCGAAGTTATAGTCTGAACATGATGTGACTGATATTTATTCTAAAATTATACGCAAATTTTGAGTTGGAGGAGTGGAGAGTAGTATGATGCTTGCTGGACGAATTTCTGCCATATTCCGTACTTACCAAGCAGGGAAAAAATGACTTGGGAGGATTTTCAAGTGGGTAGTACGCGGTGCTGGACCGCCTGGACGCGCCCAAGCAATCGAACGTGCATACCAGGACTGCGAGGGGGTGAGGGGGCGACATGCTGCGACAGCACCTTGATTTAATTTCCTGCTGGCTGGGGATGGCGGTCAACGCTGCCTGGAAAATTGGCGATGGACAATGCGTGGGCATTGCTTTTAAAGCGTTCAATGTTCAATTTCGATGCGTACCTTTGAATTGTTTCTGATCTGGCTGGACGTCGGTGGGCACTCACGTGCGTGGGAGAGGTTCGGGGCGCTATGGCCTGCTGCGATAGCTAGCGACCTGGAAATGGAATGTCGTTGTAGATTTAGGTATTATGTTATCGTGCTTCTTCGCTTGACGTATTGGGTGCCTAGTGAAATCAGTTTGCTGTTCGTGGAAGGCGTGGGTGTGGCCGACGAGTTTCTGTTGTCGTCACACAATATTGGAATGAACGCTGGATTTGTTGCCACGGGACGTACGCTGGCGATGCCGATGGTGAGTCGTTTGTTTCGATGACCGGGCTAGTGCCTGCTCTCTTTCTGATGCGTTTCCTCGGTTGCGTTGTTTCCATTGGGCCGAATTCACGTAGTCGCAGCGAAGACATAGCGTAGCAAAGGTCTGCGTTTCATTTTTTTAGCCGTGCAGGACGCCATCTTCATGGTCCTTCGGGTTTCCCGTGTCAACGTCCGTTGCCAGAGGATCTGTGATGATTTTTTCTGGAATATACTGGGCGGTGAAAGCCCCTGTGGATGCTTGCCTGGTCATGAGTTTAGGGCGTCATTTACTGCTGTACTCGCTGACATTCATGGTGCTTACTGCGTAAGATAATCTGCCTTGCTTCGCGCGTGGATTTTCACTGGGGTGAAGAGCGCATCTGGTAACTTGTTTAGGTGGTGTATAAGGTGATCAATCAACCATTTGTTCATAGAAGGTGTGACAGTAGAAGGTGTTTTATATTTCTTCAACAAGCAAGTCAAAAGTAATCTCCACTGGCTTACAACCTGAATCTTGCTTTGCTGGGTCTGCTGTGTTCCTGTCTCATTGTGCAGGCTATCCCCTTGGTTGACCAACCAGGTGATTTGTGGTGCCAGCGGGGCCATATTGGTTTTCTTCTCATTTTCCATCCGTGGCAACGGACCGCATGGGCGGGCGGGAGGGCAGAGAGGGCAGGGCAGGCCACGCCAGGCGAGGCAGGAAAGGCTGCAAGGGTATACAGCACAGGTAGGCTGGCAGGCAAGGGCCATGGGGCATGAGCCATGGGGCTTGAGCTACGAGCCTTGCGGCATGGGGTTTGGGGATGGGGCAAACAGGAGGGCAGGCAGCCAGCCACATCCACATGATTAGGGGCCAGACAGCAATCAGGGGCACCGCGGGCCCACTTATGCATGCCAGGCACCCCACCAACCCACGCACGCATGCCAGCCACCCCCGTGCCCACGCACGCATGCCAGCCACCGCCCCCCCACACACAAACCCACTTATGCATGCCAGCCACCCCCCACACCCACGTACGCATGCCAGCCACCCCCCACACCCACGCACGCATGGCAGCCACCCCACGAACCCAGGCACGCATGCCAGCCCCCCCTCAAGCCACTCATGCATGGCAGCCCCCCACCACACCCACGCATGCATGCCACTCCCCCCCACACCCACGCACGCATGCCAGCCACCCCCCACACCCACGTACGCCCCCCCCACACCCACGCACGCATGCCAGCCCCCCCCTCATGCACGCATGCCTGCCAGCCACCCCACAAACCCACGCATGGATGCCAGCCCCCCCCACATGCATGCATGCATGCCAGCCACCCCCCACACCCACGCACGCATGGCAGCCACCCCCCCAACCCACGCACGCATGCCAGCCAACCCCCACATGCACGCATGCTTGCCAGCCACCCCACATGCAAACAAGCCCCCCCCACATGCATGCTTGCATTCCAGCCACCCCACAAACCCACGCACGGATGCCAGCCACCCCACGAGCCCACGCATGCATGCCAGCCACCCCCCACATGCACGCATGGATGCCAGCCACCCCCCACATGCACGTGCATGCCAGCCACCCCCCACACCCACGTACGCATGCCAGCCCCCCCCCCCACACGCATGCATGCCATCCCCCCACAAACCCACACACGCGTGCCAGCCACCCCCACACCCACGCACTTATGTCACCCCCCCCCCCACACACGCATGCATGCCACCCCCCCCCAAACCCACACACGCGTGCCAGCCCCCCCCACATGCACGCATGCATGCCAGCCACCCCACCAACCCACTTATGCATGCCAGCCACCCCCGTCACCAACGTACGCATGCCGTCCCCCCCCACACCCACGCACGCATGCCAGCCTGCCCCGCCCCACATGCGTGCATGGCAGCTCCCCCCAAACCCACGCATGCATGCCAGCCACCCCCCACACCCACGCATGCATGCCAGCCACCCCACAAACCCACGCATGCATGGCAGCTCCCCACCACACCAACGAATGCATGCCAGCCCCCCCCCACATGCAAGCATGCAGCCTAGTGCCAGCCATCCCCTAAACCCACGCATGCATGCCAGCCACCCCCACACCCACGAATGCATGCCAGCCCCCCCGCAAACCCACACACGCTTGCCACCCCCCCACACATGCACGCATGCATGGCAGCCCCCCCACAAACCCACTTATGCATGCCAGCCACCCCCTCACCACAAACCCACGCACGCATGCGAGCCACCCCCCACATGCACGCATACATGACAGCCACCCCCCACATGCACGTGCATGCCAGCCACCCCCCACACCCACATACGCATGCCAGCCACCCCCCACACCCACGCACGCATGGCAGCCACCCCCCACACCCACGTACGCATGCCAGCCACCCCCTAAACACACGCATGCATGGCAGCTCCCCACCACACCCACGAATGGACAGGGCTGGCCTGCCGCGCCCCACGGTCGCGCACAAGGGCACTGTCGAGTCATGTACAAAACATTGTCTACATGAAGCCATAGTGGGCATGACCGATGGTGCATGTGTTTACAAAGGATTGCCACTCAATGAATATTAATGAATGATGAACATTTGAGTTTGCATGGAAGTGTTTGGTCGTTATGGCTGCCGCTAAAGCGGTACCCACATTGTGTCCTGCATGGCATAGCTGCATTGTGAGTTTCAGTTGTTAGGAAGTAATGAGTAAGGAAATACTTGCATGCACTGAACGGCGACGTCTCACAATGTACGGTACTATTCGGACTGCCCGTTGATGTACTAGTAGTAGGACGCGTGCTGGACGTGCCTGTGAGGGACGGAGCGTGGGATCGACGGTGCGGCGGGCCGGCGCGAGCGCGCGCGATGGGAAGCCCCCAAAGGAAGGCCGCCGAGCGTTCGCCCCCCGGCGTAGTAGGCCGGGCCGGTCGGCGGGCTCAACCCGGCATGCCGAAGCTTTCGGCGGGGGCCTCAGGGCCCCTGGTGGCGTAGTGCGTCCGAAAAAGTGGGGGGCCTTGGCCCCCCCACTAGTCCCCTTCTAGTGACTACGATTAACCCCAACGCAAAAGTTTGGCGAACCGTGAGGCCCGAAAAGTGGCCCGTACGAAAACCGCGAGCGCAGGGCGGCCGATAGTCAGGGCGATCCGGGATCCGCGGTGGCGCCCAATCGGAGCAGTTGCCCGAAAAGTGGCAAACTAGGCAGATCGAGTCTCAGGAGTCTGAACGGGGTCTGAAACGGCAGTTACGTCCAGATCCGGTTCAGCACTTTTGCGGGCAGGTGGGAGGCCAGCCAATGGCCGCGGCCAGATAAAAATACGGAACCCGGCACGATGTCGGCTTGTTGCGCGGCCGTCAAACTCTCGGTCGCGAATCAAACAACCTCCTGCAACGGCGGATCTACTGCAGCTAGAGGGCCCATCGCTTGGCCGAGAGCGCGCCGTTCTTTTTGGCCGTAGCGTTCAGTGCGTCAGGTCAACGTAGCGTTCAGAAATCGTTGAGAAACCGTGCAAAAAATGTTTGGATACCGTAAAAATTTAGGCGTTACGGCCGTTTTCCTGTCCGCATTGCGTTCAGAAACCGTTTCACTGAGTTGTTCCGCATCACTTTTCGATTCAGACCGAAGTTATAGTCTGAACATGATGTGACTGATATTTATTCTAAAATTATACGCAAATTTTGAGTTGGAGGAGTGGAGAGTAGTATGATGCTTGCTGGACGAATTTCTGCCATATTCCGTACTTACCAAGCAGGGAAAAAATGACTTGGGAGGATTTTCAAGTGGGTAGTACGCGGTGCTGGACCGCCTGGACGCGCCCAAGCAATCGAACGTGCATACCAGGACTGCGAGGGGGTGAGGGGGCGACATGCTGCGACAGCACCTTGATTTAATTTCCTGCTGGCTGGGGATGGCGGTCAACGCTGCCTGGAAAATTGGCGATGGACAATGCGTGGGCATTGCTTTTAAAGCGTTCAATGTTCAATTTCGATGCGTACCTTTGAATTGTTTCTGATCTGGCTGGACGTCGGTGGGCACTCACGTGCGTGGGAGAGGTTCGGGGCGCTATGGCCTGCTGCGATAGCTAGCGACCTGGAAATGGAATGTCGTTGTAGATTTAGGTATTATGTTATCGTGCTTCTTCGCTTGACGTATTGGGTGCCTAGTGAAATCAGTTTGCTGTTCGTGGAAGGCGTGGGTGTGGCCGACGAGTTTCTGTTGTCGTCACACAATATTGGAATGAACGCTGGATTTGTTGCCACGGGACGTACGCTGGCGATGCCGATGGTGAGTCGTTTGTTTCGATGACCGGGCTAGTGCCTGCTCTCTTTCTGATGCGTTTCCTCGGTTGCGTTGTTTCCATTGGGCCGAATTCACGTAGTCGCAGCGAAGACATAGCGTAGCAAAGGTCTGCGTTTCATTTTTTTAGCCGTGCAGGACGCCATCTTCATGGTCCTTCGGGTTTCCCGTGTCAACGTCCGTTGCCAGAGGATCTGTGATGATTTTTTCTGGAATATACTGGGCGGTGAAAGCCCCTGTGGATGCTTGCCTGGTCATGAGTTTAGGGCGTCATTTACTGCTGTACTCGCTGACATTCATGGTGCTTACTGCGTAAGATAATCTGCCTTGCTTCGCGCGTGGATTTTCACTGGGGTGAAGAGCGCATCTGGTAACTTGTTTAGGTGGTGTATAAGGTGATCAATCAACCATTTGTTCATAGAAGGTGTGACAGTAGAAGGTGTTTTATATTTCTTCAACAAGCAAGTCAAAAGTAATCTCCACTGGCTTACAACCTGAATCTTGCTTTGCTGGGTCTGCTGTGTTCCTGTCTCATTGTGCAGGCTATCCCCTTGGTTGACCAACCAGGTGATTTGTGGTGCCAGCGGGGCCATATTGGTTTTCTTCTCATTTTCCATCCGTGGCAACGGACCGCATGGGCGGGCGGGAGGGCAGAGAGGGCAGGGCAGGCCACGCCAGGCGAGGCAGGAAAGGCTGCAAGGGTATACAGCACAGGTAGGCTGGCAGGCAAGGGCCATGGGGCATGAGCCATGGGGCTTGAGCTACGAGCCTTGCGGCATGGGGTTTGGGGATGGGGCAAACAGGAGGGCAGGCAGCCAGCCACATCCACATGATTAGGGGCCAGACAGCAATCAGGGGCACCGCGGGCCCACTTATGCATGCCAGGCACCCCACCAACCCACGCACGCATGCCAGCCACCCCCGTGCCCACGCACGCATGCCAGCCACCGCCCCCCCCACACACAAACCCACTTATGCATGCCAGCCACCCCCCACACCCACGTACGCATGCCAGCCACCCCCCACACCCACGCACGCATGGCAGCCACCCCACGAACCCAGGCACGCATGCCAGCCCCCCCTCAAGCCACTCATGCATGGCAGCCCCCCACCACACCCACGCATGCATGCCACTCCCCCCCACACCCACGCACGCATGCCAGCCACCCCCCACACCCACGTACGCCCCCCCCACACCCACGCACGCATGCCAGCCCCCCCCTCATGCACGCATGCCTGCCAGCCACCCCACAAACCCACGCATGGATGCCAGCCCCCCCCACATGCATGCATGCATGCCAGCCACCCCCCACACCCACGCACGCATGGCAGCCACCCCCCCAACCCACGCACGCATGCCAGCCAACCCCCACATGCACGCATGCTTGCCAGCCACCCCACATGCAAACAAGCCCCCCCCACATGCATGCTTGCATTCCAGCCACCCCACAAACCCACGCACGGATGCCAGCCACCCCACGAGCCCACGCATGCATGCCAGCCACCCCCCACATGCACGCATGGATGCCAGCCACCCCCCACATGCACGTGCATGCCAGCCACCCCCCACACCCACGTACGCATGCCAGCCCCCCCCCCCACACGCATGCATGCCATCCCCCCACAAACCCACACACGCGTGCCAGCCACCCCCACACCCACGCACTTATGTCACCCCCCCCCCCACACACGCATGCATGCCACCCCCCCCCAAACCCACACACGCGTGCCAGCCCCCCCCACATGCACGCATGCATGCCAGCCACCCCACCAACCCACTTATGCATGCCAGCCACCCCCGTCACCAACGTACGCATGCCGTCCCCCCCCACACCCACGCACGCATGCCAGCCTGCCCCGCCCCACATGCGTGCATGGCAGCTCCCCCCAAACCCACGCATGCATGCCAGCCACCCCCCACACCCACGCATGCATGCCAGCCACCCCACAAACCCACGCATGCATGGCAGCTCCCCACCACACCAACGAATGCATGCCAGCCCCCCCCCACATGCAAGCATGCAGCCTAGTGCCAGCCATCCCCTAAACCCACGCATGCATGCCAGCCACCCCCACACCCACGAATGCATGCCAGCCCCCCCGCAAACCCACACACGCTTGCCACCCCCCCACACATGCACGCATGCATGGCAGCCCCCCCACAAACCCACTTATGCATGCCAGCCACCCCCCTCACCACAAACCCACGCACGCATGCGAGCCACCCCCCACATGCACGCATACATGACAGCCACCCCCCACATGCACGTGCATGCCAGCCACCCCCCACACCCACATACGCATGCCAGCCACCCCCCACACCCACGCACGCATGGCAGCCACCCCCCACACCCACGTACGCATGCCAGCCACCCCCTAAACACACGCATGCATGGCAGCTCCCCACCACACCCACGAATGGACAGGGCTGGCCTGCCGCGCCCCACGGTCGCGCACAAGGGCACTGTCGAGTCATGTACAAAACATTGTCTACATGAAGCCATAGTGGGCATGACCGATGGTGCATGTGTTTACAAAGGATTGCCACTCAATGAATATTAATGAATGATGAACATTTGAGTTTGCATGGAAGTGTTTGGTCGTTATGGCTGCCGCTAAAGCGGTACCCACATTGTGTCCTGCATGGCATAGCTGCATTGTGAGTTTCAGTTGTTAGGAAGTAATGAGTAAGGAAATACTTGCATGCACTGAACGGCGACGTCTCACAATGTACGGTACTATTCGGACTGCCCGTTGATGTACTAGTAGTAGGACGCGTGCTGGACGTGCCTGTGAGGGACGGAGCGTGGGATCGACGGTGCGGCGGGCCGGCGCGAGCGCGCGCGATGGGAAGCCCCCAAAGGAAGGCCGCCGAGCGTTCGCCCCCCGGCGTAGTAGGCCGGGCCGGTCGGCGGGCTCAACCCGGCATGCCGAAGCTTTCGGCGGGGGCCTCAGGGCCCCTGGTGGCGTAGTGCGTCCGAAAAAGTGGGGGGCCTTGGCCCCCCCACTAGTCCCCTCTAGTGACTACGATTAACCCCAACGCAAAAGTTTGGCGAACCGTGAGGCCCGAAAAGTGGCCCGTACGAAACCGCGAGCGCAGGGCGGCCGATAGTCAGGGCGATCCGGGATCCGCGGTGGCGCCCAATCGGGCAGTTGCCCGAAAAGTGGCAAACTAGGGAGATCGACTGTCAGGAGTTCTGAACGGGGTCTGAAACGGCAGTTACGTCCAGATCGGGTTCAGCACTTTTGCGGGCAGATGGGAGGCCAGCCAATGGCCGCGGCCAGATAAAAATACGGAACCCGGCACGATGTCGGCTTCTTTGCGGCCGTCAAACTCTTTGATCGCGAATCAAACATCCCATGGACTGCGGCGATCAACTGCGGCTACTGAGCCCATCGCTTGGCCGAGAGCGCGCCGTCCTAAAAATTCGTAGCGTTCAGTGCGTCAGTTCGACGGAGCGTTCAGAAATTGTTTAGAAACCGTGAAAAAAATGTTTAGATACCGTGAAATTTTGGGCGTTACGGCCGTTTTGTTGTCGGCATTTCGTTCAGAAACCGTTTCACTGAGTTGTTCCGCATCACTTTTCAATTCAGACCGAAGTTATAGTCTGAGCATGATGTGACTGATATTTATTCTAAAATTATACGCAAATTTTTAGTTGGAGGAGTGGAGAGTAGTAGGATGCTTGCTGGACGAATTTCTGCCAGATTCCGTACTTACCAAGCTGGGAAAAAATGTTGGGAGGATTTTCAAGTGGGTAGTACGCGGTGCTGGACCGCCTGGACGCGCCCAAGCAATCGAACGTGCATAAACCAGGACTGCGAGGGGGTGAGGGGGCGACATGCTGCGACAGCACTTAATTTAATTTCCTGCTGGCTGGGGATGGCGGTCAACGCTGCCTGGAAAATTGGGGATGGACAATGCGTGGGCATTGCTTTTATAGCGTTCAATGTTCCATTTCGATGCGTACCTTTGAATTGTTTCTGATCTGGCTGGACGTCGGTGGGCAGTCACGTGCGTGGGAGAGGTTCGGGGCGCTAAGGCCTGCTGCGATAGCTAGCGACCTGGAAATGGAATGTCGTTGTAGATTTAGGTATTATGTTATCGTGCTTCTTTGCTTGACGTATTGGGTGCCTAGTGAAATCAGTTTGCTGTTCGTGGAAGGCGTGGGTGTGGCCGACGAGTTTCTGTTGTCGTCACACAATATTGGAATGAACGCTGGATTTGTTGCGACGGGACGTACGCTGGCGATGCCGATGGTGAGTCGTTTGTTTCGATGACCGTGCTAGTGCCTGCTCTCTTTCTGATGCGTTTCCTCGGTTGCGTTGTTTCCATTTGGCAGAATTCACGTAGTCGCAGCGAAGACATAGCGTAGCAAGGGTCTGCGTTTCATTTTCTTAGCCGTGCAGGACGCCATCTTCATGGTCCTTCGGGTTTCCCGTGTCAACGTCCGTTGCCAGAGGATCTGTGATGCTTTTTTCTGGAATATACTGGGCGGTGAAAGCCCCTGTGGATGCTTGCCTGGTAACGAGTTTAGGGCGTCGTTTACTGCTGTACTCGCTGACATTCATGGTGCTTACTGCGTAAGATAATCTGCCTTGCTTCGCGCGTGGATTTTCACTGGGCTGAAGAGCGCGTCTGGTAACATGTTTACGTGGTGTATAAGGTGATCAATCAACCATTTGTTCATAGAAGGTGTGACAGTAGAAGGTGTTTTATATTTCTTCATCAAGCAAGTCAAAAGTAATCTCCACTGGCTTACAACCTGAATCTTGCTTTGCTGGGTCTGCTGTGTTCCTGTCTCATTGTGCAGGCTATCCCCTTGGTTGACCAACCAGGTGATTTGTGGTGCCAGCGAGGCCATATTGGTTTTCTTCTCATTTTCCATCCGTGGCAACGGACCGCATGGGCGGGCGGGAGGGCAGAGAGGTCAGGGCAGGCCAGGCCAGGCGAGGCAGGAAAGGCTGCAAGGGTATGCAGCACAGGTAGGCTGGCAGGCAAGGGCCATGGGGCATGAGCCATGGGGCTTGAGCTACGAGCCTTGCGGCATGGGGTTTGGGGATGGGGAAAACAGGAGGGCAGGCAGCCAGCCACATCCACATGATTAGGGGCCAGACAGCAATCAGGGGCACCGCGGGCCCACTTATGCATGCCAGGCACCCCACCAACCCACGCACGCATGCCAGCCACCCCCATGCCCACGCACGCATGCCAGCCACCCCCCCCCACACACAAACCCACTTATGCATGCCAGCCACCCCCCACACCCACGTACGCATGCCTGCCACCCCCCACACCCACGCACGCATGGCAGCCACCCCACGAACCCAGGCACGCATGCCAGCCCCCCCCTCAAGCCACGCATGCATGGCAGCCCCCCACCACACCCACGCATGCATGCCACTCCCCCCCACACCCACGCACGCATGCCAGCCACCCCCATACCCACCTACGCCCCCCCCATACCCACGCACGCATGCCAGCCCCCCCCTCACGTACGCATGCATGCCAGCCACCCCACACATGCACGCATGGATGCCAGCCACCCCCACATGCATGCATGCATGCCAGCCCCCCCCACACCCACGCATGCATGGCAGCCGCCCCCCCAACCCACGCACGCATGCCAGCCAACCCCCACATGCACGCATGCTTGCCAGCCACCCCACATGCAAACAAGGCCCCCCCCACATGCATGCTTGCATTCCAGCCACCCCACAAACCCATGCACGCATGCCAGCCACCCCCACACCCACGCACGCATGCCAGCCACCCCACGAGCCCACGCATGCATGCCAGCCACCCCCACAAACCCACGCATGCATGCCAGCCACCCCCCACATGCACGTGCATGCCAGCCACCCCCCACACCCACGTACGCATGCCAGCCACCCCCCACACCCACGCACGCATGCCAGCCCACCCCACGAACCCACGCACGCATGCCAGCCCCCCCCTAAACCCACGCACGCATGGCAGCCCACCCCCAAACCCAGGCACGCATGCCAGCCACCCCCACACCCACGCACTTATGTCAGCCCCCCCCACACACACGCATGCATGCCAGCCCCACCCCAAACCCATGCACGCGTGCCAGCCCCCCCCACATGCACGCATGCATGCCAGCCACCCCACAAACCCACTTATGCATGCCAGCCACCCCCGTCACCAAGTACGCATGCCGTCCCCCCCCACACCCACGCACGCATGCCAGCCTGCCCCGCCCCACATGCGTGCATGGCAGCTCCCACCCACACCCACGCATGCATGCTAGCCACTCCACAAACCCATGCACGCATGCCAGCCACCCCCACACCCACGCACGCATGCCACCCCCCCCACAAACCCACGCATGCATGCCAGCCACCCCCCACATGCACGCATGCATGCCAGCCACCCCCACACCCACATACGCATGCCAGCCCCCCCCCCTAAACCCACGCATGCATGGTAGCTGCCCACCACACCCACGAACGGACAGGGATGGCCTGCCGCACCCCACGGTCGCGCACAAGGGCACTGTCGAGTCATGTACAAAACTTTGTCTACATGAAGTCATAGTGGGCATGACCGATGGTGCATGTGTTTACAAAGGATTGCCACTCAATGAATATTAATGAATGATCAACATGGGAGTTTGCATGGGAGTGTTTGGTCGTTATGGCTGCCGCTTGCAAAAAGCGGTACCCACATTGTGTCCTGCATGGCATAGCTGCATTGTGAGTTCCAGTTGTTAGGAAGTAATGAGTAAGGAAATACTTGCATGCAATGAACGGCGACGTCTCACAATATACGGTACTATTCTGATTGGGTTGATGTACTAGTAGTACGACGCGTGCTGGACGTGCCCGTGAGGGACGGAGCGTGGGATCGACGGTGCGGCGGGCCGGCGCGGGCGCGCGCGATGGGAAGCCCCCAAAGGAAGGCCGCCGAGCGTTCGCCCCCCGGCGTAGTGTCCGGGCCGGTCGGCGGGCTCAACCCGGCGGGTCGAAGCTTTCGGCGGGGGCCTCAGGGCCCCTGGTGGCGTAGTGCGTCCGAATAAGTGGGGGGCCTTGGCCCCCCACTAGTCCCCTCTAGTGACTACGATTAACCCCAACGCAAAAGTTTGGCGAACCGTGAGGCCCGAAAAGTGGCCCGTACGAAAACCGCGAGCGCAGGGCGGCCGATAGTCAGGGCGATCCGGGGATCCGCGGTGGCGCCCAATCGGAGCAGTTGCCCGAAAAGTGGCAAACTAGGCAGATCGACTGTCACAAAGTCTGAACGGGGTCTGAAACGGCAGTTACGTCCAGATCCGGTTCAGCACTTTTGCGGGCAGGTGGGAGGCCAGCCAATGTCCGCGGCCAGATAAAAATACGGAACCCGGCACGATGTCGGCTTCTTCGCGGCCGTCAAACTCTTTGATCGCGAATCAAACTTCCCATGGACTGCGGCGATCAACTGCGGCTACTGGGCCCATCGCTTGGCCGAGAGGGCGCCGTCCTAAAAATTCGTAGCGTTCAGTGCGTCAGTTCGACGGATCGTTCAGAAATTGTTGAGAAACCGTGGAAATAATGTTTAGAAACCGTGAAATTTTGGGCGTTACGGCCGTTTTGTTGTCGGCATTTCGTTCAGAAACCGTTTCACTGAGTTGTTCCGCATCACTTTTCGATTCAGACCGAAGTTATAGTCTGAGCATGATGTGACTGATATTTATTCTAAAATTATACGCAAATTTTGAGTTGGAGGAGTGGAGAGTAGTAGGATGCTTGCTGGACGAATTTCTGCCAGATTCCGTACTTACCAAGCTGGGAAAAAATGTTTTGGAGGATTTTCAAGTGGGTAGTACGCGGTGCTGGACCGCCTGGACGCGCCCACGCAATCGAACGTGCATAAACCAGGACTGCGAGGGGGTGAGGGGGCGACATGCTGCGACAGCACTTAATTTAATTTCCTGCTGGCTGGGGATGGCGGTCAACGCTGCCTGGAAAATTGGGGATGGACAATGCGTGGGCATTGCTTTTATAGCGTTCAATGTTCCATTTCGATGCGTACCCTTGAATTGTTTCTGATCTGGCTGGACGTCGGTGGGCAGTCACGTGCGTGGGAGAGGTTCGGGGCGCTAAGGCCTGCTGCGATAGCTAGCGACCTGGAAATGGAATGTCGTTGTAGATTTAGGTATTATGTTATCGTGCTTCTTTGCTTGACGTATTGGGTGCCTAGTGAAATCAGTTTGCTGTTCGTGGAAGGCGTGGGTGTGGCCGACGAGTTTCTGTTGTCGTCACACAATATTGGAATGAACGCTGGATTTGTTGCGACGGGACGTACGCTGGCGATGCCGATGGTGAGTCGTTTGTTTCGATGACCGTGCTAGTGCCTGCTCTCTTTCTGATGCGTTTCCTCGGTTGCGTTGTTTCCATTTGGCAGAATTCACGTAGTCGCAGCGAAGACATAGCGTAGCAAGGGTCTGCGTTTCATTTTCTTAGCCGTGCAGGACGCCATCTTCATGGTCCTTCGGGTTTCCCGTGTCAACGTCCGTTGCCAGAGGATCTGTGATGCTTTTTTCTGGAATATACTGGGCGGTGAAAGCCCCTGTGGATGCTTGCCTGGTAACGAGTTTAGGGCGTCGTTTACTGCTGTACTCGCTGACATTCATGGTGCTTACTGCGTAAGATAATCTGCCTTGCTTCGCACGTGGATTTTCACTGGGCTGAAGAGCGCGTCTGGTAACATGTTTACGTGGTGTATAAGGTGATCAATCAACCATTTGTTCATAGAAGGTGTGACAGTAGAAGGTGTTTTATATTTCTTCATCAAGCAAGTCAAAAGTAATCTCCACTGGCTTACAACCTGAATCTTGCTTTGCTGGGTCTGCTGTGTTCCTGTCTCATTGTGCAGGCTATCCCCTTGGTTGACCAACCAGGTGATTTGTGGTGCCAGCGAGGCCATATTGGTTTTCTTCTCATTTTCCATCCGTGGCAACGGACCGCATGGGCGGGCGGGAGGGCAGAGAGGTCAGGGCAGGCCAGGCCAGGCGAGGCAGGAAAGGCTGCAAGGGTATGCAGCACAGGTAGGCTGGCAGGCAAGGGCCATGGGGCATGAGCCATGGGGCTTGAGCTACGAGCCTTGCGGCATGGGGTTTGGGGATGGGGAAAACAGGAGGGCAGGCAGCCAGCCACATCCACATGATTAGGGGCCAGACAGCAATCAGGGGCACCGCGGGCCCACTTATGCATGCCAGGCACCCCACCAACCCACGCACGCATGCCAGCCACCCCCATGCCCACGCACGCATGCCAGCCACCCCCCCCACACACACAAACCCACTTATGCATGCCAGCCACCCCCCACACCCACGTACGCATGCCTGCCACCCCCCACACCCACGCACGCATGGCAGCCACCCCACGAACCCAGGCACGCATGCCAGCCCCCCCTCAAGCCACGCATGCATGGCAGCCCCCCACCACACCCACGCATGCATGCCACTCCCCCCCACACCCACGCACGCATGCCAGCCACCCCCCATACCCACCTACGCCCCCCCCATACCCACGCACGCATGCCAGCCCCCCCCTCACGTACGCATGCATGCCAGCCACCCCACACATGCACGCATGGATGCCAGCCACCCCCACATGCATGCATGCATGCCAGCCCCCCCCACACCCACGCATGCATGGCAGCCGCCCCCCCAACCCACGCACGCATGCCAGCCAACCCCCACATGCACGCATGCTTGCCAGCCACCCCACATGCAAACAAGGCCCCCCCACATGCATGCTTGCATTCCAGCCACCCCACAAACCCATGCACGCATGCCAGCCACCCCCACACCCACGCACGCATGCCAGCCACCCCACGAGCCCACGCATGCATGCCAGCCACCCCCACAAACCCACGCATGCATGCCAGCCACCCCCCACATGCACGTGCATGCCAGCCACCCCCCACACCCACGTACGCATGCCAGCCACCCCCCACACCCACGCACGCATGCCAGCCCACCCCACGAACCCACGCACGCATGCCAGCCCCCCCTAAACCCACGCACGCATGGCAGCCCACCCCCAAACCCAGGCACGCATGCCAGCCACCCCCACACCCACGCACTTATGTCAGCCCCCCCCCACACACACGCATGCATGCCAGCCCCACCCCAAACCCATGCACGCGTGCCAGCCCCCCCCACATGCACGCATGCATGCCAGCCACCCCACAAACCCACTTATGCATGCCAGCCACCCCCGTCACCAAGTACGCATGCCGTCCCCCCCCACACCCACGCACGCATGCCAGCCTGCCCCGCCCCACATGCGTGCATGGCAGCTCCCACCCACACCCACGCATGCATGCTAGCCACTCCACAAACCCATGCACGCATGCCAGCCACCCCCACACCCACGCACGCATGCCACCCCCCCCACAAACCCACGCATGCATGCCAGCCACCCCCCACATGCACGCATGCATGCCAGCCACCCCCCACACCCACATACGCATGCCAGCCCCCCCCCCTAAACCCACGCATGCATGGTAGCTGCCCACCACACCCACGAACGGACAGGGATGGCCTGCCGCACCCCACGGTCGCGCACAAGGGCACTGTCGAGTCATGTACAAAACTTTGTCTACATGAAGTCATAGTGGGCATGACCGATGGTGCATGTGTTTACAAAGGATTGCCACTCAATGAATATTAATGAATGATCAACATGGGAGTTTGCATGGGAGTGTTTGGTCGTTATGGCTGCCGCTTGCAAAAAGCGGTACCCACATTGTGTCCTGCATGGCATAGCTGCATTGTGAGTTCCAGTTGTTAGGAAGTAATGAGTAAGGAAATACTTGCATGCAATGAACGGCGACGTCTCACAATATACGGTACTATTCTGATTGGGTTGATGTACTAGTAGTACGACGCGTGCTGGACGTGCCCGTGAGGGACGGAGCGTGGGATCGACGGTGCGGCGGGCCGGCGCGGGCGCGCGCGATGGGAAGCCCCCAAAGGAAGGCCGCCGAGCGTTCGCCCCCCGGCGTAGTGTCCGGGCCGGTCGGCGGGCTCAACCCGGCGGGTCGAAGCTTTCGGCGGGGGCCTCAGGGCCCCTGGTGGCGTAGTGCGTCCGAATAAGTGGGGGGCCTTGGCCCCCCCACTAGTTGCCCTTTATACTACTTTTTGGCTGCGCCATTTGTTCCGCAAACTCTTCCGGCAAACGTTGTCCGTACCCGAGTAGCGCGAAAATCCGAACGCCAAATTTGTTTACGCAAAATCTTTACGCAGATCGCGGCCGTAGGCTTTCTAGCGGCCTGTCACCGCGTAGCGTCTGGCGCCGAAACTTTTCTCAACACCGAACTCAAACAAATACCTGCCAACCGTCAATCAGTAAAAGCGTTTCTTGTTGAAACTGCCGTAACCTCCTCGTAACCGTGAATTTTTCCGAGTAGCTAAGCGCCGAAGCCTTGCGTTTCGAGTGGAGCTTGAAATTGGCCTAGGCGTTTGGAACGGACGAGGGAAATTGGCAAGGAAAACGGCGAGGAGAGGACCGATTCAAGGGGTATTTGGCGGTTGCTGGCAAAAAGCGAGAAAGCTGACGGACGGACCTGACCTACTGACAGACCAGGTTTAGTTGCGGTTCGGTTCAGCCACCGGCTTCCCAAAATAGGCCAGCAAACCGTCCGGCACCATGAGTTTGCATGGAATCGTGGCGTAATCCATGGAATCACAGGCTGTGGCCGGCCGTACAGGTTCGGCTGTCTTGCTAGTGGGCGGGCTGTGTAAGCGGGAGTGTACGGCTGTGCTGGTACTCGCCGTTGAGGCACAAAAAGCCGTTGAGGCACAGAATCTGCCAAGTAGCGGGGGTTCGGGGGCGGAGCCCCCGATCTTGTCACTGCACCTATTCTTAGGACTGAGTTCAACTCAGTCCTATTCTTAGGACTGAGTTTTTGGGTTTCGTAGAAAATTCGCCCAAGTCGGAATGTTTGTCAAAAAAATTCCCTCAAAATTTATTCAAATACTACGTGAAATGACCTTTCTTAGACATATTTTTGCGATTTTTTTGGATTTTGTTTGGGCGGCTAAATGTACGGTCAAAGTACAGGTGGTAAGGGTACTTTTTCACGTGAAACGCGAGTTCCGGAAATGCACGACCTAGCCATGGCGGCTTGCGCCCATGCATGCAGTTTACGTTTGCGGACGATTTAGCTGGTAAAACCCAGGAAATAGATTTTATATGTCCTAAAGATGACACAAACCAATTTTTAGCTCCCGGGGATGCGATTTACCAGGTGTCGGCACTGCTCTTGCTGGAAAAAACTGCGACCAGGCAGGTTGACGGAATTGATGACTAAATTTACTTTACGGTGCATTTCGAAGGGTTTATATGCTTCTTTCTACTTATTATCATGCATGTGTGTAGAATTAAGTCAGTGGCAGTAAAGAGTTGATTATTTCGACCACTCTGTCATGTCATGGTTTGTGTGCCGCGAGTGTCACTTTTGCGGGCACCGCCTGGGCCAAGATAACGCCATCCGTGCACGGTAAAGCTGAAATATCGTCACCTCATCGTTTTGTTATGTTCTTACATGAGTTAGAGCTTGCAAGGCGCTGTCAGTTTCGAATCTTGATGCGCTTTCTTGACCGTTGCCTGCCCCTCTCTAAACCCCCCATTTTGTATGATGTTACCAGGCATTTGCCTTACCCTAGTGTACTTTTGCAGTTTTTTAGGCGCTGTATGGGTTTAAATACCTTCATAGATGTTAGTTATTCTTTTGCTACGTTCATACTGCGTGATTGTATGGCCATGGGCTGCATCCAGCGTGCTTTCAAGCTTATACGGGTGAGTGAAGAATCTTGGTGATAAACCACTGTCATCATGTGCCAGCAAGTATGTTGGCCATGCCATGGCAAGGCAAAACAGTGTTAGCCATCTCTATTCTTGTTAAAAACAATTGAAATATGCTTAACCTACCCATTATATTGGTGGTTAAGGCTCATAATAAAACCCTTTGTAGGTAGGTATCAATGCCCATTCCCTACGTGCGTGCATAGGCTCTCACACATATACTAAGGTACAATATAACTGCAATATGATGATGCAAGTATGTATTCCTGTTATGCTAGAAGGGAAATGAGTTGATTGGCATGGTTGGTTGCCACGGTGGTGTGTAGTATGACCGCACTTACATGCTTGCACATTGCTAGCAACCTCGAAACCCATTCTTAGGGCTGGTGGTTTTTGGCGAGTTTCAGGTAGAGGCTGTGGCCAAATTGAGCCCAGTTTTTTGCCATGTTTCAAGAACTATATTGTTTACACGCCTATATTTTTTCAACATGCATATGGATTTTATTGAATTTTCCCAACTCGTCCTTCCACAGAAAATTGCCAAATCGCGAGCATGGGTTGACACCCTTGTAAAATTTTACATGATTTGGTCAACATATGATTTTTTAGGCATATGCCCAAGCATTAGCATGATATTGAGTGCTCTGATGCATATCAAACATATGGGGTACCCCCCTATATACCCTTACCGCTACATGTTCTCAAAGTTGGCATACTCAGTCCTATTTTTAGGACTGAGTTATGACGTACGACGTGTTAACCGTTCCCCATACTGTTGTAGACCCTTTCTTGCATGCTGATGAACTTTTGAATGTCTCTGTGTTGGTAGATAGCGCCGGGTGCGGCTAGCTCCTTTGTGAGCGAGGCCCTAGTTAGGCGTTTAGGACTAGTCCCTATCCCTCACACCAAACCTGTCACTGTTCATTATGCTGACGGTCGCACCAGTCATTCCCCGGGTACGGTGTCCCTTCCCCTGGTCATACAAGGACGTACTATCAACCTGACGGCCACTATAGGCCCTATCACTACCGCTGATGTATTACTAGGATTAGATTGGCACCAGGATAATAAGATTACTATTAATTATGATACCATGGTCATTTGGTTTCCAGATAGCTCTTACTGGGTACCGGAACGTCATTATAGATTAGAAAATTTATCCTTGGTAGATATTACTCCTCCTACACCTGTTGATCCTCCTGTAAGACCTATACCTGAAGTATTAATGTCCAATGAAGAATTGCGATCTGAACTAAAGGAATATGGATACCTATTATGTATGTTCCTTCAGTTAGAAGTACAAGAGATACCTATCACTAATAATAGTGTGGACATAGATATAAACACAGTGGATACAATAGGAGTGGGATTTACTGAAAATGAAATAGTCAGATACATGGCTGTGATAGATGCCTCAAAAGTTTTTGAAGAAAAGACTCCTTCCTATCCTCCTCCTCGTTCTGTTTTACACCGTGTAGTCATCAAGGACGGTGCAGTTCCTACGCACTCTCCGATGTATAGAATGGGCCCTACCGAGTTAAAGGAACTAAAACAGATTTTAGTGTCACTATTAGAAGCAGGATTGATAGAGCCTAGTAACTCTCCCTACTCAGCTGGTGTCCTGTTAGTTCCTAAGCCAAATGGCAAGTTTCGCCTGATTATAGGAAGTTGAATGATATTACTGTGAAGTCTAAATACCCTCTACCTCGTATTGATGATATATTTAATAAGGTTAAAGGTTCTACGTGTTTCACAGTACTGGATTGTGCGGATGGTTTTTGGCAACTGCGTATAGCTCCTGAGGATTGCCATAAAACCGCCTTTGCTACCCCTTTTGGTCATTACCAGTTTAGAGTAGCGGCTATGGGACTCTGTAACTCTCCTGCCTCTTTTCAAATGTTAATGAATGAAGTGCTTAGACCTGTTATGGGGAATTCTCACCTTCCTCAAGTGTCCTCTGATTTAAAGGATCCTTCCTTCTCCTCTGTTTCTTTATCTGAGCATGACCGTTCTTGTGCTCAGGCTTACTTAGATGATATCCTTATTTACTCCCCTGATTTTGAAACGCACCTACGTGATTTAAAGAAAGTATTAGAGATAATGGCTGAAAATTCCTTGTGGGCTCGCCGTGCTAAAGTTCGTTCTGGTAGGAGTGTACCATTTTTAGGACACGTCTTGTCAGATGCCGGGGTCGCTACCGACCCGGATAAAACTAAGTCAATTCAGGAATGGCCTACCCCTACCGACGTTAAAGGTGTACGTAGTTTTCTAGGGATTGCCTCTTACTATAGGCGTTTTATCCTGCGTTTCGCAACTATAGCAGCCCCTATTAATCATTTATTAAAGAAGGATATCCCCTTTGTCTGGAGTAGTGAATGTCAGTCGGCCTTTCAGTGTCTAAAATCCCTACTCCTCTCCCCTCCCGTACTCATCCTACCGGATACTACTAAACCCTTTGTGGTAGCTACAGACGCTAGTAAGGTAGCTATAGGGGGCGTCCTTCTCCAGGATCAGGGTCAGGGCTTACAGCCAATTGAGTACATCTAGGACAATGCTCCCTGCGGAGCGTAACTATCCCGTACACCAGCAGGAACTTTTAGCAGTGCTGTATTGTTGCCATGCGTGGCAGCACTTTCTTAAAGGTGCTCAATTTGATGTCTGCCTGAATGAACCCTGTGAAATAGATCCTTATAGATTAGTTATCCAAACAGATCACCGTCCCCTTACTCATCTTCTCTCCCAACCCAACCTTACCCCTCGTCAAGCGCGCTGGATGGAGTTCTTAGCACAGTTTTCCCCTTTTAAACTTCAGTATGTTAAGGGTGTAGATAATATAGTACCAGATGCACTCTCCCGTCGCGCAGATTACTCCTTTTTCGAGGACCTGGATGTTCTCAATACTACTCTAGTTCCTACTACTATGGGTGTAACCCCTTATGGTGAACTACCTGATGATGAATCCTATGCCTATCTCTTTCATACTGCTGTTCGCATGCCTGATCTCCTTTCTCACGTAGGACTCTCTCTCCCGTGTGAGGCCCTTCCTGTGGTCTCGGTGGGGGGGAGGGGAAAAATAAAATTTCTATACCGCTTAGCCATATAGCGACTAGGTCAGGAAAGTCTTATGATAACATAGTTCCTTTAGGACCTCCCCTTCTCTTTGGCAAGGCGGTAGGAGACCTCTTTAAACCTGTTCTGGATACCTCTGTAGCGATGCCTACCTCTGATCTTGAACGCCTTATTAGTAGATTTACGGCCACTGAGCCGGAAGCCTTAGCTGCCATTGCAGCCCATCCCCAACAATTAGGCAAGCACCCTTGTAAATTTGTAGGTGGGTTTTTATATGTGCAAATAGCAGATTCTCCCCCTCAATGGCGCCTGTATGTCCCTCCTATCTGTCGCTCCTCCTTGCTCTTTGAGTTGCATGACTTACCTGCTCATCAGGGTGGTAAACGGGTACGGGACCTAGTAGCCCGCTCTTATTACTGGCCTTCCCTTTTCAAGGATGTAGATGAGTATGTTAGAACCTGTCAATCTTGCCAGGAGATGAAACCCAATAATGTAGGACAGATAGCAGAACCTAGGACCCTACCCGATCCCATCATGCCGTGGGACTCTATCATGATGGATTTTGTAGGACCTTTTAGAAAGAATGATAGAGGTAGTGCCCAGATCCTTGTGTTCGTAGATCGTTTTACTCGTATGTGTCATCTCGTGCCGTGTCCTTTAGAACTCACCGCACGTGATTGCGCACGCCTATACCTTAATAACGTTTACAGATATCATGGTTTGAGTAGGCAGTTTATTAGTGATAAAGATAAGTTATTTACCTCAGATTTTTGGCAGCAGTTTTTCGCTGCCATCGGTACCAAGGTTACATACGGTACTGCCTACCACTCCTCCTCCTCTCATTTAGTAGAGCGTCTTAATAGGGTAGTGGAAGAAGCGCTTAGGCACTATGTTAATGGCTCGGGAAGTGATTGGGAGGATTATTTATGTTTGGTCCGGGTTGGTCAGTACGCCGTACGGAGCCGCAAAAATACGGGAAAACGTACACTGAAGGCCTCCGCCGTATATACGCGTACTTTACTTCAGAATACGCGGTTTGGACTTAGAATTTTTCGGGGGTACCAGCGGGCAGCGGGCACTGGCGCGGTGCCCAGGTTCTGGGCGCGGCGCGTTCACTGCACATTTGAGATTTTTACTACTAGAAGTAGATGCGTACAGTTCTTTCCATAAAGCGCAAGCCTTGCAAAATCTTTGGCCGGTAGGAGACAGCTAGGACTAGGTACATACATAACGCATAATGCCAGCAAATGCCAGCTGTGCTACTGACGGTGTAATGCAATATAGCGACGACGAGGCCAGTGCGACTGTGCGATAGTGTGCAGCCATTTTCGATTTGCAGCCATGCCGAAGAAAGGGCCTGAATGGGATTTCGTTGTCGAGAAGAAAGAAGCAGTCACAGCTAGATGCTGTTAGTAACACAACGCAGTATGTGTCGAGGATGTTCTGCTCATTTTGCAACAAGAACTTCTCCTACAAGGCGGGGCCAATCAGCGTATTCCGAGTCCGTGCACACTTTGCCGGAATCGCAGGGGAAGGGATGTTACCCTGCGACAAAATTCCACCGAATATCCGGAGCAGGTTTCTCAGGATTGCTAACAACAAGTTGCAGAAGTCAGACGCCAAGAAGCAGCACAATTTGAACAGGGCAATGGCGGAGATGGGAGGGGCTGCGCCGGCTGATCATGACTTGTCGTCGGTTCCCAGCAAAGGCCAGCTGAGCATCACCAAATGGCTGGTTCCCGTCGACGAGAAAGGTGTCCAGCTGCTGGCTGCCGAATTTTTTATCGAGAACGGCATTGCCTTCAATGCGGCTGAGAGCGCCTCTTTCAAGCAGATGGTGGCCGGCATGATCCAGTACAAAGGAGGGCACGCCACCCCTCCTTCTCGGAGTTGTGTCTTATGTTCTCTCATGCATTATATAGTAGTGGATGGCTTTCCTTACAATCAATTTATTAATTGATTCCTTACTATTCCCGTTGCAGCCTGCTCCCCCCTGCATTTAACAAATCATAATCAGATAGGATTCCAGGGCATAATTAAATGGAAGATGTTAATAAATAAGCATATACACCAATTTCAGTTGCAATAACTGCATGACCATCATCAAGGAGCGTGCTAATTGGGTGACTGACAATTGGACCACAAAAACTGTCGCGTATTTTACCGCCACGTATTTTACACCCCCCACGTATAATACGCGTATTTTAGGTCCGCGTATTATACCCCGTACCCGTATTTGCCAACCCGGTGTTTGGTAGAGTTCTCCCTTAACAATTGCCCCCAGGCTGCGCATGGATATACGCCCTTCTTCCTAGATACTGGTAGACAGCCTCTTACTCCTACCTCTCTCTTAGCTAGTCCTCTACGGGACAGGGACGATGTGTCCCGGGATACTGTAGAAGGTGTACAGGCCTTACTACCGTAGTGGCCCCAATATCTGTACGCGTAATTATCGTACGAATACTTTTAGGAATTTTTGTTACGTGTACGAGAACTTTTGGGAATTATTTTTACTGTACGTACGTATAATGTCAGGGTATATTCAAGGGTGCGCGAGTAGTAGGTAGTTCAGTTCAGTTTGACTGAACTGCATGTAGGTACTAGGTAGTAGTAGCCATTTAGCTAACTGAATGCCAGCGGGCGGGTATATTGTGATGGTGTATGGGATAAATAAAAAATGCACAGTTTACCTCTGAGTCATGTCTCAACGCAGATCAAACGAAGTTTGCGCGCGAAAACTCCCTCCGGGCGCCGCGCCACGGGTAGCTAGGCTTTAAGGTCTGCGCCGCGCTGCGCTGGTGGTACCTAATTTTGAGGTGTACGAGGCCCGGAAGAGGGTTTTTTTGGGCCTGTACGAGGTCGATTCGTACATAATTACGCGTACAGATATTGGGACCACTACGGTAGATAGAATGAAAACTGCACATGACCACGCGATTTCAGGGTACCAAAAAGCTCAGTCTAAGTACCTTGCTAGGTTGCGTGCCTCCTTAGATAGAAGAGCGCCTGAGATAGATATAGGAGATCTAGTATTAGTAGAAGGCCCCCGTGTTGGCCGATTTGCTCACAAGTTCGAAGCAGAACTTAAGGTCAAACTTAGGCCCGCCTTCTTAGGACCCTTCCGTGTGTTGTCTAGAGTAGGAAATTTCTTATATAAAATCGATATCCCTACCTCTTGGCAGACACATTCTAACACCTTCCATAGAAGCCAGCTGAAGCTTTACCACCCTAGCACGTTCGCTGGTAGAGAGCTAGCTCCTGCCCCTTTAGAGCATAACCCTGACACTGGGGAGGTAGAAGACGAAGTAGAGAGCATCGTGGCCCATAGAGATATCAAAAAGGGCCGTGGTACCCAGCGCCAGTATAAAGTGAAATGGATGTATGCTCGTAGTGAGGTAGATAAAGTATGGTACACGGAGAGTGAGTTAGATGGTTGTAGTCGTTTGTTGCAGGACTACAAAACCCTACACCAGCTCTAGTTGGCAACCTGCCCCTCCCTTATCGTATTTCTGCTGTTGGTGGGTGGTTGGTTGTCCCCTCCCCTCCGCAGCCATCATGGCTGATCCTACCCCTCCGTCGGAGAGCCGGCCACCTTCCCCTCCGCCACCGGATCCAGAGCTCTACTTCGAGGCCCTTCCGGGCCGCTGGGTGTCACGTTCCAGTTATCCGGGTGGCATCATTCAGTCTGCTCTCCAGGCGCAGCATGCGTCTTTAGTCAGGGCTGCCCTCTTTGGGGTCGCGTGGTTCGGCCCGGCTCCAGATGATCCGCAACAGCTAGTTGTGCATGGATTCGACGATGCCGGGCATTGCCTTTTAGGATGCGGCTCCCGCTGCCCAGCATTAGGGCAGATAGCCGCGGTCCTTCAGTGCCCCCGGGTGTTTTCCTACCTGTCTACCCCTGTGGGTCGCGCTTGCCTACGGGAGGTGTTCCCCTGGCTTCCGGGCGAGGGTGAGGCAGAGGTAGATGACAACCCCTGTGACCTCCTACGGGCGGTTGAGTTCATGGAGATCGCGGACCAGACAGCGGGCGTAGTATTGGGCGACCCTACTCCTACGGACGCACCAGTCGAGGCACAGTACACTCCTGAGTATTCGGCCTCCCCTGCGGCGTCCTCCTCTTCAGTGTCGGCTCCTTCCCCTGTCCCGTCTTCACCAAGGTCGGTCCGGCGCGCATCGGTGGAGCCTACCCCTTTGGGCTCTGATCGTGAGCCTGATCCTCTTTCGGCGACAGTTTCTGCGATGCAGGCGCAGATCCAGTCCCTGACAGCGGCCTTCGGGGCCTTCATGGCGGCCCAGGCGCACGCTCCAGCCACGCCAGGTGGGGTGTCTGCTGTATCTGTGCCCCCTTCCCCTTCGGTCGCCTCGACGTCTACGGGTCCGCCTGTGCCGCGCGAGCCCTCGGTGGCTGCGGGTTCCTCTGTTGCTGCGGCTCCTACGCCTTCGGCTGCCCCTGCGCCTGCTACTGACTTACCTGCGCCTCGGCGCGAGTCCTCCGTCCCAGCGGCCGCGCCCGTCGCCGTCGCTTCCGGGCCGCCCACCGCGTCAGCGCCGCCCTCGCGGGGTTTCTTCAGCGACCCGGGCGGTCTTCCCAGGCTTTGGGAGGGCGGTCCTCCGCAGAGGATTCCGGTGCCCGACTGGAGCTTAGACGGTAACCAGTCGTATGCCGGATTGCCTGTCCCCACGGGCCCTGTTTTCAACATGTGGCCTGGGGGTGCTCCGCCACCAGAGACCGGAGCGCCAGCTGCGGAGGCGGGGCCGTCGCGACCCCCTGCAGTTAAGTAATGCAATACGCATTACTTTTGCATACTTGTCAAGTATGCAAAAGTAATGCGTATTGCATTACTTAACTAAAATTGGGCCGCGTGGGGAAATCCGGCGTTCCGCACACACCGCTCGTTACCGAGGTGACTCGATTAATTACGACTCGGCTATTCCCAGCCTCGCGCCGTAATTCCTATTTCGACTTGGCCTACCCGGCCTCCGCCAAACATAGAAATCCACAAATATTTCGACTCGGCCTCCCAGGCCTACCCGCCGCAAATATTTCCGTGCCTCCGAGAGGATTCGAACCCGGTACCCCAGGAGCGAACGCCAATCTTAGTTAAGTAATGCAATACGCATTACTTTTGCATACTTGCAAGTATGCAAAAGTAATGCGTATTGCATTACTTAACTAAAATTGGGCCGCGTGGGGAAATCCGGCGTTCCGCACACACCGCTCGTTACCGAGGTGACTCGATTAATTACGACTCGGCTATTCCCAGCCTCGCGCCGTAATTCCTATTTCGACTTGGCCTACCCGGCCTCCGCCAAACATAGAAATCCACAAATATTTCGACTCGGCCTCCCAGGCCTACCCGCCGCAAGTATTTCCGTGCCTCCGAGAGGATTCGAACCCGGTACCCCAGGAGCGAACGCCAATCTTAGTTAAGTAATGCGTATTGCATTACTTAACTAAAATTGGGCCGCGTGGGGAAATCCGGCGTTCCGCACACACCGCTCGTTACCGAGGTGACTCGATTAATTACGACTCGGCTATTCCCAGCCTCGCGCCGTAATTCCTATTTCGACTTGGCCTACCCGGCCTCCGCCAAACATAGAAATCCACAAATATTTCGACTCGGCCTCCCAGGCCTACCCGCCGCAAATATTTCCGTGCCTCCGAGAGGATTCGAACCCGGTACCCCAGGAGCGAACGCCAATCTTAGTTAAGTAATGCAATACGCATTACTTTTGCATACTTGCAAGTATGCAAAAGTAATGCGTATTGCATTACTTAACTAAGATTGGCGTTCGCTCCTGGGGTACCGGGTTCGAATCCTCTCGGAGGCACGGAAATATTTGCGGCGGGTAGGCCTGGGAGGCCGAGTCGAAATATTTGTGGATTTCTATGTTTGGCGGAGGCCGGGTAGGCCAAGTCGAAATAGGAATTACGGCGCGAGGCTGGGAATAGCCGAGTCGTAATTAATCGAGTCACCTCGGTAACGAGCGGTGTGTGCGGAACGCCGGATTTCCCCACGCGGCCCAATTTTAGTTAAGTAATGCAATACGCATTACTTAACTCCTGCGGCATCGGGTCCGACGCGACCCCCTGTTGTACTGGCGCCGTCTGCGTCTGTGCCGGTTCCTACCCCTTCTTCGGCCCCTGTCCCTTCGGCCCCGCGGTCTTTGGCTGCGGTTGTTCGGTCCAGTGGCTCTGATCCTCGCGCCACCCGCGCTGCTGATTCCCTTCGGGAGTTGTCAGAGGGCGATCGGGATCGGGCCCCTTCTGTGGTGCATGCGACTCCGGAGTCGCGCGACACGCCTGTCTTTGGGTACGGTATGTCTGCGCTCGCCTGCCGACAGTGTGACCTGCCGCGCGCCTCCGCCGAGCTTGCCATTTCGCCCATGTCCTACGGGTTCTCCCAGGTGTGTCGGGCGCCGCGGGACCGTGGCCTACCCGTTGAGACTGATCGGCCTCCTTTCGATATGGTTATTTTAGCTGATCCGGTGTTCCAGGGTGAGATCCTGGTTCGGCGCGTCCTGTATCGCTGGGCTAGGCGTCACAATGACTTGGACACCTACGGCGGGTTCCAGTGGGCTTACCCTCCGCCTCTGGGCATTATGGCCTCAGATGCCCTTACGGTAGAGTTTCCTGCGGTGCCGGGTGCCACGTACAGCACGGTCCTTCAGCCCATCCTAGAGTGGGATGCCCGTCGTCCAGCGCCCATCCCGGGCCAGGGTCTGGACTCCCGTGGCCATCCTCCTCCCCGGGCTAGCGACTACCTCGAGACGTTCGGGTCGCGACAGTGTGCCCGTCGGTGGCGCTCCCGTGAGATTCGGCACATCCGGATGTGGCCGTCTAACGTGGAGCCCCTGGTAGATCTGTTTTTCCCGACGGGTTTGCGCCCTCGGATCCGGTACCATCGCCTGCTCCTGCGGGCTCTCTGCTTGATCGCGGTAGAGCCTTTCCTACGCCTCTTTGCCTGTGGTTTCCTGGACTGGGCCCGTGGCCAGGTCGTTCTTACGCAGCATAGGTATTACTGGGCCTTCCTGGGTCTTTTTCCTGACGGCGTGTGGGCCGATGTTTTCCTCACTGTAGATAGGCACGACAATGCCGAGGATGTGGCTCACTACCAGGCGTACCTGGATGTCCTGCTGGCCTCCCGTGGCACTTACCAGACGGATGGCAATTAGTAGATAGAGGGCCTTGGGCCCGACCTGAGGGTGTTGTCCCTCCGGTATATAGAGTCGCCCTCACGTTCTGGCCAGTTGACTGGTCGTTCTTGGTCCTTGGTACTGATTTGTTTACTCTGTGTGTCCTGCCCAGTGCCGTTCCCCCCCGGCAAGGACTTTGTTCCAGGCAGTTAGGGGAACCTCCCACCAGGCTTGGTGCTGGCTAACCCTACACCACCCGGCGTGGTGGTGGAGACCGAGTTAATACGTTGGTGCTTTGTATCTTGGATGGCCTGCCGATTGTGTTGGTGTGTGCTGGGTGCATTAGGTTTCCTACCCCTTGGTTTCCTCCCTGTGCGTAGGGAGAGGGCTCCCTACCTTTGTGGGGGGGGAGGTGTTGCGTCGCGTAACAATTCGTTGTAGTTACGGACGTAAATTAGGTCTTTTGCCTCGGTTGTCCCTAGGTTTACGTGTAGTTCCTACTGGGACACTATTGTCCTCGTAACAGTACTGTGGTACATTGGGTGCCTTTGGGCGCCGCGCCGCGTACTTTATTAGTGGTCCTGATCCTTTGGTAGAATGTAGTGGACCAGCGTGCATCTGTAGGCGAGGGCCAGGTCGGCCCGAACGTGTTGGACCGTTGGTGACCATTTATGCACGTTCTACCCCTCGTGTGTTCACTCGGCGTGTGTTAAATGAATTAACACATATAGGCTTGGGTCACGGCAGTGTAGTTGTGTTTCCTTCCTCTATTCCTGGAGTAAACGGGTTGGTGTAAATGGCTTATGGCGTATTACAGTAATACTTACGTTAATGCACTGAGATCTGGATCGTCTCGTTCGTCTTTCGCTAGGGGTTTAACTAGAGGCGGCCTTACTAGTTTAGGTAGCATCAGGCCAGGTAGAGGTAGAGGTGGCGGTAGAAATCTGAGACGTAACAGCTCCGTCTCGTTCGTCTTTCGCTAGGGGTTTGAGTAGAGGAGGCCTGACCAATTTAGGTAGCATCAGGCCCAGTAGAGGTAGAGGTGGAGGTAGAAGTTTAGGACGTAACAATGGTTCCGGAGGAACTTTCGTAGGTAGAGAACGAGACGACGGTCCTTTGTCACATACGCCTTTGCAAGAACCCTTCCGCGTCCAGGGATACGAAGACGACACTTTCTTGACAGGTAATGGGCGGGTCGCCGTCAAGCTGGGAGAGTAGTGCTGCCCGGTTCGGGACACGATCTGCCTAGATGCTAGACCTGCTCGTAGCGGATAAACCCTTTCGTAGATAGCTCCTTCGCTTTGTTTTCCTGCGCAAGTTTTCTTCCTGTCGTAGATAGAGGATAATTCTCTTCCTGTCGTAGATAGAGGATAATTGTTTGGTTCGGCAACAATGAGACGAGTAGCGTCGTGGTAGACTACTACACCTTTTTCCTTCGTGCTGCTGTTTTATTAGACGGCCGCACCCGCAGAGATACGGGTCGCTGCTTTTAGGACGAGCGCTGGACTATTCGGTCGCTGATTTTAGGACGAGCGCTGGACTATTCCGCCCTCATGCTGCTTTCGGTGCTCCAGATCGCCCAGATAAGTCGCCTACTCCTTCTTCTAGCGTGACGTCACAAGACCCACCAGGTGCGTTACCATGAGCCAGCGTCGTGTTTTTACTGCTCCTTCCCATTCGTCCAGTGACAATAGCTTAGCCAAATATTACGTAGTTATTACCCCTCAATGGTCAGCCATTTTCCTTTCTTGGTCAGATGCTAGGAAGATAGTGCAAAACCGTACATATAATAACGTAGTAACCCTATGGGCACTAACTGTGCCGGGCTCCTTGCAAACCTCTATCTATACACTTATGAGCTTGCATTCATGGAGAATCTCATTGCCTCAAACGATGATGTTCTCATCAGGCGTTTTATCCATACATGTCGATACATTGATGATGTCATCGCTTTCGACAACCCTGATTTCGCAACCCATTTGTATATCACCGCTGGTCTGCCTGGCATCTACCCGCAAGCGTCCCTCACATTAAAGCTCACGTCGGAGGATACTCATTGCAATTACCTCGATCTTAACATTACCCATAACAAGAAGGGCTGGCGTACGGCTGTCTATGATAAGCGCAAGGATCCTAAATACCAGCAAATTCCTTTTATTCGTTACCCCGATATTCACAGTCTCCTTTCCCACACAGCAAAATATGGTGTTGTTCTTTCTCAGTTACATCGTTTTTCCCGTCTTTGTTCTTATCGTGTTGATTTCATCACGACTCTTGTTGAACTCTTGCAGCGTTTATTGGTCAAAGACTATGACCGAGCCATTATGCTCCGTCAAGTCCGATGTTTTTTGCAACGTCACCCACATCTGTTCGGTGCTGCCCCTTGGCACAAGCTCTACAAACAGGTCGTGGACCGGCTGGATCGCATAGTATCTCCGCACATCTGAACCCTGTGATGCCAGATCTCCTTTGCGGCCGTTCCGAGCTTGGCACTGGATTCGTTGTCCACATCGTCGCGTCGCTGCCGCAACACGATGTTTTCTGGCATCCGCGGGCTTTTGGTTCCCGCCGCACATTTGAAAGTGCTGTCCTCCGGCTTTTTGCCTTTGCACCGTGTGCAGTTCTTGGACGTTTGGAATCATGGCATGGCTAACGTGATGACTGACTAGCTAGACCTTTTCAGTGGTTTTCCATTTGCGGGTATTTCCTCGTAAATGGTGGGAGAGCGATCGCAGCAATGGTGCTCACCACTAGACACTCCCGGCCAGTTAGGCTCGAAACACACGCCCTGCATGATCAAGCATGCTGTTTCCGGCCCCACCGTCTAGGTCATCTAGTCGCTCCACACGTAAGCCAGCCATAATTTCAATGCACAAGGATACACATTTCCATCACCATTCATCTTCATCATCCTGAACGACTCGAAAACGCGGGATAGATAACGGCAGGCTCGAGCTACCATGGTCCGGATTCTCCCGATTTCTGGCCTGCGCTGGTTGTCTCTTTGATAACGTAGTTAGGTATAAGAAATTTGTTACCTTCGAGGAAGCTCAGCAATTCCTTATAGACCATAGTGAATCAGATTTAGGCCTACATGTACGTTTATTATTCCTCATGGTCGTCCTCCTGTAGAAGCTCTAGTTTTTGCTACCCCTCCTTCTTCTCCCCCTAAACGGGCTGCATCCTCATCTACCTCAGATACTCCTCTCACCTTAGAGTTTGGTTCCCTATCCATTACTGTGGTTAAAAAGGATTGATTTTAATTGTTTCTTTGTTTAAGACATTCAAGGTTTTTCCTTTTTCCTTTATTGCTTCCTTTTTGATTCCTATTCCTTTACTTAATTAAGGATGGATCCAGTGGGTGGAGATATGTCGCCTATACCTACCAATACTACTACTACTACTAATAATAATAATAATAACAATAACAATACTCGTGGTAACCGACGGGACTCCTTGGAAACGGTGCACCATCTCACTCCTCAAGGTAATCTGCGTACCTCACCTCCTTCTCCTGTTACTGGTGGTCGCCGTCGTCCCTCAATTACCCCACCTACCTATGAACAACGTATGCATGTCAGATTTAGTGATGACCCCTCCTTTACCCTGAACCAGGCCCCTGCCCCTCCTGCAACCTTGGCTCAACCCTCAAGTAGGTCCTCACTCCCTGACAATGCTTCTAGGCCTCCTCCCCATCCTGTGCCTTCCATCCCTGCTTTTAACACGGGTCGTACCTCTGCCCCTGTCGGCCCTTCTGGGCGCCCTAGTGCAGTTCCCTTTTACCCACCTGCTTCCTGGTCCTACCCTGATACGGCCTACGAGGCTGCCCAGGTCCCTACCCGTGTGGCTGATTTAGAAGTTAATAGTGATTTCAGCACCATGCCTCTAGATGACAGAAATTATGATCATTTTGCCTACTCCTCCCTTCGTGAGCAATATACTGTCCCCTTCTCCTACGGGCACCATCCTGAAACGGTGGCCCCTTCTAGACCTCTATCCAAAACCTTTCCTCTTCCTTCTTTCTATCCCTCGTATGTAGCAGTGGAAGACAGTGGCCCTATGGGTAAAACTGACTTGTCTAATCCCCCTAAACCTCCTGCTCTTCCCCTCTTTGCTAACCTACCCAAGTTGGATGTTAAGTCTACCCCTCAACAGTTTTTCACTTTTATTATGTTGCTTACCCAGAATACAGAGTCGTGGCAAAATCATAATAGATGGCGTCTCTCTGATGCTGTACTAGTCCCTCACTATCTTACTACCTGTATTACTCCTGAGCTTGCTAACCTCATCCAGTGTGAGTCTTTGGCCTCTCATGCCTACCCTAACTCAGTAGCAGAATTGTTTAAGCGTTTAGAGAACCATTTAGTCCCTCCTGATGCAGATTGGCAGGATAGATTAGCCTTTGGTACCTTGCAGCAGGGTACTAAATCGTTTAAGGAGTATATGAAAGAATTTGATGCACAGATGGTACGAATTAGGGATTTGTCGGGCGCAGAAGTACGTGCTCGCTTCCTACAAGGCCTCAGTAGACCCTTATTACGTGAAGTCAAGCGCCAGTTCTCTGCCTACCGTTTTACTGATCTGCCCCTCAAGCATGTGCGTCAGCATCTCTTACGAGTAGCAGATTTCTTCACCACTCCTTCTCTTCCTACCCGTTCCCGTATTAATAATATTAGCCTTACCCCTGAGGAGGAGAACTCCTATGTAGAAGAATTAGATATCTGCGTTACTGACCTTTCAGCTCTGGATGTCTCTCATATTTCATGCTATCATTGTAAGGAAGTAGGTCATCTTAAACGTGAGTGCCCCAAGTTCCTTTCGGGTGCTCCCCCTCATCCCGACGCTCGCCCTCCTCGTACAGTACCCCTCAGCGTGCTCCTATTCGTCCCACTTCAGGACGCATTCCCTCAGCTACCCCTAGTAGGCTGAATCCCTACCAGCCATTAAGAATGTACTCCAGCACGCAAAATGTACTTCGTACCGAAGTTTGTCTTTTTATGCTGAAAATTGTCATGCATGATGTTTGCAACCAAAATAGACCTCGTACAAAGTTTGGTATCGATCGGACGTCATCTTGGTGACATTTGCTAGCAATGAAGGTACATTTTTGTCATTTTTTGTTAAATTAAATAGTAATAAATAGGAAACAGTACTAAATCACGTCAAACCATCATGGATATTTGCAAGCAACCTAATTACCACTAGAATAGACCATGCACAAAGTTTGGGGTCAATCTGAACTCAAAATAGTGACGTTTGCTATCATAAATACTGCATTTTTTGCCATTTTCAAGCATTTTGCTCAGTGTAAGCTACTAAACAATATCAAACTACGTCATAAAGCTATGAAATATTGGAAGCAACCTAAACACCACTAGATTACACCATGGGCCAAGTTTGGGCTCAGTCTGACGTCAAAATAGTGACGTTTGCTAGCATAAATGGTGCATTTTTTGCCATTTTCAAGCATTTTGCTCAGTGTAAGCTACTAAACAATATCAAACTATGTCAGAAAGCTATGAAATGTTGGAAGCAACCTAAACACCACTAGATTAGACCATGGGCCAAGTTTGGGCCCAGTTTGATCTCAAAATAGTGACGTTTGCTAGCATAAATGGTGCAATTTTTGCCTTTTTCAAGCATTTTGGTAAGTATAGTTGCCTCAAACTATGTCAGAAAACTGTGAATTGTTGTAAATAACCTGTTTGCCACTACATTAGACCATCCTCAACTTGTAAGGTCAGGCATAGGTAAAGGTAGTGACATTTGCTAGCACTATATACAAGCATATTATGCCTCTTTTCGCATATACACAAATAACAAGACATCATCATATCATGGCCTTAATACAAGGTGTGCAAATGCAAATCACACCAGATCGGATGACCAATGATGGGTGGCTGCATGCCAACACATCTACCAGGCTGCAGGGTGAGAGGCCACATCGCTACAAGACAGGAATCCTCGCAATTGCACAACACCGCTAGTACACTGTGCACATACCCCAAGAGGATTTGGCTACAAGCCATAAAAGTTTGGCCATGCTAACACATTCTTCATCCAAGCAAAATGCAGCCTCTCCAAACTCAACTCATTGATTTAAATTCAGCTAGGCCAGGCGTGCATGCTCTACTTGCCGACAACCATGAGTAAACTTGTCTACCACTTCATTCCATGCGCCGGTAGATGGCACCGTCTCATCTACCAGTCATATCCCCGGCTCCCATTCCGCATCCTCCTCTCCCTCTCCCTCTCCCTCTTCCTCCTCCCCCTCCCCCTCCCATTCTCCCTCCCCCTCTCCCTCCCCCTCTCCCTCCTCCTCCCCCTCCTCCTCCCCCTCTTTCTCCCCCTCTTTCTCTCCCTCTTCCTCCTCCTCCCCGCCTTCACTGTCACTGTGCACAGCAGGGACGGCATCGTCTATGTGGGTGCCATCACCTGCGTTCACGGTGCCAGCCTAGCTCCTGTGGAAAGAAGCGAGCGCGGCCAAATGCCTCGACTGGGTGTGGGCAGCCGCACACGAACTGCGTCACCTCCGCCAGGGCATGATAGTCCTCATACTGCCCATCAGCCCACATCGCCTTGATGAGCAGGTGACCTCCCCTTTCCTGAACCTTAGTGACCCAGCCATGGAAGCGCTCCCTCTTCCTCGCTATCCCCGGAAACAGGGCACACAGGCGCATCCCGATAAGCGCACGTGCTCCATGCTCGGCAAAGTAGGCATTGCAGTCATCCTTTGCTGCTGCCCTGGCGGCGGTGGCAGTCTTGTAATGCTCAAAGTCAATCTGCGGGTGCTCTTTCAACGCCGCCACCGTGGCAGCTGACAGTTTGCCGGTACTGATCAGCTCAGGCTGGTGCACCTCTGCCGTACCGCCCACTGTCCAGTGCTGCAGGTGTACATCAGAAATGGGGACCGTCATCCCTGCGCTGCCGCCACCTAATGTCACTCTAGAAAACTGGCCCGTCCACGACGGTGCGTAGTAAGGAGAGGCGACAATGCTGTCACGCTCCGTGCGATCGCCTTCCAGATCAAGGACCTTCACCAGCATGTGTGGTGCCCACGGCATTCCCTGCCCGCAGGTGACGGCTGGCCGCTTAACAACGAGTAGGTCGCTGCGTCGTATGAGGCTTCCATTCACCTTGAAGGTGTGCCTGCCGGAAATCAGTGTGCGCAAAGCGGGCGTTGCCGTTGATGTGCTCCCTCGCGCAGCGGGCGCACATGCGCGGTTGATCTGCGCTTGAATCTCGCGGGCAGGGCAAGCGACGTGTGAGATTACTTATTTTATGGGCAGCCTCAGTGCTCGTGTTGCCCGCGCAACCGACTGGTCGCCTGCAGATCGCAGCGGTAAGGGTACCGCCTTGTTCGCTTGCAGTTCACGCTTCTCTTTGAGCTTTTGCTCCATGATGTCGAACAGATTCTCGTTGTTGGCACGCACATCCTCCACGGACTTTGGCACCTGCTCAATCCATCCGTCCAGCAACTGCTGCTTCTCAGCGGCGACGATGTCAGGAAAAAGGCTGTGAAGGCTAGCGCAGGTACATCTCCTGGCACCGCCCTCGTCCCATTCAAAAAGCGGCACTAGACCAGGACTTCCTTTGGGGGCCTTGCCACGCTCTATGAGGAGGCACCCATAGACAGGATCTCCCTGCGGGGTGTACCCAATGGGCGTGACCCCGTCACAAGCCTCGCCATTAGGCCCTGTGGGCTGCCACTTGTTCACCGGTGCATTTACCAACGTCTCCGATGCGGCTAGGCGCCAGCGGACATACACGGTCATATCCGGGCCCCAAAACACTTCGAGATCGAACACCTTCGAAGAGCGGTGCCTCTCCCTCTCGGCTTCGGTTGCTGGCTCATCATCCAAGTCGGCGGTGGCGCCCGCGCCCGCACCCGCGCCGGCGCCTGCGCCCCCACCCCGCCCGCGCCCGCGCGCGCGCCTTGGGTGGCGCCCGCGCCCGCACCCGCGCCGGCGCCTGCGCCCCCGCCCCCGCCCCGCCCGGGCCCGCGCCCGCGCCCGCGTCTTGGGTGGCGCCCGCGCCCGCACCCGCGCCTTCTCCCCCGCCCCCACCCCCGCCCGCGCCCGCGCGCGCGCCTTGGGTGGCGCCCGCGCCCGCACCCGCGCCGGCGCCTGCGCCCCCGCCCCCGCCCCCGCCCGGGCCCGCGCCCGCGCCCGCGTCTTGGGTGGCGCCCGCGCCCGCACCCGCGCCTTCTCCCCCGCCCCCGCCCCCGCCCGCGCCCCCGCCCGCGCCATGGGTGTGGCCCGCGGCTGGCTTCTTCGGAAATGCGTCCATCGATTTCACCCACCGGCCGTCAGCGGTGGATGCACCCTTTCGGCCACGTTGTGACATCAAGCGCGGCGTCCCCAATAGAACAGTCATGCAATATGAATAATCATTAGTATCAACGATGCATTCATGCAGGCGTGAACTGTGAAATACAACAAGCATGCAACAACGACTCCAGCACACTTAGTAAATACTGCTCATAATATCTGTGGCACATGCAACATGGTTAAAACACACATGGATGACCTGTATGGCTGCACATGAACTGTCCATCTAGAGAAGACTAGAAATTCAGCATGATATCAAGAGCCATCCACACAAATATATGTCTTACCGCAGCTTAGGGCTTCTTCGGGTTGAGTTGGCGAATCGAGCTTGTTGAGCCCTGCTCGAAGTAATGCTCAAATGCGATGCCCAGGCCCGCCAGCACATCATCAAATGTGATTAGTTTCACAGGTGGTCCGAAGAGTTCCAAACGTGGTTGCTAATTTTCAGGCAGTGCCTGAAGGCCGCCTCGAAAGTGAAACGCGAAAGTGAAAAGGGGTCACAAACCCTATGTTCATATCCTTGACTCCCCCGTCGAGAACGAACCGACAACCAGCGCAATGAACGAACTTGTGACGAGTAGATGACGACATCGTGGTTATGGCGTCGTACCCCCCCTGGTGCAGCTGCTGCTTTATCGCCGCCTTCCTGTCCTCTTGCTTCCGCCCGGGCGAAAACCAGGCGCTTCGCAATGCCTGGAGATGTGATATTCTAATGGGCTTCATGCACTCGTGGCCGCACTTACAGTCGAACGTCTCGTCGGTCACTAGGCTGCCGGCATGGGTGCTGCCGCTTAGCACTATGGCTGCGAACTTGCGCTTCCCATGGTGTCCCATCACCATGATAGCGAAAGCCAGGAAGCAGATAGCCACGATTATGTCCCAGCAAAGCCATAGCACACCTTCCGTTTCGACCGCCATGTCGGCCACTAGTCCGGATAGCTCAATGTGCACCTGACCTTGACACTAATCGCACAAACAGCCACAATTTTGCAAGCAAGAAGACATGGCTACCTCGGCATTTCATGAAATGTACTTCGTGAAATGCATTTCGTGAAATGTACTAAGGAACGTGATTGGCCGGCGTTCGCTCGCCAAATCTCGCAAAATGTACCAAGGCACGTGATTGGTCCCGCAAAATGTACTAAGGAACGTGATTGGCCGGCGAAGATTCTGTAGGGAATTTTAATTGCAGCAAACAGAATCTTCGCCGGCCAATCACGTTCCTTAGTACATTTTGCGGGACCAATCACGTGCCTTAGTACATTTTGCGAGATTTGGCGAGCGAACGCCGGCCAATCACGTTCCTTAGTACATTTCACGAAATGCATTTCACGAAGTACATTTCATGAAATGCCGAGGTAGCCATGTCTTCTTGCTTGCAAAATTGTGGCTGTTTGTGCGATTAGTGTCAAGGTCAGGTGCACATTGAGCTATCCGGACTAGTGGCCGACATGGCGGTCGAAACGGAAGGTGTACTATGGCTTTGCTGGGATGATTATCATCGTAGTACATCATATGTATTACAGTACATTTCACGAAGTACATTTCATGGAGGCAGAGGGAAAGTTCCTGTTCATGGTGAGTCGGGGTTAGCAATCACGGCAATGTCGATACATGTACTTGCAGTATATACAAATGCCATAATGTCCTTAGATGCAGCATGAATGTCTATTGTTCGGATTTCTTTTATCACGATGCTTAGGATGCCTTCCAACAGAAATCTGCTGCGCTACAGGTCGGGAATACCTGAACTTGATATGCGTGGTCAGTGGCCATGGCAGCCGGGGTCGGTAAGAATTAACTTCGATAGCCATGAATAATGCGGAAAGTGAACGTTGTCCACCCGCTGCACAGGGAAAATGGCTGCACAGGAACGGCCTGACGTGATACTGTCGCAAAGCAGTTCTCATAAGCCGACAATTACACATTCGACTTATGATCGATAATCGGCGCAGGCCTTCGACATTCAAGCGCGCATCGAAACGTCGTGAGGATTTCGGACATTTAGATGAAGTTGGATTGTTTTCGGCCCTCGTATTTGCCATGATCTTGGCCATCCAATCTTTTTGCTTCGTGCACAGTTTGCGTTTGCAGTTAAGCGTAGGTACATGACAAGCTTGCGTTTGCGTTTGCGTTTGCGTTTGCGTTTGCCTTTGCCTTTGCCTTTGCGTATACATTTGCATGTGCGCTTGCGTTGCCGTTTGCTTATGCGTCCCAATGTATGTCTGGCTTTGGGCAATTCTATTTCCTTGTCGTTGGGATATGCGTGGATGCTGGCGGTGGTGTTACTGTCGGCAGGTAGAGTGGCAGTGGCTTCAACTTCTGTTGCTTTTTCATTGCATTTGCATTTTCATTGGGTCTCTGTAGTTAACAACTGCTTTAAATATCTTTGTTAATAGCCGGCTTCAGCTGTAATTTCGATTGCATGTTGCTTTTGAATTGCATTCGCACTGGGCACATGGAGTGGGCATTAGGCATTGGTAGTGCAATTAGACATGCAGTCACACTTGCAATTGCAATGAAGTTGAAATTGAAGCTGCAGCTAAAATTTGCTACGTGCCTACTGGTACAGTCGCATGTGCAGTCAACTTTGTGCTTGTTTATTATTATTATTTCTTCTTCTTATAATTTCTTCTTCTTATTATTATAATTTCTTCTTGCTTTTCGTAATGTGTGGTGGTTAGAATGGTGATGGCAGGGGCAGGAGCAGGGGCAGGGGCAGGGGCAGGGGCAGGGGCAGGGGCAGGGGCAGGGGCAGGGGCAGGGGCAGGGGCAGGGGCAGGGGCAGGGGCAGGGGCAGGGGCAGGGGCAGGGGCAGGGGCAGGGGCAGGGGCAGGGGCAGGGGCAGGGGCAGGGGTAGGGGCAGGGGCAGGGGCAGGGGCAATCATGAGTTGCTTTCGGCCTGGCATGTGCACCAGAACTGGCATATGTGCTCGCAATGCAGCTTGCTACTCTTGTTCCTTTTGTTTGCCTTTTCTTTTGTTTGGGAACTGTTTGTGCAGGGGGGTGGGATGAGGCCGCGAGTCTCTGGGCAGGGGCATTGACGTGGGTAGGTGTGTGTCTGGGCTAAGTCTGCAATTGTCGCTGCTGTGCTGTACTTCTGGCTGTGGCTTACGGTGCATTTGTGGCTTGGAGTAGGGGTGAGGCTAGGGTGGGCGCAGGCGCGGGCGTGGGCGTGGGCGTGGGCGTGAGCGTGCGCATGGGCGCGGGCGTGGGCGTGGGCGTGGGCGTGGGCGTGGGCGTGGGTGTGGGTGTGGGCGTGGGCGTGGGCGTGGGCGTGGGCGTGGGCGTGGGCGTGGGCGTTGGCATGGGCGTGGGCGTGGGCGTGGGCGTGGGCGTGGGCGTAGGCGTGCGCGTGGGCGTGGGCGTGGGAGTGGGCGTTGGAGTGGGCGTGGGCGTGGGCGTGAGCGTGGGCGTGGGCGTGGGCGTGGGCGTGGGCGTGGGCGTGGGCGTGGGCGTGGGCGTGGGCGTGGGCGTGGGCGTGGGCGTGGGCGTGGGCGTGGGCGTGGGCGTGGGCGTGGGCGTGGGCGTGGGCGTGGGCGTGGGCGTGGGCGTGGGCGTGGGCGTGGGCGTGGGCGTGGGCGTGGGCGTGGGCGTGGGCGTGAGCGTGGGCGTGGGCGTTGGCGTGGGTAGGTGTGTGTCTCAGCTACGTCTGCTATTGTTGCAGCTGCGCTCTACTTCTGGCTGTGGCTTTGGGTATAATTGTGGCTTGGAGTAGGGGTGAGGCTAGGGTGGGCGTGGGCGTGGGCGTGGGCGTGGGCGTGGGCGTGGGCGTGGGCGTGGGCGTGGGCGTGGGCGTGGGCGTGGGCGTGGGCGTGGGCGTGGGCGTGGGCGTGGGCGTGGGCGTGGGCGTGGGCGTGGGCGTGGGCGTGGGCGTGGGCGTGGGCGTGGGCGTGGGCGTGGGCGTGGGCGTGGGCGTGGGCGTGGGCATGGGCGTGGGCGTGGGCGTGGGCGTGGGCGTGGGCGTGGGCGTGGGTGAGAATGGGCGGGTGCGGGGGCAGGGGCATGGGCATGGGCGGGGCGGGGGCGGGGGCGGGGCGGGGCGGGGGCGGGGGCGGGGCGGGGGCGGGGGCGGGGCGGGGGCGGGGGCGGGGGCATGGGCGTGTGCATGGGCGTTGGGGGGTCAGGGGGGCTGGGGTTGGGTTTGGGTGGGTGGGTCATTGGTGCAATGTTTGGAGTTGGGGCTTGTGTGTGTGTGTGGGGGGGGGGGGGCATCGGGATTGCCATGCGCGTGCACGTGGGCGTCCGCGTGATCCTCTGTTCGTGTACATGTTCATGCATGTGCCATGACGGCACAATGCATGTCAGATTCGTGACTTTATCGTGTGTTCCCTAGTTGCAAGTATTACTGCCAAAATTCATTGCAGCATTCCATTCCTTGCATAATGCTTGATTGCTTGCATCAGTTCATTCTATACTTCGATCATGACCTGAAGTGCTTAAGTATTACCAGACTCTCGCGCAGTGTCAGAATGTCCAATTTTTAGCACACATGCATGTTTGCACACCAAAGCCCTCATTCCCATGTTGATAAGGCCAAGTAAAACATTTTATTTTTGTGCGGTGATCCACGAAATGCAGCTGTGAATGGCTCTAGGAGGTCACCAATGGTGGCCAGACCTGTTATTGAGCATTGGGAGACGTTACAGGGGCATCAATCACAGTTACATTTAGTTCAGATGTAGTTCAATTTAGTACATTATAGTATAAATGTAGTAGAAAATAGTACAACCTAGTATATTGTAGCATATACTAGTTCAACTACCTCCAGATGAGATCCAGGGGCTATGGGGACACTTTTTATGCAAAACTGAACTTGAAACAAGCAAAAAACAAGAAACTTGGAAAAACTCAAAATGTACTTGTGCTGGAGTACATTCTTAACGGCTGGCAGGGAATGCTGTGCAGACAGGACCCCCAGGGTTCCCCTATGATAATCAGGCTCCCGCACCCTCTTCGATCCCTCGTGACCCTCCAGCAGTGGCTTTTTCGCCAGGGTCTTCTTCGGGGTTAGTTCCTATGGATTTGGGGGGGGAGGGGGAACAGTAGGCCTGTCAGCCGGGGGTAACCTGGACAGGTCCTTAGATAGTACCCCAGATAATAATTTTTGCCTGCCTGTTTTTATAACCTCTGTAGGAGCTGAATCATCCCTACCACTACGTGTCCGTCCTCTTATGTTTTTGAATGGTGGCTTAACCGTTCCCCATACTGTTGTAGACCCTTCTTGCATGCTGATGAACTTTTGAACGTCTCTGTGTTAGTGGATAGCGGTGCGGCTAGCTCCTTTGTGAGCGAGGCCCTAGTTAGGCGTTTAGGACTAGTCCCTATCCCTCACACAAAAACTGTCACTGTCCATTATGCTGACGGTCGCACCAGTCATTCCCCGGGTACGGTGTCCCTTCCCCTGGTCATACAAGGACGTACTATCAACCTGACGGCCACTATAGGCCCTATCACTACAGCTGATGTATTACTAGGATTAGATTGGCACCAGGATAATAAGATTACTATGAATTATGATACCATGGTCATTTGGTTTCCAGATAGCTCTTACTGGGTACCGGAACGTCATTATAGATTAGAAAATTTATCCTTGGTAGATATTACTCCTCCTACACCTGTTGATCCTCCTGTAAGACCTATACCTGAAGTATTAATGTCCAATGATGAATTGCGATCTGAACTAAAGGAATATGGATACCTATTATGTATGTTCCTTCAGTTAGAAGTACAGGAGATACCTATCACTAATAATAGTGTGGATATAGATGTAAACACAGTGGATACAATAGGAGTGGGATTTACTGAAAATGAAATAGTAAGATACATGGCTGTGATAGATTCCTCAAAAGTTTTTGAAGAAAAGACTCCTTCTTATCCTCCTCCTCGTTCTGTTTTACACCGTGTAGTTATCAAGGACGGTGCAGTTCCTACGCACTCTCCGATGTATAGAATGGGCCCTACCGAATTAAAGGAACTAAAACAGATTTTAGTGTCACTATTAGAAGCAGGATTGATAGAGCCTAGTAACTCCCCCTACTCAGCTGGTGTCCTGTTAGTTCCTAAGCCAAATGGCAAGTTTCGCCTAGTTACTGATTATAGGAAGTTAAATGATATTACTGTGAAGTCTAAATACCCTCTACCTCGTATTGATGATATATTTAATAAGGTTAAAGGTTCCACCTGTTTCACGGTACTGGATTGTGCGGATGGTTTTTGGCAACTGCGTATAGCTCCTGAGGATTGCCATAAAACCGCCTTTGCTACCCCTTTTGGTCATTACCAGTTTAGAGTAGCGGCTATGGGACTCTGTAACTCTCCTGCCTCTTTTCAAATGTTAATGAATGAAGTGCTTAGACCTGTTATGGGAATTCTCACCTTCCTCAAGTGTCCTCTGATTTAAAGGATCCTTCCTTCTCCTCTGTTTCTTTATCTGAGCATGACCGTTCTTGTGCTCAAGCTTACTTAGATGATATCCTTATTTACTCTCCTGATTTTGAAACGCACCTACGTGATTTAAAGAAAGTCTTAGAAATAATGGCTGAAAATTCTTTGTGGGCTCGCCGTGCTAAAGTTCGTTCTGGTAGGAGTGTACCATTTTTAGGACACGTCTTGTCAGATGCCGGGGTCGCTACCGACCCGGATAAAACTAAGTCAATTCAGGAATGGCCTACCCCTACCGACGTTAAAGGTGTACGTAGTTTTCTACTAGGGATTGCCTCTTACTATAGGCGTTTTATCCCGCGTTTCGCAACTATAGCAGCCCCTATTAATCATTTATTAAAGAAGATATCCCCTTTGTCTGGAGTAGTGAATGTCAGTCGGCTTTTCAGTGTCTAAAATCCCTACTCCTCTCTCCTCCCGTACTCATCCTACCGGATACTACTAAACCCTTTGTGGTAGCTACAGACGCTAGTAAGGTAGCTATAGGGGGCGTCCTTCTCCAGGATCAGGGTCAGGGCTTACAGCCAATTGAGTATATCTCTAGGACAATGCTCCCTGCGGAGCGTAACTATCCCGTACACCAGCAGGAACTCTTAGCGGTGGTGTATTGTTGCCACGCGTGGCAGCACTTTCTTAAAGGTGCTCAATTTGATGTTTGCCTGAATGAACCCTGTGAGATAGATCCTTATAGATTAGTTATCCAAACGGATCACCGTCCCCTTACCCATCTTCTCTCCCAACCCAACCTTACCCCTCGTCAAGCGCGCTGGATGGAGTTTTTAGCACAGTTTTCCCCTTTTAAACTTCAGTATGTTAAGGGTGTAGATAACATAGTACCAGATGCACTCTCCCGTCGCGCAGATTACTCCTTTTTCGAGGACCTGGATGTTCTCAATACTACTCTAGTTCCTACTACTATGGGTGTAACCCCTTATGGTGAACTACCTGATGATGAATCCTATGCCTATCTCTTTCATACAGCTGTTCGCATGCCTGATCTCCTTTCTCACGTAGGACTCTCTCTCCCGTGTGAGGCCCTTCCTGTGGTCTCGGTGGGGGGGAGGGGAAAAATAAAATTTCTATACCGCTTAGCCATATAGCGACTAGGTCAGGAAAGTCTTATGATAACATAGTCCCTCTAGGACCTCCCCTTCTCTTTGGCAAGGCGGTAGGAGACCTCTTTAAACCTGTTCTGGATACCTCTGTAGCGATGCCTACCTCTGATCTTGAACGCCTTATTAGTAGATTTACGGCCACTGAGCCGGAAGCTTTAGCTGCCATTGCTGCCCATCCCCAACAATTAGGCAAGCACCCTTGTAAATTTGTAGGTGGGTTTTTATATGTGCAGATAGCAGATTCTCCCCCTCAATGGCGCCTGTATGTCCCTCCTATCTGTCGCTCCTCCTTGCTCTTTGAGTTGCATGACTTAGCTGCTCATCAGGGTGGTAAACGGGTACGGGACCTAGTAGCCCGCTCTTACTACTGGCCTTCCCTTTTAAAGGATGTAGATGAGTATGTTAGAACCTGTCAATCTTGCCAGGAGATGAAACCCAACAATGTAGGACAGATAGCAGAACCTAGGACCCTACGGCTGATCCCATCATGCCGTGGGACTCCATTATGATGGATTTTGTAGGACCTTTTAGGAAGAATGATAGAGGTAACGCCCAGATCCTTGTGTTCGTAGATCGTTTTACTCGTATGTGTCATCTCGTGCCGTGTCCCCTAGAACTCACCGCACGCGATTGCGCACGCCTATACCTTAATAACGTATATAGATATCATGGTTTGAGTAGGCAGTTTATTAGTGATAAAGATAAGCTATTTACCTCTGACTTTTGGCAGCAGTTTTTTGCTGCTATCGGTACCAAGGTTACGTTCGGTACTGCCTACCACTCCTCCTCCTCTCATCTAGTAGAACGTCTTAATAGGGTAGTGGAAGAAGCGCTGAGGCACTATGTTAACGGCTCGGGGAGTGATTGGGAGGATTATCTATGCTTGGTAGAGCTCTCCCTTAACAATTGCCCTCAGGCTGCGCATGGCTATACGCCTTTCTTCCTAGATACTGGTAGACAGCCTCTTACTCCTACCTCTCTCTTAGCTAGTCCTTTAAGGGACAGGGACGATGTGTCCCGGGATACTGTAGAAGGTGTGCAGGCCTTGCTAGATAAAATGAAAAATGCACATGATCACGCAATTTCAGGGTACCAAAAGGCTCAGGCCAAGTACCTTGCTAGGCTGCGTGCCTCCTTAGATAGAAGAGCGCCTGAAATAGATATAGGAGATTTAGTCTTAGTAGAAGGCCCCCGTGTTGGCCGATTTGCTCACAAGTTTGAAGCAGAACTTAAAGTGAAACTTAGGCCCGCCTTCTTAGGACCCTTCCGTGTGTTGTCTAGAGTAGGTAATTTCTTATATAAAATAGATATCCCTACCTCTTGGCAGACACATTCTAACACCTTCCATAGAAGCCAGCTGAAGCTTTATCACCAAAGCACGTTCGCTGGTAGAGAACTAGCTCCTGCCCCTTTAGAGCATAACCCTGATACTGGTGAGGTAGAAGACGAGGTAGAGAGTATCGTGGCCCATAGAGATATTAAAAAGGGCCGCGGTACCCAGCGCCAGTATAAGGTGAAATGGATGTATGCTCGTAGTGAGGTAGATAAAGTATGGTACACGGAGAGTGAGTTAGATGGTTGTAGCCGCTTGTTGCAGGACTACAAAACCCTACACCAGCTCTAGCTGGCAACCTGCCCCTCCCTTATCGTATTCCTGCTGTTGGTGGGTGGTTGGTTGTCCCCTCCCCTCCGCAGCCATCATGGCTGACCTACCCCTCCGTCGGAGAGCCTGCCGCCTTCCCCTCCACCACCGGACCCAGAGCTCTACTTCGAGGCCCTTCCGGGCCGCTGGGTGTCACGTTCCAGTTATCCGGGTGGCCTCGTTCAGCCTGCCCTCCAGGCTCAGCATGCGGCTCTAGTCAGGGCTGCCCTCTTTGGGGTCGCGTGGTTCGGCCCGGCCCCCGATGATCCGCAACAGCTAGTTGTGCATGGGTTCGACAATGCCGGGCATTGTCTTCTAGGATGTGGCTCCCGCTGCCCAGCCTTGGAGCAGATAGCCGCTGTCCTTCAGTGCCCCCGGGTGTTTTCCTACCTGTCTACCCCTGTGGGCCGCTCCTGCCTACGGGAGGTGTTCCCTTGGCTTCCGGGCGAGGGCGAGGCAGATATAGATGACAACCCCTGTGACCTCCTACGGGCGGTCGAGTTCATGGAGATCGCGGACCAGTCAGCGGGAGTAGCATTTGGCGACCCTTCCCCTACGGACGCACCAGTCGAGGCGCAGTACACTCCAGAGTATTCGGCCTCCGTTGCAGCGTCCTCATCCTCAGTGTCGGCTCCTTCCCCTGTCCCGTCTTCACCACGGTCGACCCGGTACGCGTCGGTGGAGCCTACCCCTTTGGGCTTGGATCGCGAGCCTGACCATCTTGCGGCTACTGTTTCGGCAATGCAGGCCCAGATCCAGTCCCTGACCTCGGCATTCGGGGCCTTCTTGCTTGGCGGCCCAGGCGCATGCTCCAGCCACGCCAGGTGGGGTGTCTGTTGTATCTGTGCCCCCTACCCCTTCGGTTGCCTCGGCGCCTACGGTTTCGCCTGCGCTGTGCGAGCCCTCGGTAGCTGCGGTTTCCTCTGTTGCTGAGGCTCCTACTCCTCCGGCTGCCTCTGCGCCTGCGACCGACGTACCTGCGCCTTTGCGCGAGTCTTCCGCCCCAGCTGCCGCGCCCGCCGTCGCCGCTTCCGGGCCGCCCGCAGCGCCATCGCAGCCATCGCGGGGTTTCTTTAGCGACACGGGCGGTCTTCCCAGGCTTTGGGAGGGTGGTCCCCCGCAGAGGATTCCGGTGCCCGACTGGAGCTTGGATGGTAACCAGTCTTATGCTGGATTGCCTGTCCCTACGGGCCCTGTTTTCAACATGTGGCCTGAGGGTGCGCCGCCACCGGATACCGGAGCGCCAGCTGCGGTGGCGGGTCCGTCGCGACCCCCTTCGGCAGCGGGTCCGGCGCGACCTCCTGTTGTACCGGCGCCGTCTGCGTCTGTGCCGGTTCCTACCCCTGCCTCGGCCCCTGCCCCTTCGTCCTCGCGGTCTTTGGCTGCGGTTGTCCGGGCCAGCGGCCCTGATCCTCGCGCCACCCGCGCTGCTGACTCCCTCCGGGAGCTGTCCCAGGGCGATCGGGACCGGGCCCCTTCTGTGGTGCATGCGACGCCGGAGTCGCGCGACACGCCCGTCCGGGTATGGTATGTCTGCGCTCGCCTGCCGACAGTGTGACCTGCCGCGCGCCTCCGCCGAGCTTGCCATTTCGTCCATGTCCTACGGGTTCTCCCAGGTGTGTCGGGCGCCGCGGGACCGTGGCCTACCAATTGAGACTGATCGGCCTCCTTTCGATATGGTTATTTTAGCTGATCCTGTGTTCCAGGGCGAGATCCTGGTTCGGCGCGTTCTGTATCGCTGGGCTAGGCGCCACAATGACTTGGACACCTACGGTGGGTTCCAGTGGGCTTACCCTCCGCCTCTGGGCATTATGGCTTCAGATGCCCTTACGGTAGAGTTTCCTGCGGTGCCGGGTGCTACGTACAGCACGGTTCTCCAGCCCATCCTGGAGTGGGATGCCCGTCGTCCAGCGCCCATCCCGGGCCAGGGACTGGACTCCCGTGGCCATCCTCCTCCTCGGGCCAGCGACTACCTAGAGACGTTCGGGTCGCGACAGTGTGCTCGTCGGTGGCGCTCCCGTGAGGTTCGGCACATCCGGATGTGGCCGTCTAACGTGGAGCCCCTAGTATATCTGTTCTTCCCGACGGGTTTGCGCCCTCGGATCCGGTACCATCGCCTGCTCCTGCAGGCTCTCTGTTTGATCGCGGTAGAGCCTTTCCTTCGCCTCTTTGCCTGTGGTTTCCTGGACCACATCAATCCGGCGCAGCGCCGGGCCGTTCCCCGCGGTAATTCCCGCGCGAAAGTTGACGAAATTCGGTGCGCGCGTGCAATGTTGACTGAAATTCGGTGTGCAAGGCTATGGTAGCTGAAAATTTATTGCTCACGGAATACGAAGCCATTGTGTACCGGATTTCGCTTGTTCGAACGGCATTGTCATAGGGAAAAATAATATTCACAAAAAAACTCGCGAAACGCTGCTGTATTGGGTGTGAACGAGGACAAGCACGCAGTTGGCGCAGTTTTTGCTCGCCGTCCGACCAGACCCGTGCATCTTTAAGGTAAGGTCTCGTTGCCCAAACTATACTTGACGGTGGAAACGAACACGTTCCACCAGTTCCTTACATCATTTCAAAGAAACCCAGCGTAGGATTTCCCTTAATTTTGCGTTTCCGATTTTTACGCCCCTTCCGCGAAAAAGTGAGAATTATAGGAGCGCTGACAGGGGCAACACTGCATGTCGTGCTTTTAATCGCTTTTTCGTTTTTTCTTGCAGCTATATGACTTCGCTTGGGCGCAGCAACATCGCCCGGTGTTTATCCTGCGGGCGGGGCTTGCTGGCCCCGTCCGGAGTGTGCTCGGGGTGCGGGAAAAACCACATCTACTGGTTTATAACGTCGACAACCCCCCATTTTCTGGTCATTAACCGGCGTATTCTTGTGGTTTAAGCTTCCGGCGACGGGCGAAAAGAGCTCTTACCATGACGGCATGCTCTGGGGAGGCGTTCCGAGAAGGACTGGGGCGGGCAGGCAAATTTACACGCGACAGTGCCCGCACGTCGCCTGCGCACCCCGGCGTACAAGGCAAAGCGCAGTGTTTCCCTCCTGGACGGCCCATCGCTGCCTTTGCCGGGCGGCATGTTGGGGAGGCGGCTCCTTCTTCCTTTCTTACCGCCCGTTTCATAGTTCATACCCCGTGAGTTTCCCAACGGAGGCGTGTTAATGATGAGCGGCTGCATGCATGAATGAACGGGTGTATGAATGAGGGAGGGGGGAGGGAGGGAGGGAGGGAGGGAGGGAGGGAGGGAGGGAGGGAGGGAGGGAGGGAGGGAGGGAGGAGGGAGGGAGGGTGAGGGAGGGAGGGAGCTAGGGAGGGAGGGAGGGAGGGAGGGAGGGAGGGAGGGAGGGAGGGAGGGAGGGAGGGAGGGAGGGAGGGAGGGAGGGAGGGAGGGAGGGAGGGAGGGAGGGAGGGAGGGAGGGAGGGAGGGAGGGAGGGAGGAGGGAGGGAGGGAGGGAGGAGGAGGAGAGGGAGGGAGGGAGGGAGGGAGGGAGGGAGGGAGGGAGGGTATGTATGACTGCGTGCGTGCGTGCGTGCGTGCGTGCGTGCGTGCGTGCGTGCGTGCGTGCGTGCGTGCGTGCGTGCGTGCGTGCGTGCGTGCGTGCGTGCGTGCGTGCGTGCGTGCGTGCGTGCGTGCGTGCGTGCGTGCGTGCGTGCGTGCGTGCGTGCGTGCGTGCGTGCGTGCGTGCGTGCGTGCGTGCGTGCGTGCGTGCGTGCGTGCGTGCGTGCGTGCGTGCGTGCCTACGTGTATGCATGGGTGCATGGGTGGATACATGTGTATGTGTGTGTGGGTGGGTGGGTAAGGGATCGACGTGTGTGTGTGTATGTGTGTGTGTGTGTGTGTGTGTGTGCTTCTCTGCTTAGGCGTTGGAGCACACGCATGCACTGGAGGAAGGGGGTGATGAAAACCCAGACCAACTGTCGCACCCACCCCTCCACCTTCACCAAGCGTAAGGCCAAGCGTGCCATGGGGGTAGGGTAGCGGACGCAAGTCACCAACGTCAGGGTGCTCACCAGGCTGGTGGATGAGAAGATGGGGGGCAGGCCCCTGTCAGATGCAGAGAAGAAGAAAAGGAAAAGGATGCAGCAGGGCCGTGAGAACGTGCCCCCGGGTGTGGCATTAGCCACTATATAGCTAGCTAGCTGGCTAGAGGTGTGTTATTAATGCATTGTACTATAGGCATGTGCCCCCAAGTATGCCTTCCTGCATTGTAAATATGATGCATAATGTAATGATGTGTTGTTTGGAACCTTCTGTACACCAAGGTGGAATGATTGCCATGAAACCCTTGTAAGAACAATAGAAAGCTGCTTTTTCTGTGGTATTTATGCTAGCATCTGTCACCAATTTGTCATCCAACCAGCCTGAAGCTTTGTGGGCAGGCTGCATGGGATGTGTTTCGAACATGTGCAAAGTTCTAGCTCCAACTGAGTCCACTTGGGTCTTATATATGTGCAAACCTATGATGAAATACTTGGAAAACACTGAAAAACTGCATTTTGGGGGTATTTATGCTAGCATTTGTCACCAATTTGTCATCCAACCAGCCTGAAACTTTGTGGGCATGCTGCATGGGATGTGTTTAGAACATGTGCAAAGTTCCAGGCCCAACTGAGTTCATTTGGTGTCATTATGTATGCATATGTGTGATAAAACCCTTAAAAAACCATGAAAAACTGCATTTTTTGGGTATTTATGCTAGCATTTGTCACCAATTTGTCATCCAACCAGCCTGAAACTTTGTGGGCATGCTGCATGGGATGTGTTTAGAACATGTGCAAAGTTCCAGGCCCAACTGAGTTCATTTGGTGTCATTATGTATGCATATGTGTGATAAAACCCTTAAAAAACCATGAAAAACTGCATTTTTTGGGTATTTATGCTAGCATTTGTCACCAATTTGTCATCCAACCAGCCTGAAACTTTGTGGGCATGCTGCATGGGATGTGTTTAGAACATGTGCAAAGTTCCAGGCCCAACTGAGTTCATTTGATGTCATTATATATGCATACATGCCAGAAAGTGCTGAAAATACGGTATTTTTTGCTAGCAAATGTCACCATGTTACCATGGTGCCGACTCCCAAAAAATTTTTTGACCACATGGCATCATAAGATATCTGATTAGGTACCTTGGTGCCAAATTTGAGGCCAAACTGACTATTAGCCTATCTTGAAATAATTACCAGGGAACAAAAACGCGTTTTTGGATTGATGTGACTGGGCCCGTGGCCAGGTCGTTCTGACGCAGCATAGGTATTACTGGGCCTTCCTGGGCCTTTTCCCTGATGGTGTGTGGGCCGATGTTTTCCTCACTGTAGATAGGCATGACAATGCCGATGATGTGGCCCACTACCAGGCATATCTGGATGTTCTGCTGGCCTCGCGTGGCACTTACCAGACTGATGGTAACTAGATAGAGGGCCTTATTAGGCCCGACCTGAGGGTGTTGTCCCTCCGGTATATAGAGTCGCCCTCATATTCTGGCCAGTTGATTGGCTGTTCTTGGTCCTTGGTACTGATTTGTTTACTCTGTGTGTCCTGCCCAGTGCCGTCCCCCCCCGGCAAGGACTCCGTTCCAGGCAGTTAGGGGAACCTCCCACCAGGCTTGGTGCTGGCTAACCCTACACCACCCGGCGTGGTGGTGGAGACCGAGTTAACTATTGGTGCTTTGTATCTTGGATGGCCTGTCGATTGTGTTGGTGTGTGCTGGGTGCATTAGGTTTTTCCTACCCCTTTGGTTTCCTCCCTGTGCGTAGGGAGAGGGCTCCCTACCTTTGTGGGGGGGGAGGTGTTACGTCGCGTAACAATTCGTTGTAGTTACGAACGTAAATTAGGTCCTTGGCCTCGGTTGTTCCTAGGTTTACGTGTAGTTCCAACTGGGACACTATTGTCCTCGTAACAGTACTGAGGTACATTGGGTGCTTTGGGGCGCCGCGCCGCGTACTTTATTAGTGGTCCTTATCCTTTGGTAGAATGTAGTGGACCAGCGTGCATCTGTGCATCTGCCTGTGCATCTGTAGGCGAGGGCCAGGTCGGCCCGAGCATGTTGGACCGTTGGTGACCATTTATGCACGTTCTACCCCTCGTGTGGTCACTCGGCGTGTGTTAAATGAATATATGATATAGGCTTGGACGCAGTCACGTGTCTATTAATTAATTAATTAATGATATAGGCTTGGGTCACGGCAGTGTAGGGTGTTTCCTTCCTCCTCTATTCCTGGAATAGACGGGTTCGGGTAAATGGTTGTATGGCGTATTATAGCAACACATACGTGAATGCATTGAGATCAGCTCCGTCTCGTTCGTCTTTCGCTAGGGGTTTGAGTAGAGGAGGCCTGACCAATTTAGGTAGCATCAGGCCCAGTAGAGGTAGAGGTGGAGGTATAGAAGTTTAGGACGTAACAACTGGTGAGGTCGCCAATGTGATAGAGGCCTCTCCGATTCGTGCCAGTCGGACATAACATCACTCAACAGCCAAAGGGGCGGCTGAATTGTCGGTGGGGCTAGAATTCTGGTAACTGCACGCTAAATTGACCCAAGAAAGCTCGAATCGCGGGCATGGGCAGGTGAGGTAAAAGAGGGAAACGTTGCGCCAGCGGCTGAGGAAATAAGGCCAGCTGTTTACATTGCTAAGCCTCAGATTCAAGGAGTCGACGCGTCGGCTCAGTTGGCAAGGCGACGATAAGTCTGTCAAAGGTGCGCATGGATGGCGCAATGAGAGCTCATTAGCCCATGGTCCGCCAAGCCATTTTAGGCACTTTCAGACCCCTGAAAATAAAAAAAAATCATAACTCATAGGCCACAACTCCAAATACCCCCAACCAAGATGCTACGAGTATCTACACTTCAAGGGCTTTCAGAATATGCACTAATATCATGAGTCTAATGAGTATTTTGGATGATAAATTAAGTCAAAGTGAGCCAAAAGACGATCATTTTGTGCCACAGAAAAAGTATATCCCCCCATTTTTTTCAGGGGAGGGTCAGAAACCTCAAACCCAACATTGGACAATTTAGTTGGATAGTCCAATGGTGCTTTCCTTTGGTCAAACCACCCGGATAGCCCATTTGACCCATACAATGCCCGCGTTTACGTGTGTGGCTTACGCGCACACAAACAGCCTACTATGCCATATCATACAATGAGGCAATATCATTGACCACAATTGACTGCCAAATATGCTGGAATACAAATATGACGCCACCTTGCTCTCACTGAACGGTATCCCGCCAAGAAATGCCCCAAAATGTGCAATATAATGGCTGAAACACCTCCTTGAGCAGGCATGGAAAGCTGTTGCAATTACCACTAATGTATCCACCATGAGACATGTATAAAGGTACGAGTTTCCATTCAAACAACACGAAAACGAATTGCCGTACCTGCCTC
>RPFO01001309.1:80000-145000 GCA_009746045.1 Mesostigma viride | reverse complement strand
GGGGTGGAGGAAGCCGCGTAATCGAACTAACCTAACTCTAAGCTATCTAGTCTAGAAACTCCTAATTAACTACACTACTCATCAAAACGCCTCCTCCTCTTGGGGGGAGGTGGCTTGCCCACATGCAGGGTCGGGCGTCACTAGGAAGTCGGCGGAAATTCGCACTGAGATTTCTTGAGATTGTCCTGAGTTTTTTTTTCTTGAGAAATCTTGAGAAATCCTGAGAAATCCTGAGATGTCTTGAGAATGTCTCTAGAATGTCTTGAGATTAATCCTGAGTTTTCCTGAGATTGTCCTGAGATTGATCTTGATATTTCGTGTTGACAAAATCTGGTAAGTGCACACCTCGGGTCCTGAGATTTCTGGTGAAAAACTCAGGTCTTGAGATTTTGACTTTGTAGTGAAAATCTCAGGACAAAATCTCAGGACAATCTCAGGACAATCTCAGGACAAAAAAACGAGTAGAATCTCAAGAAAATCAAGAACATGCACAGGCGAATTCTCCAGCCATTCTGGGACAAAAAAATGGTGTTATCAGGGACCGTCAGAAATACAACAATGCAAGATGATTACAACAGGGGCATGACTCACAATCAGTGCATTGATTACATTGATAAATATCATGTTACAGCTTGCATACATCATCCACAGCAAACATGCTGTCAACTGACAGTCGTAGTCATGTCTTGCTGAAAGGGAAAAACTGATTCATTCTTGGAATCAGGGAAGTTTGTGTACATCTTCACACAATTCTTCACGAGAAGAGTTCTCATGCCTCTCCCATACTGTTCAGAGTCCGCATGTTTCGTTCTACGTCTTCCTGCACGTAGGAGCACAATTAAGAAGGACAAAGCAGCAAGGCAGGGCCAGAATCAGAAAGGCTGCAGGATGTGCAAATGTACACCAAGTCCAAAATGACGAGACAGTAAAAAATCGCGCTCGTACACGAGACAAATGCTTTGTAGTGCAAAAAAATGGAATCCTGTGCACCCTGATCGTGAAAACTTACAGCTATTCCAAAACTGGCTGGACTCGGTTTGATGCCATGCCTTCTGCCTTCTGGCCATTCAGCAGCTCGCAGTGTTTTGCTTGTGCCGCGCTGTCCGGGGTATTTTCCTGCACGCAAACAGCAGAAATTTGGACCATTGGGTTGCGCAAGTAGTCAGAAAAAGAATACACAACAAAACCGCAATGCAAACTAATTTATGGTAGGTCTTGTTTATACATAACAAATGTAGACAGTAAACAACATAGATTAACTCAGAGGCATCCACAATTATAAAGATGGTAACATTTCCGTCCATATCTGAGGAGCTGCGGAACTTACACATGGGATTGGTAGGCTTGAGCAGGATTCTGTCGGTGCAGATCTCTCCGCTTGTTTGTTGATGATGGCGTTCTTCTCAGCGAGCTCCTCTTGCATTTTTTTCAACTGCAACATCATGTTGGCAAGCACGGATTCCACCGATGACTCTGGTCCTCCCGTGGAGGGTGGCAGTGGGGCCAGAGGGGCTGGCACGGCCGTGGAGGGTGGCAGTGGGGCCAGAGGGGCTGGCACGGCCGTGGAGGGTGGCAGTGGGGCCAGAGGGGCTGGCACGGCCGTGGAGGGTGGCAGTGGGGCCAGAGGGGCTGGCACGGTCGTGGAGGGTGGCAGTGGGGCCAGAGGGGCTGGCACGGCCGGGGAGGGTGGCAGTGGGGCCAGAGGGGCTGGCACGGCCGTGGAGGGTGGCAGTGGGGCCAGAGGGGCTGGCACGGCCGTGGAGGGTGGCAGTGGGGCCAGAGGGGCTGGCACGGCCGGGGAGGGTAGCAGTGGGGCTGGCACATCCGGGGGGAAGGCACTTGACTCGTGTTCGTTTCTTCTGCCTTTCCAGGCAGGTCGTTCACCGTAACATTGCCCAACATCACCCATGAGAGCTCGCCAGACCCCTCCTCACCGTAGTGCAATTTCCTCAGATCAAAGCAATACCTTGATTCTGGCTCATCCTCGTTAGGAAACGCAAGCGTCCACGGGGACTTGTTCCGTGGCTTGACCATAGCAATGCGGCCTACATCCCACACCAACTCATCCCCCAATCTCAGCAGCTTGCGCGCCTTCAGCAACCATTTTTGAGCTATGATGGTGCCAACCGGTACGGTGGTCGTTGTCACCTCTGTTGGAAGAGGCAACACGGTGGCCTGAGGGAGCACCTGCTTGATGTAGTGCATCAACCCCAGATCTGAAGGTGGTGGGCACTGAGCACGTGTCTTAGGTGCTGTTGGCGGCTGTGGAAGGATGGCAATGTTCTCTTCTAGAGGCTTCGGCGATGGCAGGACTGGATCGGCAGTTGCAGATGGGGACTTGGTCTCTGTTGATCCGCGCCGGGCCTTGGAAACTTTCGCTGGTGTCATGCCCTTCCTCTTTGAAGAAGCCTGCGAAGGCACTGCACACATCAATTGCAAAAGAGAGACTTTGTTGGGATCATATAAAGAAACAGGGAATGCATTTACAAATGGGAAACGGGGAAGCTGCTGGTGAATGGGGGTTATGTATGCTATGGTGGCTAACGAACATAGCAAGGTCTTAATAAGGTTGAGCGAAAAGAAGATTAGAGTGCATCGTCAGTGCAGAAACTGAGATACTTGCTAAGTAAAATACATGTATGCCAATGCAAAAAGAGACAAGAATAAAACAACCCAGATTGGAAGTGATCTGATATTACTCACAGGGAATGGCCTGCTGCACGGGCGAAGTAGAGCTGACCACCGGAAACAGCGTCACAGGTCCATCACGAGCAGCCACCGGAGTGGGCGCACAACCGGCCACCAGCATGGATTCCAGGGCTGGGCCGGGCTTTGGCCGGGCTTCTGATGCATCCACCCGGCAGGGCTGGGGCAGGGCCTTTGAATCGATACATGGAGACTCACATGCGAGCAGAAGCGATAAATTCTTCGAATAGTGGGGCTTCACATGTGGACCTGGTTCAGGTGCCAGGATGGGCACCAGAGGAACCTGTTCAGGCGCCAGCACCGGTGTCAATGTCCCAGCCAGGTCCACGGCTGGATGAAAAAGGAAAGACACATGCAATTAAAGAAGTCAAAAGTCAGCTTGAATGAAACACAAAGAAAACCAATATACACAAAAGAAACGTGTAGGACTTCATAAAGATAATAATGCACAAAGTTGAAGGGTAAATACAGGCAAATTGATACCTTGTAAGTTTCCATGAAGCAACAGTAAGGCCCGTATACCAAAGGGGGAAAAAAGGGAACTTACGTGCCAGCACGGGGGCAGATGGACAGCCTGGCAGTGGTGGTGGTGGCATGGCCACGACAGTGGGTGCCGGCACGGCGCTCATCTGCTGGTCAAACTGCGCATTGATTGCGTCGATTTGGGCCTGCATTTGGGCCTGCAAAGCAGCAATGCGGGCGGCCCTTTCAGCCTCGAGGCTTGCAGGCAGCTGCATGGTCCCAACGGCGGTGACTTCAGCAGGGTTGGCTTTTGACGACGACTTGGCTTTTGCAGTTTTCCTTGCTTTTTGGACGCCCGGCTGTGGTGTTCACCAATGATGAATGAAGAACAAAGCACAGCATCCGAAGGAACATAATAATGCACTCGATCAGAAAACTATCGATGGCCATGCATACGGCGAGTAGAAAGTACGGTTGCACTACAAGATTGCTGACTGCACTCGTCATACACAACGGATGCATACCAAGACACGGCAGTTCATGAGTATTCTTTGTTTAATTACCTGTTTGGGCAGGTTGGTTACGCAGGCAAGCGGGGCACGTTGCTGTTCAGCCTTAGCCACTCTGTTGGCAGCTCTCTTTGCCGCTAGCTGCGCCTCGTGCTTTCGGATGTATAGACGCCTCGCTAGCTCCCTTTCAACTATCGCTTCAGGCGGTTCCAAAGCAGGAGGATCGGGGAGAGATGGCTTCACTGCGGTTGTCGCCGCTGTTGGTCCGTTCAGGACTTCATTCGGTTTCCTGCCGCTCTCCGCCGCAACGGCTGCAGAGTAAGAGGCCTTTGCATCATTTAACTCGTCCTGGGCCAGTAGAGGTAAGAAGTCAGAACAAATCGCCTTGATCCGACCACAAACCTCCTTCAGCAGGTCTTGATCTTGGTCCCTCTTTGCTACACCCTCCAGCAACCACTCCTTCGATTGCGCCGCGGTGACTTCCCTAAGAGTCCGCAGCCGACTATCGGCTTGCACATGCTTCAGAGGGTGTAGTTCTACGGACTTGGCGGCACGAAATTTTGCCCACTATACTGGATCGGCGGCCACCATTCTTCCCAACTAACCAGACCACCCCCAGCCGACATTAACGCGTTTGCGTGCTCCATCCTTGGCGCCGTTGTCATTTCTTAATGACAAGGCGCAAGTTTTGAATTCGCACAACGGCACTGTGCTAATTGCGGATGTCAATTTTGCGCGGCAAAAAGGAACTCCGTCCGATCTTGGCCCATCTACCGTCAATCATCTCTCCCGGCGGAAGTCGACAGGATCTTACTTTAGGAGCGAATCCTGCTGATCTGAACGCCATGGCGCAAAGTATCGGATTCGGGGAAATCGGTATATTTAGTATCCAATTATAAACCAGAGAGGTGAAATAAGAAATAAGTATCACCGAATCCTGAATGAAGGTGGTCACACACTGGTGTGACGTTGACAGGCTAAGGGGCTAATAAGGCGCAAAGTATCGGATTCGGGCCTCTCACTGCCATGGTTAACGGTGCAAAGGTGACATCATGTTCGAGTAGGATTGAATCCGCATCAAGAAGCTGCGGTTACATAGATTACCCAAATTGGACGGTTAACATAACTGACGCATGCGTAGCCGCGGGAATGGCCCACGCGGTCCGTTGGCTAGCTCGACAGTCAGACGCGGTCGGTGCCCCTTCGTTCCTTTGCGTTTTAGGCATGCAAGGACACAGCCGGGGGCCACGAAAACACCTCGTTGCTGCCGCCATGGTAGCCATGGCGGCAGCAACGGGGAGGGCCCGCGGCAAGGCGGCCGCGGGCCGTCCCCGTTGCTGCCGCCATCATTGGTTGTTTAGCGATTTTCAACCATGGAGGAACAAGGCCTTGACGACTTCCTCATGGAGGGATGGGCCGATGAGTACCGAACGGGGCCTGAGGCAGCTATGGAATTCGCCCGGAATTTCGATGCTGCTGCAAACAGAGTGCATTTGGAGACGCCTTTATACCCAGGATCTAACGTTCCAGCTGTTGTGGCGGCCCTACAATTGCTAACGCAATGGGGCCAAGGAGATTGTACTCGGAAGTTCGCGGACGCACAGCTGGCCCTTTTTAGTTCTCTCCTACCACCTGGGAATGTCTTGCCGGCTTCTGTTGAGGCGGCTAGACGCCTGTTGCGAGACTTGGGCTTGACGTATAAAGTATACGATGCGTGCAAGTCTGACGATTATGTTTACAAAGATAAGGATCTCCAGCAGTGCCCAAAGTGCGCCGAACCTCGTTATGAGATATACACAGACACAGACGGCATGGTGATTAATACGAGGAAGCCCTATCGGCAAGTCAGAGTTTTTTCTTTGCTGGACAGGGTTCGGGGCTGGTTCAGAATGGAGAAGATGTCAATGGCACTGAGGTATGCAGGAGAGAAAGAAAACAAGGATGCAGATTCGCCGACGCGGACTGTCGACGGAGTCAAAGGTTCGTAATCCATAGCCTCTACATCTGGCCATTGCTTTTTTTTTTTATCTTTGCTTGCCGATAGAGTTACACAACGCCGCGTTACTTTGGTATGTAGAGCTAGAACGTTAGTAACCCTGAATCTTGCCATTGAATCTTGCCTGGCAAGGTCAGTGTCGTGTTAAGTGATGTATCTGTATTTCTTACCGTTGCTTCAATGCATTCTCTGTGGTTTGTTCTTTCCTTGCCTGTTTCTTTTTGCAGACTGTCCGGCTGTACAACATGTAAAAAATCTTTACCCGCAGTTTCGTACTGAGCTGCGTAATCTTATATTCGGGATGGCGGTTGACGGAGTGTGTCCGCGTAGCTTTATGGGAAACTATTCTTGCTGGCCAGCTTTTATGGCTTGCTACAATTTACCTGAGTGGGTATTTGTCAACAAGAACTTCTCACCTATGGTTCTGCTGATAAGTGCCGCCAAGGGCAAGGCTCCAAAAAGAATGCAGGTGTACTGGGAGTTGGCGGTTGATGAGCTTGTGGCGATGTGGAATGGTTTTTATGTATGCGACATCGTGGATGACCAGGGCGGCCAGTTACAACCTGTGCGCCTGCAGGCGCTCCTACTGTGGGTAATCCACGACTACCCAGCTTTTGCAAAGTCACTAAACATCCCAGATGCTGGATACTGCGGCTGCATGTTACATGGGCCAGAATGGGAAGCAACTTGTTTTTCCAATGGGAAGCTTGTGTACTTAGGGCACTCTACGCTTTTGAAGGAAGGTGACCCTGCGCGACCATCCGGGACTGGAGCTGCCCCTCCAGAAATGGATTATGATGGGTACCTGAAATATTGTCGGGAAGAGTTGGGGGTGCAACCTGAAATATTCGGCAAGCTGCCGTACTGGACCAAGCTGTTAATTCGACATCTGGTGGATGAGTTTCACCTTGGCCCCAACTGCCTGCTCCGGATAGTCAACTGCACCAGCGGTAAGTAGCACGCGACAGTGTTCTTTTTTTTTCAAGTGTGCAGTTTGTAAACTTTGTCATATGCAAGGGACAAATTTTTGTTACATACTTATTGATTGATTATTGATTGTGCGTTTCGTTGATATTGTGTTGTCCTTTGTGGCCTTTTTTATTATGTGCAGGGAAAGCTCATACCCCTGCTGTTCGAGCAAGGCTGCAATTACAACTGGGCCTTAATCAGGAGCTCTGGGTAACCACGGAAGAGGTGGAGAAAGTGGCGAAGAACGGTGTCCGGACAATAAGCATTAAAAAAAACTCTCGACATCCACCATGTCAACTCACGTCGGAGGAGAAAGCGGCCACCCGTGGTATGTCTGTGGATGTGTATATGCTTTTTTATTGGAATTGGTTTGGATGTTGTTTGTTGGTATTTTATATAAAGTGTTTCATGTTGTCATCTGCCAAGATTGCTTAATTGCTGTGTTGGTCCATAGATCCCATGACGTAGTCCACTGTCATTAGAGATTTCTGTGTACCACATCAAACCAAGTGCCCTTCATGTCCCACGTAGCTCCCACAAAAACCAGCATCTTCATTAAAACAATAAGTGGAAGCATACATGTGACACTAATTGACATGCCCGGAGGCACGCCGTTCAAGGCCCTTCATGAAGTACGTTGCCCTAGAGGCAACCAAGACAATGGTGGGTGGGTGGGGAGCAAAGAAAGAGGCCGACAAAACCAGCCAGAGCGGCTTTTAGTCGCAAAACCTCCCTTATCCCTAGCTAACTGACGTCATTAAACCCTTATGTTTAGTGGATGCTAGTAAGACGCTAACCGTACAGACCGGGGGTAGAATATCCCGAATCTGCACGGCTAGTATTAAATAATGCGTAGGTTGTTCTTTTCAGGGGCACTGCACCTCACGCCCCGTTCCGCCCGGGTATAATCAACCCAAGCGCGGAACGCACATTTTATTTAATTCATTTTTCAACCATGCACTATATTGCATCTACTAATCACAAAAGCTCTAGCCAAACAGCTACGAGTAAACACTGCGACCTATAAGCCGCTCATCCAGCGGCCTCTTGTTCCCGCATTCACGTATAGAAGAAACTCCGTTCAAAGAACCCCGATTCATGTCCCACGTAGCTCCCACAAAAACCAGCATCTTCATTAAAACAATAAGTGGAAGCATACATGTGACACTAATTGACATGCCCGGAGGCACGCCGTTCAAGGCCCTTCATGAAGTACGTTGCCCAATCACCCCCGCCCTGGCTTTCCCTTGAAGCCGCACTCCACCTTGCTTGTTGTCACAAGTGACCGCCCTGCCGCAAAACGGGAGCCCCCCCACATCGGGAGGCGTGTGCCCGGCGGCTGTGGATGCATGGCCAGGCCCAAAAAGGCCCAGCGCATTTGCACTGCGATTGCGCACGGCCAGCCTATCATGACCCCTCTCGGGGCCCCGAGTCGGTACCGCTATGGCCGTCTCCCCATAGACCCGGGGTGCTTCGAGAAAAAACGTGGACCTAGCCCAGGCCCCGCCAGCCCGGATGCCCGAGGCCACAGCCCCAGGCACCTGGCTGAACGAGAGTCCGTTCAGCCAAGACCGCATTCCCCCCGAGGTTTCTATGCGTGGGGAAAAAATTTCTAGCTTAGACGCTTTTCCCTGATCGCCGTCCCCAGCCCCAACCACCCCCCCTCGGCGGAAGGCAATTGCAAAGTTTGCTGGCCAGCAGCAATTTCCGAAGAAAAAGCCGCAGGCCGCGGACCGAGACACGGGTCGCCAGTGCCAGCCATCCGGCTCCAACCCGGGGTGCAAGCATCCCCAGGTACGGAGCACCAGCTCGCGCACTGGGCCGACCAAGCGACAGTTGAGCACCTGTCACGGCATCCGGCCCACCAAAGACCCCAAGCTGGGGAAAAGGTGCGGACCGGAGGTAATCTTTTTCTTTTCTTTTAGTTAACCGGGCGAGGAACTACGCCTGGCCGGTTAACAACTGGAAGTCTCACCACTGGCCAAGTGGCCAGTGCAACCAGTGCTTTTGGGATTTTGCTCCGCAGCACCCATAGCTGCGGCTGCCGCCGCAACGACAACGAGCAAAGAAAGAGCCCTTATGTTTAGTGGATGCTAGTAAGACGCTAACCGTACAGACCGGGGGTAGAATATCCCGAATCTGCACGGCTAGTATTAAATAATGCGTAGGTTGTTCTTTTCAGGGGCACTGCACCTCACGCCCCGTTCCGCCCGGGTATAATCAACCCAAGCGCGGAACGCACATTTTATTTAATTCATTTTTCAACCATGCACTATATTGCATCTACTAATCACAAAAGCTCTAGCCAAACAGCTACGAGTAAACACTGCGACCTATAAGCCGCTCATCCAGCGGCCTCTTGTTCCCGCATTCACGTATAGAAGAAACTCCGTTCAAAGAACCCCGATTGTTAGGGTAAACATGTTGCTTGTAAGACTTCCTTTCATTTTTTCAATAACTATTTATGGGGTTAGTGTCAGGATTTGCCGGAGCATTTGGGCTGACAGTGTTTGGCCACTCTGAGAATTCGCCTCTGACATAATTTTCTAATCAAATTGTCAATGTGATCGTTTACATCTGTGTATCATACCATGTTTCTGTTGAATGCAGAGGTGGAAAAGGTGTTCGACCGCCTCCCGGACTATGTGCCTGGGCGATACCACGGACTAGCCGCTGACGGGAAAAGCGATGAGACGATGAAAACAAGTGACAAAAACAAGTACATGTGCTTGTTGTTGCCGGTCGTGTTGCGCAATCGTTTGCATCCGGATGCCCGCGCGGCGTTTGTCCAGCTGTCTGTGGCCTTTAATGCTGTATTTTCAGCAAGGTGCCTCACTCAATCGCAGTTAGTCGAAGTGGGCGAAATGATCGTGCGTGCGGTGGTAGCATTAGAGTGTGTTATGCCAGCGTCAGAAATGTCAAGATCAGTCCATGCTGCATCTCACTTGGCGGAACAGATCCGGTATGCTGGCCTGCCTGATGGCCGGAGCATGACACGGGGTGAGCGCCAAATGGCGGTGATTACTTCTGGGCCATTGTCAAACAAGAACGTGGAATGCTCCATGGGGAACTTCTTCATGGACTTCGAGGCATTGAACATCCTGAGCTACTTCACGCGCCAGACTGTGTGGGTAAGTTTTTTAAACAAACTTCGTGTTTGCTTGGCTGCATGCACATTTCCCATGTTTCAGCGAGTGTTTCTAGCAGGTTAAGTGTATGCAAAACATGTACTTACGTTCTTTTTTTTCTATTTGGTTCATGTGTTTTTTTTTTCAGGGTCAAGGCTTCCCGTCTGTGTGGGACATTCTGGAAACTGATCCGTCCAAGTGTATTCTGCCGAGCAAGCGCTTTCGTCAACAAGCATATACTCTCTCTGAGGTCAAGCAGCTTGAGGCCTTACAACTGATGCTTGCACTTTGCACTTCAGCATGCAACATACGAGCCCGGATATGGCATTGAATTCTGGTGAGTTTCTTGTAGAAACCGATGCTACAGTTGTACACCCTCCGCGTTGGTAATTTTAATTCAGTTCAGCCGAAAGGAGGGTGTAATCTTGCAACGCATGTACATAGGATTATCATATGTTTCCTGCATTCTTCTGATTTGCTTACTCGTGCTTAATGTGGTTGATTTTCTAGATTTCACAGTGACATTCTTGTGTCCTTGTCTACACGCAATATCTGGTGGTGCATGCAATGATGAAGATGTTTTTTTCACTATGGTGATGATTGTATGAAGTGGGACAACTATGTTTAATTGTATGTTTAATTGATTTTGCAATGTGATGTACGTTATTCGCCTATGTTGTCACTTGCAGGCGTCGGCTCGTTCACGTTGGCAACCTGGTGTGGCTTAAGCAGTGGATCACGCAAAACCAGGAGCCACGCCTCCCCACGATGATTACGGCGGCGGTGTGTGGCATGGAGCCTGCTTGTGACGAGCATGACTCAATCCACATCAATGGCAGCAATTACCGAACTGCAGTCGCCGACCTTCGACAAACTGTTCGCCATCGCAACTCAGGAGTAATGGTTTATGGTAAAGAGGGGGTTAGGTACGGCCGCATCACACACATTCTGCATAGTTTCCTACGTGCCCCGACGGAAGGATGGAGTAGGCAAGTTCTTTTAAAGGTCGCTCTGTTTGATGTCGGTTCTGTGAAAGAGCTCCCTTTAGAGGGATTGACGCTTTAATACCTTTAGGGGAGCAAGCGCCCAAGCAGGATGCTTTAGTCCTTCCCGGGAGTGTATGTTCAGTTGGTTTTGTAGTTGATCCAGAGTATGCACCTGAGATAGCCATCGTGCACTGTAAACTGCCATGGCAGTTGGTAAAGGAAACGTGTAGTGCAGCCCAGCATGTATTGTCCCGTGGTGCGGGTGCTCAGCTGAGAACCACAGACGTGTATGCTGATATGAACCTGCAGCGCAAGGTGACACTTTGTGTTAAGCGAAGAGACATGACAACACGAGGTCGTTCACAAGGTAATCGCACTGCACCCATAGATCCACAAGCAACCACTGCACGCATGGCTGCAGAGCCACAAGCAACCACTGCACCTAATCGCTCACGTGGCAAGCGCACTGTTGGCACATTGGTAGAGCCACAAGCAACCACTGCACCAAGTCGCTCACGTGGCAAGCGCACTGTTGGCACATTGGTAGAACCACAAGCAACCACTGCACCAAGCCGCTCGCGTGGCAAGCGCACTGCGGACACATTGGTAGAAACACACACAGCCGCTGCACCAAGCCGCTCGCGTGGCAAGCGCACTGCGGACACATTGGTAGAAACACACACAGCCGCTGCACCAAACCGCTCGCGTGGCAAGAGCATTGCTGGCAAGTCCATGGCAGCGGCTAGTGGCAGCGCATCAAGCCCTGATGACATAGCTAGTGATTTGTCGCTGAGCAGCAACGGTGAGGCATGCATTCCCACACAAAGGAGAAGTGAGAGGCAACGTGCGGTAGTAAATTATGCGGACTCTGACAGTGCTGCATACACTGATGAGGAGTGGGATTGATTATATTCCTGGTAATGATGGATTGATGTAACTTGTTGTGTGCTTGTCACACTTATATTTATTTATTTCCAATGAACATGTGTGTCAACTGCATCATTTCTGCATCCACATATAATGCATAAGTGTCCTATAATGCACTTGAGAGTTCTCAAGTGTCATGCTCAGTGTCCTGATTTTCCTGATTTTTTGTGCCATGCTAAGTGTCCTGATTTTCCTGATTTTTTTCTGATTCAGCGGGTTTTCTCAAGATGTTGAGATTTTTTGTGTTGTTCCGACATTTTTCTCAGGATCTCAGGATTTTCTCAGGATTCTCAGTGTTTCTCAGTGTGTGGCGAGACGCATCTCAGGCACTTCTCAAGATTCTCAGGAGAAAGTCCTGATATAATCTCAGGAATCCTGAGAAAATCTCAGGTTTTCTCAGGATGTCTCCTGATTTTTTGAGAAAAAAATCAGGAGATCTCAGGAAATCCTGAGAAAATCTCAGGAATCCTGAGAAAAAAATCAGGAAATCTCAGGATTCCTGAGAAAAATCTCAGAAACCGACTTCCTAGTGGTGTGAGCCTTGACAACCTTCTGCCACCGCGTCTTGTTCTGCATGGCAGTCCAAAGACGGGAGAGAGAGTGGATGCGGTGCTCAAACTGGGCTGGGACCACTAGGTCGTCCAGCAACATCTGGATGTAGTTCGTGACAGGTTTCCCTACCCTTTTGGGAATGCCCTTGGGGCCAGGCCAGGTCAGAATGTGTCGCCCTGGCTGGCCAAGCCGCTGGGGGCCGGCCAGACCAAGGGCGGTGTCGACCTGGCTGGTGCGAGCAAGGTGTCCTACAAATGCTATCCTACGCTGTCTAATCTCGTCCGAAATACGAGGCATACCATGATACAAAGACTCTGATGACGGGCGCAGCCTCGGAAAACCCTACGTTAAGGACCTGTCGGAGCATCCTGTAAACCGTGCCGTTGAGCCTAGCTGCCATGCAGTTTGGGTGTGATTGTCCACGCCTCGGCGCCATACGTGAGCACCGTGAGGACGAGGACCTTGAAGAGCATGCGCTTGCGGTGCTCGCCCAGACCCTTCGAGCGCCAGTAGGTGTTGAGCGAACGGAGCCTGGCCCAGGCCAGGCCGATGCGGGTGTCCACATGCATCGTCTGCAGTGTCAGGAAGCCAACTCCCCAACAGTTTGAAGCGATCGCGGAACGGGACCTCCGTCCCGTCGAGCAGGCGCGGTAGCGGTGGTGTACTGGAGGCCCCAATCACCATCGCCTCAGTTTTGACACTAATCTCCAACCCCACCGCCCGCGCCTCCAGGCCCAGACAGTCCAGCTAGCCAGGTCTGAATGTGCTCGGGGCTCGCGATGAGGGTGGTGTCATCCGCATAAATCAGGTCGGCAAGGCGGTAACCAGGTCTAACCCCGCCGTGCTCTTTCTCGTTAAGGATGTCCAAGCCTGGCTCGAACCCCTTAAGAGCAGTAATGCGCGCACGTGCCCGGCGCATGACGTGATCCATGACAATAATGAACAGGTATGGGGACAGGACACAACCTTGCCACACCCCGTGGTGAAGGGGGAGTTAGATGAGATGCTTAGGCTGACACACGGATTTCCGGCCTGCGCGCCGCGTATTGCCTACCGCGGCTGAGCGGGACACCTCAGTACAGTACGGCAGGGTGTACGGTACTGAGGTGTCATGTGGACCGATGTGCGGTTAGTGCCAGACTGTGCCTAGACTCCAGCTCGACCCGCCAGACCCGGGTTATCCGGTTCTGGACGGGCCGAGTGTAGTTGATGCTAGTGACGTGGTCGCATGGCATTGCAGTGTACAGTTGTCCACTGGTGAGGTGCTGCAGGTAGCACCGCCATAGGCATATAGGCGTAGCACTGGGGAGTGCCGCAGCACCCGAGTTTGCCCAGACGTTCCATTCTGAGCCCTCAGCTTCCATTGCTCTCTCATTGTATTATTGCTAATACAATCATCATTCGCTTTCAGCTTCAGCAGTTGTTCGTCGTCCCTAGTCTCCATCCAACTTGGACTGAAAAGTTCTTTATTTTTTTTCGAAAAGCAAAAAATATGGCTTCAAACAACGGCGACAACAACAACAACAAGGGGAAGGCGCCTGCCAGGCGCACCTCACCCCGACTTTCGCCGGAGGGCACGCCCTCCACCAACGATGCGAGGGTGACGCCCAACGTCACCTTCCGCACGGTGGTCGCCGACCACCCCAGGCGTCGGACCCCGCAGGTGGGGCCCGGCGCCCGGGGGATGGCGAGCGGTCGTCCGTTTGCCACTGGCGGTTCGTCCGCCATGGCACCTGGGGGGCAGGTCCCCCGGGCACGTAATTCCCCCGTCGCAGGTGACGGGGGTCGTGAGCGGAGTGATTCCTCGGAGGAGGATGGGGAGGTGCAGCCTGCGAGGTCACGGCCTTCGCTCGAGATTTCGACACAGACGCCTGCGACGTCTGGTAATCTTTCCGTGGGCCGACAGATGGCCATCATGGACATTGACCGGTATGGGGAACATGTTCCGCCCCTGTCGCGTTCGGGCGCGTACCCCATTTCTCCCCATTGGGGAGGACGACATCCCAGCGTTCATTTCGGTGAACGGCTGGATCATTCGGCAACGTTTCCAGTTGACGGCAGATGAGCCGATCCATGCGATTGAGGTTCATCGGACGCAAACGATGATCGAGAATCGTTTGAGGATGCAGTTTCCCCTGATCCAGGTGGCAGTTTGGCTGTGGTGTTACGCCAATCGGCCGCGGCGAAACCCCGGCACTGTTGATCAGTGGGCGTCCAGGCAGCGTCAGAGAGAGGCGCTGCGCGTGGTCGCCACCAGGAGATCACGCTGACTCCGTTGGGGCCGTGGCCCCAAGTCACGCCAGTTGGCTGGGGCCCGGAGAGGCGTGAGGCGGCTGCGATGCCGCCTGCGACGGAGCGCGGGGCGGCAGACGCCCCCAACACGCCCATGGGTGGTGAAGCCACCCAGGACCCTCTGGCAGGTCAGAGGGTCCAACCTCAGCAGCGGGCTCCCCCGCCCAGCGTGGGGGGCCAGGTGGCTGAGGAGGCCACCGGGGTCGCAGGGACCCCGGCGGCGACACAAGCGCCCGGGGTCGCAGGGACCCCGGCAGCGACGCCGGCGCCTCCGGCGCTGGCGGGGGATGCAGCCCCCATGGAGGGTGTCACGGGCACCTCCAGCGGCTCTGGGGGGCAGGCCCCCTCTAGCCGCAACAAGGACAAGGCCCTGGCAGGGCCGGAGGGGCCTCAGGGTCCCACCGGCTGGGCAGCAGCCAGCACGGCTGGAGGCGACCTGGAAGGTCGGGACTTCATCACCCTGGGTGATGAGGCCGTGTGGCGTGCCATACAGGCCACAGCCTCCTTCCGTGGGCTGGCCGACCGGAGCCAGCAGATGCACGTCGCGGAGGCGGGCAGCCTGGTGTGTGCGATTATCACGCACATCCTGGGCTTGCCCAACCTCCATGCGGACACACGCAGGGTGTGTGACGACCTGCTGCCTGCCCTGCAGGCCTCCTCTCAGGAGGAGGGTGCAGGGCAGCAGGGTTCGCCTGGTGCGACTCCTGGAGCTCCTGCACAATGCCATCCTGAAGGGGCGGGTAGGTGGCTGCCTACCTGGCTGCATCATGATTTACTAACCCTACTGACGATGAAGTGTCCCTCTCTCCCACCTTCCATGATTGGGAGGAGGCCCGCAGCAGGAGGCGGGAAGTGACACACACTCACACCCCCACCCAGCCCACCCCTATGTTGTCTAACCCTCCTACACAGCCCATGCTTGCCCCTCCTGCTCAGCTCACTCAAGTAGCACTTCCCTCTCAGCATGTCTCTCCTGTGAATGCTGCAGCAGCAACACCATCTTCTCCCTCTCCCCCTGCATCCCCCTCTAGGTTGCCCACTTACAATGAAAACCGTCCTGTGGATAGGATTAATGTCAGGGGGCTGCCTGAGGGGTATACTAGGGAGCAGGGGAATCATGCACTTCTCTCTCTTCAGCTGGCTAGGGAGGAACTGAATGTCAAGAATTGGTTTGGATCTCTCATGCAGGGGGATTTTACCATCAGTCCTCCTCTCAGATTCAGAATCTCATCCTTGTCTTCCAGCGTAGGTATCCCAAGTGGCAGGACACGCAGGCTAGGGCAGTTTGGGAGGCTTTCATGAAGGAGCTAACTGACCTCCTCTCCACCCCCTCATCTGTGGACATATATGGGGCATTCAGGTGGGTAGAGGAATACAGGGTCACATCAGTGGACTATGTGGCTGAGACAAAGAAATATGAGCTAGCCATCAAAGCACGTCCTGATGTCCAGCAGCTAGATCACAAGTTCTTGCTGCGTTCTTCCTTGAGAAACTCAAACTTGACAAAAACACCTACGCTATGCTTGCACAGGAATGGCAAAGTACTGGGAGGACATGAAGGAGGCATTGGATTATATCAAGCTGGCCTTGGCTCCCCTTAGCCAGGGGGCCATGGGCACCTCTGTAAAGAGGGTCAGGGGGGAAGAGAGGGAGGAGGAGGATAGGGAGAGGGAAGACAGGAGCAAGAGACCTGTCACTATGGCAGAAGTCAAGTCCCTGCTGGGACAAATGTTTAAGGGCAAGGGCAAGGGCAAGGGCAAGGGCAAGGGCAAGGGCAGGGGCTGGGGCAAGGGCAAGGGTAAGGGGCAGTCTCCCTCCAAGGGGGGCAGCTCCAGCAACAACAACAACAACAGCAACAGCAACAACAACAACAACAACAACAACAACAACAACAACAACAACAACAACAACAACAACAACAACAACAACAAGCAGGACAAGGAGGACAAGTCTTCTCAGCGGTGCACCCGCTGTGGCATGAAGTACCACCTGCGGCCCACCTGCCGCAAGAACGTGGACGAGCTGGGGCATTTGGACGTCCTGTGCCACAAGTGCCACGGGCCGCCCCACGGTGACCCCAAGGACTGCAAGCGGCCTCCTTACGGCAAGAAGTGTGAGTCTCCCTCTCATGCTGGCTTGAGTGTGCCTGCTTCACCTCTTTCATCTGCATGCCCCACTGTCAGAGCAGTGAGCAGTTCTGGAAAGGTGCTACAGCTGGTTTCAGAAGATTATGTCTCTAAACCAACCTTCACATCTATGGTTCCCAAGGTGTGCAGAGTGTCCCCTCAGAGGATGCTCATATCAGTTTTCAGGAGCTTGCTTTGCAGTTGCATTTCCTTTATGGGCATGAAGTGAGTGCAGAGGTGGTGGCAGCAGCAATAGGGGGGGCAGCACTCAGACGTGCATGCCAGGTGGTCAGATCCCACTGCCAGCATTGTCAGTTCAATGCACCCAAACCCCCTAAGTGGCATGTAGCTACCCCACCTAAGTGCAAGGGCAGGGTGGTAGGAGATGTCTTTCATATCAAAGGACAATCTTACTTGGCACTTAAAGATGCATGGTCAAGGTACACAACCATTGAACCATTACCTGGAATGGACAAGACACAGTTGCTCAGGGCTCTCTTGATTGCTCAGGCCAGGTACTACCCTGTGGAGGCATTGTTACTGGATCAGCAGTTCACGTGTCTTGCCAATGAACCAGGGTGTGAGGCTATTGATCTGGCTGGGCTAGAAGATCATGAGAGGCAAGGCATTATTGAAAGGGCCATCAGGTCCATTAAAACCCTTGTAGCCAAAGAAGATGGCAATCTGCTGGCTGACAGTGGGTCATATGCTGACAGAGCTCTGTGGTCCACCAGGTTGTGCCAAGTCCTCAACAGGAGGCCACTCATGAAAACCCCACAAGGGGTGATCATTACACCAGATGGATTGCATGCAGGCATTTATCCACCTGAGGTACTAGCCCTATACAACGCACAGCGAGCACAGACAGCTAGCAGGTTAGCTGTCAAGGATGCAAAGCATCCACGTCCCACCTTCAGAGAAGGGGATCAGGTCCTATTCTACAAGGAGTCGGGACTAGGCAAGGTGGGTACCTGGCATGGGCCAGCCACCATCCTAAAGTTTAACACCACTGGCAGGACAGTGTTAGTTAAACACAATGACACGGGAAAGATTCACAGGTGTTCACCTCACAGGATGAAATTGTATTTTCCAACTGTGTCAGACGTGGCAGAGGAGGAAGAGCTGTTGGCCGACAGCCCTGTACAGTTGCCTGGCATCCCAGCGTTGCCCAGTGAGTGGTTGTTTGGAACACCCACTGGTGAGTGTGAGAGCCACACCCACTGTGACACCCAGGTCACCCTTGATGATTGCAGGCAGTCACTGCAGGCTTGGCCCCCTGCAGCAGAGGGTCACATTGGCAAAACAGGTGATCAGCAACCTATCACCTCTTCAAGTGTGAACATAGCTCAGCCACTAGCTGCACCTTCCAAACGCAGCCTAGCAGACGCTGTTCGCATTTTACAAGCAGCTCATAGAGCCAAAGCTCAAACTGCTGCAGGATCAGCTAAGGTGGGGAAGGTTGGGCAGAATGACAATAGCCCATTTATGGTTGCAGTGGACACACAAGCCCAGGTCAGCATTATCAGTGCCCTGGCTGTGCCCCATATGCCTTTGGAACCTTCACCCTGGCACCATGTGGCTGATTTCTCAGGGCAGTCATCCCTCAAGGTATTAGGTCAGGTCATGTTGACTATACTCGGTATCCCCACTCCTTTTCAGGTATTGGAAGGTTATAAAGGGAATGCTTTGTTGGGGGATCCTTTTCTCTGTTACCCTGGTGTCATATCTCCAGTGATAGACTATCCATCCAGGACATGGGTGGTGTTGATCTGAATCATTTCAAAATTTCTCTTGAAAAACTTCTTAACACCAACATTGCTTCTGTAAAATTTGCTACACCCAAGTATGCCCCAGGGCAAGAACCCTGTGTGGCAGACTTGGTTCACAACCAAAAACTTCATCCCAACTCATTTGGATTGGGCAAGCATGATGTGGCTAAAATGTCTCCTCTTTCTTATGAACAGATAGAGCAAGACTGTCGCACACACATAGGATTCCTAAAATGGGTGGAGGCCTTTAACAAGGCCAGGGAAGAATGGGTAGTGCCAGATCCTCTTAGTCCTTCTCATACTCCACCTGTCACACCTATTGACAAAAAGCCTGCAGGGTGCAAGCACTTGCGCCTGAAGTTTGTGTGTAAACATAAGCCAGCAGCAGATGGGTCAGTCATTTTCATGCTAGACCTTGTGTGACAGAGTTCAAGGGCACCACTGATCTGACAGAGGCAGAGTTGTACACGCCAGGCATTCAGCAAACATCCCTAAAAATCTTGCTGTCTGTCTTTGTGGGTCATCTCAATGATGGGGATGACTATGTATGTAAGGCTACAGACATTAAAAGGGCTTTCCTGAAAGGCTCACCTGAGATAGCACAACAAGTGTGGCATGGTCAGGTGTATGTAGTCTCCACTCCCAGAGTTTGGGCAAAACACATCCCTCAGCAGTACCTGAAAGCTAACATAGGTGTTGAAGGGCTGCAATCAGCTCCTCGCATTTTCAGGATGTCAGCTCAGGCTGTGTTTGAAAAGCTAGGGGCTAGATATGATGACATAGACCCTTGCTTCTTTGTGGTCCCACACCCTCATGGCATTCTCACCTTTGTGTGGCATGGGGATGATCAGCTGATTGCTGGGCCAAGGCGTGCTGTGGATGATTTTATTCAACAAGTGTCACAGCATTTTGAGATTGGCAAGCAAGTAGAGCTGGGCACCACTGCCATAAAATTTTGTGGCACAATGTTACAACTCCAGCAGCATCAAAACCAGTGGGTGTGTGCACTTACTCTCCCAATGATTACATGCACAGCTGCTTGGAGGTTTTGCAAACAAAAATCAAACCTGGAGCCTGTCCTACCATTAGAGGCAAGCTGGGGTGGTTGTGCTCAACGTGTGCACCTCACCTGGCTGTGGTTAGCAGAGTTGATGATGATGTCTTGATGCAAGTAGGTCACAAAGCCATCACCAAAACTCTCCAGGAAGGCCCTCCCCTTATCTTGCACTCCTTGGATCTCCACAAAACCATTCACATCCAAGCTATGATGGATAGTTCCATGGAGTCCAGGCAGATTACCAAGTTGCAGGCAAGGGAGTCAGGCTTGTATTTTGTGCAGAATGATGATGCACCCTTGTCTCTCATTTCATGGTACAGCCGGTTGCATAGACGCAAGGCTGTCAGCAGCAATGCTGCTGAGTGCAGGGCAGTGGTGTCAGCAGTGCTTCATGCCAGGTACTTGAATCATGTGCTGGTTTGGTTGCAGATGCAAGCAGGCAGCAATGCTGGGGTGGTGGCACACTTGCTCACTGACAGTCAGTCAGTCCTCAGTTTCCTTGCTAACCCCTATGCTGTGCACACTGATCTTGACTGGGTGGTCCTAAACAGGAGTCCACCTACTGGGAGTCCACCCGTCACGTGGAGGACAAACACAACGCTGCTGATGCACTCACTAAAGTGCCTCAGCAGGCAGCTGACAATACCAGCTGTTGTACCACTTGATGAACCCCTATGGCAAGCAGGCAACCCTGCCCCATAGGGGGGACGCCTAGCAGGGTCCTGTTCACCAGGGCCGCCTAGGTCACCCAGTACCCCTTGGGCAGGTCCAAGGGGTAGGTTGTGGCTTCCAGCAAGGGGGGTTGGTTGGAGTCTGTTTTTCATACATCTGCGTGCCCTATGCCCAATAAAATCTGTTTTGATTTTTTCAACACCATGGAATTTCGTTATGCACACCTTCATAGGTGGGCATGGGATGTATCTCACATTCTTTTCCACTAGGGCGTATGCCTTGGTGGATTGGCCTTGAGCTCAGTGGCTCAGGTGCCCCCATTCAAGTGGAGGGTCAAAGCTCCCTTGACAGGTGGTTACCCAGGACCCCAGTTCACTGTGGCTATCCTGGGCCACCTGGCCTCACTGTTCAGTGGCAGTAAGGCATGGGTGCTGTCATGTTGTCTAGTACAACGTGCTCAGCACAGGTGCAGGATGAAATATTCCTGTCACCTGTCACCAGGACTTCAGTCACCATGTGCAGGGCAGGGGTGGCTGGTCCCCACACGTTGTGCAGGTGCAACGTGGCCAGGTCCAGGATGTCATAGTCCTGTCACCTGTCACTAGGACTTCAGCCCCCTCTGTGCAGGGCAGGGGTGGCTGGTCCTCACATGTTGTGCAGGTACAACATGGACAGTGCAGGGTGCAATAAACCTGTCCACTGTCACTCCTCAGGTTGCAGGTAACCTGAGCTCAGTTGACCCAGCCTGGCTGGGTATTTTTCTCTGAGTGGGCGATGATGATGGAACAACATGGAACCTCTTAAACGGTTACCTTGGCATTTTTTACAATGGCTCTCTTGGCTGGTGATGCACTCCCTGGATAGGCAGACAGGCATAGCTATCTCCCTTGTGAGCTCGCGAGGAGGAGGAACTCCCCGGGCATGTTGAGCTAAACGTGATGCCATCACAAGTATTGCACGAGTTCTGGGGCCCATCTTTTTCAGTCCAGATGTTGCAGTATGGGTGTCAGTTGCTCAGCACCTCAGTCAGCTTGGAGTCAGTCTCCTAGCTGGGCAGGGTCAGGCTTGAAGTCGCTAGCCTTCAACCTGAAAGGAAAACATAATGGGAGTTAGATGAGATGCTTAGGCTGACACACGGATTTCCGGCCTGCGCGCCGCGTATTGCCTACCGCGGCTGAGCGGGACACCTCAGTACAGTACGGCAGGGTGTACGGTACTGAGGTGTCATGTGGACCGATGTGCGGTTAGTGCCAGACTGTGCCTAGACTAGCTCGACCCGCCAGACCCGGGTTATCCGGTTCTGACGGGCCGAGTGTAGTTGATGCTAGTGACGTGGTCGCATGGCATTGCAGTGTACAGTTGTCCACTGGTGAGGTGCTGCAGGTAGCACCGCCATAGGCATATAGGCGTAGCACTGGGGAGTGCCGCAGCACCCGAGTTTGCCCAGACGTTCCATTCTGAGCCCTCAGCTTCCATTGCTCTCTCATTGTATTATTGCTAATACAATCATCATTCGCTTTCAGCTTCAGCAGTTGTTCGTCGTCCCTAGTCTCCATCCAACTGGGGGAGCTCTACACGTAAGCCAGCCATTATTTCAATGCACAAGGCCACACATTTCCATCTCCATTCATACTCATCATCCGGCTGAACGACTCGAAAACGCGGACAAGATAACAGCAGGCTCGAGCTACCATGGTCCGCATTCTCCCGATTTCTGGCCTGCGCTGGTTGTCTCCTTGATATGCGTGATTATATGCGTTTCACCGCCTCACTCACATGCGGATGATCATGTTTTGCTATGCTTTGCGTGCACAAGTGCCTGACAGTCAGAGACACAGACATTCATAGCTCGTACTAAACGGATTGCATGGTGCACGAGCATGGATGCATGGATGCGTTCCCAAATTTGTAGGCATGGTTGGTATACGTCATAAAAATGCTATAGCCCCAGTCGCTCAACATCTATAATGATGCAAAAATTTTCTCTAGACTGGCACGAGGCCAAACTCAAAAACTCAAAAACTCAAAAACTCAGAAATTCAAAATATTGGCTACAAGTTCTGTAACTTACCAAACTCAACCTCTGTTGCCGCCGCGCCCTTTTCTACTTCTTTTCGCCACATGGCTTGCGTTGGGTTCATCTACGAGCATCGACGCTCATTGACGGTACAATCCGACAGCGGAGAATATGTTCGCCAGATGGCACAGCGCGGCGCAAGGGCTCTTGTCTATGGACAACACGAGATGCAAAGCCCGCGTCGCCGACCGGAAATTCCGTCCATGCAACACCGTCGTACAGTACTACCAGTCGATCCCATTAATTAATTAATTATCAACATCACTCCGTTGGGAGTCAATGTGGCACATATCCCTGAGAAGGGGCATATGGCTTTTAATACATCCTAGGCTACTTCATGCAAGAGTGGGAATGTAAGCTACCCGTGCTCTAGACGTGCACCAGGGCACCCGCACCCCCATGCTGTCTCAGGTTCAACCCGCCTATATAAGGGGGGGATCCTGGCACGGGGGAGGAAGATCATCATGGCTATACAAGAGCTAGGACATGGCTTCTAGACAGAGAGCATCTCTCTGCATGGCATAGCATGGCTAAATTCTTAATGCAACATCCATGGGGGTCCCATTATAGGCATGGCTTGGCTAAATTCTGAAGGCAACATCCATGGGGGCCATTATGGGCGCACATGCGCGTGGGCCACATGCTAGGCTAAGCCTTACTAATCTACACTACTGGTATATATATTCCTAGTTTTATATTCCTAGGTTTGAGTGATTTCACTCTGCTGTAAGTAATTATATTTTTAATATATATATTCCTAGTCTGAGGTGGCAGGAGGGGGCTGCCAGGGCTTGTGGTCAACGTGGATGACCGCCCCCCTCCAGTATACCGGCTTCCCCCTTGCGCTCTGCCGGAGCTGAAGGTAGGTCGGCCATAGCTCGCGTCGCCGCTGTTGCTGGGCCAGGGTCAAGTCGTCGTCCAGCGTGAAGCGAGTCTCCGAGAGCTTCTTGCGGCATTTAAGGAACTCCAGCTTGTCCGCCATGTACTTAAAGGTGAGGAGCACGGGTGCCGGGCCAGCCTTCCCCCGCGCGCGGGGGAGGCGGACAGCCGACATGTCCAGCTCACCAGTGAGTAGCATGGGGGCAAGAATGGCGATTAAATGCCTCAAGAAGGCTCGTGGAGGTCTCACCTGCCGGCTGGTCGAAGTGCTTGACGATGACGTTGTGGCTGCGCCGGGCGATGTCGGCTTCCTCGCGAAGGTCGAGGGCTTGTTGCTTGAGTTGTGCCAAGATGGTGGAGGTGGTGGAGGTGGTGTGCTGCAAACACTACCAAGCTGCAAGTCCGCCCAGGTGGAGGGAGCATCGCCGGCCGGGCCAGCAGATGCCGGCTGGGCGGCGATGTCCTTCACCGCCTGGGCGGTGAGGCCGGCGGTGTCATGCAAGCTCTCAAGGGCGTTGGCGGTGGCTTGAAGGCGTTGGTCGAGGTCGAGGAGCTGGGCTTTGATGTCGGCAGTGGAGGCGGAAATGGCAGTGGAGGTGGTGGAAATGTGAGGAAGTTCAGCAGTCAGCGTGCCACCCATTGCTGCGACGTCGGCAGCAAGGGGGGTCACGTGCTGCTGGAAGGCTTCCGTGAGGATGGAACGGAGGGTGGGGGCGGAGATGGATGGAGCCCAGATCTCGCCGTCAGAGCGCTGGAGAAGGGAGTTGAGGATGGCATGCTGGAGGACGGGGCGGGGGGAGCCGAAAACCATGCTGATGTTGAGCCAGCGACGGCCGTCGGTGACGAGGAGGCGTCCGGTGGCGTGGAGATGGAGGCACAGGTCGTAAAGCGAGGCGTAGTCCCCGTAGAAGATGCATGCAGTCCAGAGCATCGGACGGAGACATGTTGGTCCAGTCGTGATCATCGACCTGGAAAGGTGTGAACCGAAAGCGCGGTTCCGAGGGGCGTGAAGACCCTCCTGTTTTGTCGGCTGAGCGGGCGCGTTTAGGGTCAGGCGATGCCGATGGCGAGGCATTGACGCCGGGAGGTTGCTGGGTGACCACCAGTGCACGACTAGTGTCACTGCTGCCTGCCGGACCTGGCGTAGCGGCAGCCTCAGCTGCCGCATTGTCAAAGGCGAGCGCATCCGCCAAACTGCGTTGCGTCGACGGGCGTTTGCTCGTCATATATTGCGTTTTAGATTCGGAAAATTGTATCAGCATGTGCGTCTTAGAAAGACGAAGCGATAGTGATATTCACGGCTAAATTCGGTGCTCAAACGTGAAAGTTATGAGCTCCGCCGTCAGCCATGGCTACCTCGTGGCTCGTGGGAGTGGATGCGGTGAGTCGATCCCATCTTTGCCTTATAACTGTCGAATGCGCAATCGATCTAGAAAGTAGACACGTCTCCGTCACACTCCGCGACTTCAGTACCTTCCGTCACCCTTGACACATGTGTTGTCGTACAATACTACAAATTAACGCCAATAGAAACTCGCCTCAAAACATATATCTCGATAGAGGCATGCATGCCTCATTTTTAATTAATTTCAAGGTACCTCTTAATTAATCCGATCGCCGGGCCCCCGCCCATTCTAAAAATGTCCTACGCCAGCTGGCGCGTCGGGTTCCCTGAGCGCCGCGTCGCAAAACCGCGCACACCTTTTGAGCGGGAGCCTCAGGCCTTTCCGCGAGTTTCTGAGTTTTTGAGTCCAAAACCCATTATTAAGCAGGCTGATGCGCACATTATCTCGGGCACGGGGCAGTGGTTTTTACTGCGTCTACGCGCGTTTATTATTATCACGGGGATGACGATGAAGGTAGCACTTGTTAATAGCTTCTGTATCATTGAATTTTTCGCAAACAGTAATTTTCGTATGATGTATTTCGCATATTTCATCAGCGTTCAGGGCCAGGAAAGTCTCGACGCAGTGATGAGATTGCCTTTCTGTCATGAGATTGCTAGCTTTCCGCTAGCCTTCTTTGTGTCACTGTGAGCAGAAGTCCTCAGTGGGAGGGGAACATGGGATGGATCCATAATGCATGGTTGGTGTTTTTCGTTGAATCTTCTCGCCATCGTTGGCTTTACTATACAACGCCATCGCTCACTCGTTTTTTATTTATCGTTCCATATCGATCGCTAACGGAATGCATGCATAGACCGCGCGGTCCTCGTCGCACATAACTGAAGGTCTGACTGAGGCACCTCGGTCGGTTAAACGACTGGAATCCGACGTGAGCACGGTCCGCTGTCAGGAAAGATGCGTTCCCCACTCACCCTGCCGGTTATGTTGCTGATCGAAGGATCGATAACTTGGTATCACTGAATATCAATGGTCGTATTCATCATGGATGTTTTGTCCTCGGATGCCCTTCCCTTGGCTTCACACTAACTACCTTTGGCATTTCTTCATAATTCATGGGCTCAATGATGAAATATTGTTAACCCTTAAATGGTACTGGTACCTATTTCTAGTTACCAGTTTTACTGGTAACTAGAAATAGGTACCAGTTTTAGAACCGAGCTGGCGCGAATGCCAGAAGTAGTATCCATGATATTATTAGATCTGCTGCTAGATCTAGATGTGTACTACAGCTTGCAACCGGACATCACTATATTTGGACAAGTGTACAGGGAGGTATGAAGTACCAAAGTACAGGGGGTACCCAGTAAAATGGGACGAAACGTGGATGTAAAATATTGACGTGTATGCAAATTCGAGGCTATGGCGGTGCAGAAAATTGATTGGTGTAGGAGCATCGATGCATGGATCCGTTCCAAATTTTGTAGGCATAATTTATACGTTATAAAAATGCTGTAGCCGCAGTCACGCAACATCTAATGATGCGCGCAGTTTTCTCGGGCTGGATTTTATTGCGGCAGGGCGCGTTTTTTGCCTGGGCGGTGATGATGGAGCTAGATCTTGTTATTTGACGTCGTATCATGGGGTGTTTCGCCACGAATAGTTTTTATATATTGTGTTTCGCATATTCCATTAGCGCTCATGGGCCGGGAAAGTCGCGAGGCACCTTCTTGCCTCCGGCGTGCTAACTCCCGCAAGACCCATAATTTGCGGTTTCGACCTGGCGCAGTTTAGTATCCCAGCGTCGGCCATCGACAAGGTAAAGCTGTTCTATCGTTCGGTAAGTAATCTTGGACCTGTAATAAAAAATTTGATAGGCTTAAAGTCACTATTTTACTACTCTATGGATTGGTCAATGGTGGTTGTTGCACACAACCACTGCGATCAGTTTTTCATCCGTTTTCTTCATGATTAGCCGTGTTTACACCAAATATACGAAAATAACGATTGATATAACATTTAGAAAAGTGGTTTATGGTATCACGATGGTTTTTACTGCCTAAGAACTTCAAGACAGTTGGTATTCTGACCTGTTTTAGGTCGGCCTTTTTGCTTTGCTAGTATGGGAAGCCTGCGCCATTGTGCAGTCACTCCATGTAACAAGCATGGAAGCCCCAGTGCCTTGCTGGCATAAAATACAATGTCAGTGCATTGTCTCTATATTCTTTCACTTCGGCCATGCACGTGGAGGTCATTTCTAATGTTTTGGATGCATGTGTAACACAGCCCCTTGCACCCCCTTGCTACATGTGCACTTGGGCCTTGGCATAGTGTCATACTTACTATTAGCCCTTGCTAGCTACCATATGGTTTTATTTCTTCACACCAACATGAAATATAGTTGAAGCCGCACGTTAGTGATGATTTGAGCTTTACATGGCAACATGTAAAGCTCAAAGATCACCACTACCGTGACAATGCCTCTTGTTGCTGTGTTGTTGCTTCGTACGATTAGCAGCTAATATAATCAAGCCCAGCATAGAATGAGCTTCAACTAGCATTGTCACCATGCTAGGCCTTTTGGAACACGCTTATTAGAGCATCGCCATGTGAGAAAAATGAGCATGTGGTAGTTAGTGTGTTGGCTATAGTCTTCGCCCTTGTACCATGCCATGATACGTAGGAGTGCAGCTGTGCATTGGCGTTGTGATCTATGTTTGGATGCTATAGTGCATGTTCTGTAGGCTGGGATTGATGAAACTATGCATGCCTTGCCATCTATGATGTTTTTTGACGATGTGGACTAGGAAACTTGCCTTGTAATGATAGCAATTGTACCAAGGAAACTGGTCCCTATTTTTAGTCACCAGTTATTTTTAGATCTGCCTGATGGGTCCCTGGGACAACCTCCGGTGTCAGTGTTCAGTAGCCATGCCCAGCTACCTGTGCAACTGCCTTTACGAGGCCAGGGTCAACTTCACCGTCTAAACGTCCAATAATGCATGATAAGTGTGTCATGTCTCGCACCCAGCGCCCCCCCCTGGGGGGGGTCCTTAATATGTACCCATAGGACAGTGCAACATGACCAATGGCATGACCCCCAAGTAACTATATATATGTGTGTGCTTTGGTCCCAATATGGATAGTAAAATTGTTATTAGGTTGGTTTGTGGACCTTATAATGCAAAGTGCAACTGGTAACTACTTTTAGGAACCAGTTGGACACCATCCAAGGGTTAAGAGACTTCATTATTAGTGGATCATTGCTTCGCCCCTTCCCTTGGCACTCTGATCACCGTTACCGACTACGTACGTCATAATTAAGTACTGATTTCACAGTATTCGCACCTTTCATCTCAGACAACTGCTATACATGTTACAGTCTTCAAATGACGTTACTGCACCAATAGTGAGATGCAATAATAAATATTATGAACATAACTCCGTTGGGAGTATATATCAAAAAAATATAATTACTTACAGCAGAGTGAAATCACTCAAACCAAAGCAAACGCCCAGCTATAAACCTATATACAGAGCCATGTCAAAGCTCTATACTACGATAAGACCAATGGAAACGCCTAACGGGAGGAACCTAATAGCCCTGCTGCACCGCAAAATCAGCCCGCGTACGGCGGAGCATGATGTCAGCCATGGCCCGAGTCAGCGCCACCGACAAGCGCTGACGCCAATATGACGTCCAGGTCCGCGCCGACCATGGGGCCCGCTGGCCCTCCAGGTCCAGCCGGTCCTCCCGGAGCCGGCAACACTCCTTGAAGAAGGCGGAGGTCAGGGGCCCCATGGCCCCAAACTCCTCCATGGGACAAAGGGCACCACACGATGGTGCCCGACGTCGCCGTAGGCCAGGAGCTTGGCCCGCTCCGCCCCGGGGTCCGCCGTGTAACCTGCCGTGAGGGAGGCCCCAGCCACGTGGCTAAGAGCCAAGGGCCGCGCCACCGAAACGCGTCGATAAGCAGATGCCGGCCACCCCCCTAAAAGTCCAGCACCACGATGTCAGGCCGGTGGTTGGGGGAATAGAAGGCAGCGCCATCCGCATCCTCGGACCGGATGTTCGCGTGGGGGAAAACCGACCGAATCATGGCGAGCACCACCGTCAGGAGGACAGTGTGCAAATACAAATACCAATTCTGATTCTGTTGGCCCCCCATGCAGGCAAGGTAGTGAGTCCCCGTGGGATACAGCGGCTGCCCACAGCTACCGCAAGGCCGCCCGGCCGGAACAAGAGGCTGCGGGGCAAATAGCTGGTGCCGGAGCGCCACCGAGTAGTGGCTGGGAGCTAAGGCGAATGGGGGGCCCATGGGAAGAGCACGAAGGTACGCCGAGCCCACACTCCGCAAGGAGAGCGAGAACAGCCACGCACGTCCCTGGGCGTTGAGGTCCGCGAAAAGAGCCATCCAATCAGCCGTGTGCAGAATACCCGCGTAGGTTTTCTGGTGTTTATCGATGACGCGAGCAGGGAATGCGGCGGGAGATTGAACGGAGGCGACCGAGGGAGTGCCGCGAGGGAGGTGGCGCTGTACCGCCTGAGCGGCACGGACGGGAGAACAGGCCTGCTGGATCTCAGCATAGGCCTCCTGGATGGCGGTGACGAAGGGCAAAGGGCTGCTGGGGTCCAGGAGGTCAGGCGCTGCCGTTGCCAAAAGGGGCAGGAGCCGGCAGCTTTCCGCCCACGACTGAGCGACGGAGCCCAAAAATGCTGCTGGGGCCAGTCGGGCGGCACGAGTCAGACCACAGCCACCCATCCGTGCAGGCAGGGAGGCAATGCGAATAGCATGTGGCGGGAGGTCGGGGCCCGGGACCAGCTGCGCCAAGGCCGACTGGATGCGTTCGTCGTGGCCCTCGGCGGCCAGCCGGACCTGAGCCGGAAGAGCGCCCCGGAGCCAGTGAACGACGCGAGGGTGAGCGCAAAACCACAGAAGCAGACCCTTGGTCTGCGAATCATGAAGGCGCGCAATCAAGGGCAGTACCTCAGTGCGTGCCTCGAGGGCGGCCCGCAGAGCATCGATGACAAACGCGGGGTCGCCAACCGGAACGCCGAGGACATCCAACCCATGGAGGCGCTCGTCCCGGCCCAAGAGCTGGGGCGGAAAGCCGGAGCAATCACCTTGGGGCGAGTACACCGCGCACTTGGCCAGGGTCAACTGGAGGTTGATGTCGGCCACCGCGGTCTGCAGTGCCAGCAGAGCCGCGGTGGTGTCCGGCACAGGGCCCAGAAGGTAGATATCATCCAAGTAGGCCTGAATAGCGACCGCCGGGTGGGCTGCATGGACCGCTTGGAGGCAACCCTGGAGGGGGGCGGCAAAGTACAGGGGTCCCAGGGGGTCCCCTTGCTGGGTGCCCGACCGCGACAGCAGGCCGCCGCGAGTGCCGTCCTCCATGCATGATGTGAACCAGTTGGCCGGGCTGGCCATAGCACACGGCTGTCCAAGCGTACAAGTCCTCGAAGGACTCCATGCATGACGGCCGCAAACATGCTGGCGCGGGACAGACTGTTGAACGCGTTGTGGCAGTCGACCTTGACGACAGCGTGGGTGGGGTGGGCCTCGAGGTAGGCCTGCACCGAATGGATGAGGATATCCGCCCCGCCTGGAGTCGTCACCCCCAGCTGGGCCGCCACCGAGGTCTCACCCGCTGCGAGGGGCGGGCAGAAAAAGGCACGGAGCTCGGGCGCCTTTTGGCGGCAGATCACTTTGCCCACGAGCTTGCGGAGCACCTCACCGCAGGCGATCGGGCGCACCTTGCCCTCGGGGGGGGGCAAGACACCCTTGAGCAGAGCGAGGAGGCGAGCGCCCGCTAACCACTCGCGCGCAGCGGGAGGAACGCGACCAGCCGCCAGGTCAATGAGGGTGTCAAAGAGAATGTCCTCGCCCCCATGCCCCACCAGGACCTCCAAGTGCTCGTAGCGCCAGCCCGACGGCCCGGTAGAGGAAGCCCGCGGGACCGCACGCATCACCTCCAGGAAGCAGTCGCGGTCCAGCCGGAGGGGGGCCGGCAGGGGTTCCGGCACGGGCAGCTGGAATCCGGGCTCCGCAGGGTGAAGAGCTTGGGAGTATATATGTAGCACATATCCTGGGCAGAGAAGGGGCATATGGCTTTTAATACATTCTGGGCTACTTCCTGCAAGGGTGGGAATGTAAACGACACTTGCTCTATAGGTGCACCAAGGGCACCTGCACCAGCACCATCATCTCTCTCAGAGCTCAATTATAAAGGCCTGTCATGGGGTGGAAGATCATCATGGCTATACAAGCGCTAGGGCATGGCTTTTCAACAGAGTCTGAGTGACTCTCTGCATACATAGGCAGAGCGTGGCTAAATGGATGCGCAACAACCATGGGGGCCCGCCCAGCCTGGGCGATATGTCCTCACGTACCTGGCGTGCCCCAGGCCACGCCGGGCAGGGCCGCCACCCGTGGACTTTTCGTGATAGACTCGGCATGGACATGTGCTACACTAGACGTGACGGGCTCACGCCCGGGCAGCCTCCTTGTTTGTCTGTAATATGGATCGAGGCAGATGGTACGCAAGGATAGATGGCAAGTAGTGATGAAGGCGACCATATGTATACCGGTTTCCCCCCTGTGCTCTGCCGGAGCTGAAGGTATAGGTCGGCCATAGCTCGCGTCGCCGTTGTTGCTGGGCCAGTGTCAAGTCGTTGTCCAGCGTGTAGCGAGTCCGCGAGAGCTTCTTGCGGCATTTAAGGAACGCCAGCTAATTGTCCGCCATGTAGGTGAGGAGCACGGTTGCCGGGCCAGCCTTACCCAGCGCGCGGGGGAGGCGGACAGCCGACATCCGCAGCTCACCAGTGAGTAGCATGGGGGCAAAAATGTCGCGCTTAAATGCCATGAGAAGTGTCTCCGAGGTCTCACCTACCGGCTGGTCGAAGTGCTTGACTGACATTGTGGCTGCTCTTGTCGAGCTCGGCCTCCTCACGAAGGTCGAGTGCTTGTTGCTTGAGCTGTGCCGCGATGGTGGCGGTGGTGGAGGTGGCGTGGCCGGTGCTTAACCAAGTCCGCCCAGGTCTGGGTGGAAGGAGCATCGCTGGCCGGGCCAGCAGATGACGGCTGGGCAGCGATGTCCTTCACCGCCTGCATGGGCGGTGAGGCCTGAGGTGGTCGTGCAGGCACTCGAGGGCGAGGGCGGTGGCGTGGAGGCGCTTGTCGAGGTCGAGGAGCTGGGCCTTGATGTCGGCAGTGGAGGCGGAAATGGCAGTGGAGGTGGAGGCGACGGTGGTGGAAAGGTGAGGGATCTCAGTAGCCAGCGTGCCTCCAATTGCTGCCACATTGGCAGCAAGGGGGGTCACGTGCTGCTGGAAGGCTTCCGTAAGGATGGGATGGAGTGGGGGTGCGGAGATGGATGGAGCCCAGATCTCGCCATCAGAGCGCATGAGGAGAGAGTTGAGAATGGTGTGCTGGAGTTGGGGGCGGGCGCACCCAAACAGAGCGCCGGGATTAAACCATTTGCCGTCCGGGGTGATGAGGCGGTTGATGCTGTTGAGATGGATGCACAGGTCGTAAAGCGATGCGTTGTCCCCGAAGAAGAGGCAATGCAGGGCAGTTGCCGGGGACATGTTGGTCCAGTCGTGATCGTCGACCTTGAAAGGTTGGGGCCGAAAGCGCGGTTCTGTTGGGGGCGATTCTGTTGGGCGACTGCGTTCAGGATCAGGCGATGCCGCAGGAGCCGAGTGCACTACCAACGCTTGAGTAGTGGCCTCGCTGCCTGGCAGGCCGGGCGGAACTACAGCCGGAGCTGCAGGCGAATTTTCTTGGCTCGTTGCATCCGCCAGGCTGCGTTGCGTAGTCGAGCGTTTGCTCGTCATAATATATTGCGTTTTGTTTCGGAAAAATATATCAGCGTGCGCGTCTTAGAAAGACGAAGCGATAGCGATATTCACGGCCGAATTTGGTGCCCAAACGTGAAAGTTATGAGCTCCGCCGTCAGCCATGGCTACCTCGTGGCTCGTGGCTTGTAAAGCCATATATGCCCCTATTATGGATGCATGCTGCATCATCAGCGGTCATGTGCATGCTCGGGGCGCACATATATTAGGGGCTGCAGCAAATATATTAGGGGCAGCGCATCGGCCAGATGGGGCATATGCTTTGAACTGACAAGGCGTGTGCCCATATACTTTCATCATGCATTGTCGTCTGATCACAGAAAGCTACAAATGTGAAAACGCTAGCGGCCCAAATATGAGATTCCGCGGAACACAGAAAGTAAGAAAGCCCAGAAGCTACCAGCAAGGAAGAATGCATATTTGATGACCGTGAAAGCAACCCGTTCAGCTAACTTTCTTAGTTACAGCATTTATGGTGGCCCGCGCTCTGTGATCGTCATGAATGGAAGCACCCCTTGGCAACAAATATGAGGATGACAGCACAACCCCACATATCTTCTAATCAAGCAGGGCATTCTTCCCTAGTTTCCTAAACACATGCGTTCATGAGTGTAATGAACCTGCCGACTGCCATACATGCTCATCAACGACATGACATTCAAGCAAGCACGGGTGCCTCAGCCACGGCATGACTACAGTCATGCAAGTTTGGCGCAGCATGAACACATGTACATTTCTCACACTCGAGTTAGCCTTTGCCTCCTTTCTTAGTTTGCATCCTGCCGTTGGGCAGCGAATTGGAGGCCTCAATGGCTGCCTGATATCCAGGCCAAACGCCTTGCGGGCGCTGCCGTGTCGGCCGCGGGGGGCGGGGGGGGCCTCTTGGTGCTGCTGGTGGTGGTGGCGTGTTCAGGCGGCGCACCAATCGCAGGTCGTGCTTGGACAGACCCGTCACCTGCCCATGCAGCAAGCTGGTCACCCGTGTCTCATCTATCACATTCGGGACGCAAAGGTCATTGCGCACCAGCGGGCGCATGCACAGGACGTGGGTGCCCTTGCCAAACATGGACACCCGCGGAGGGTCCATCCTGAACATGTCCTTAATCTCAGGAGGTGATGCAGCCACGAGGGCCATGAAGTTGGGGAGCTCCTGTAGAAGAAAGGGAGGGGTAACACATGGCACCGACAGCATGCGGCGAAAATATGCAGGCATGGCAGGAAGTAAGTAAGGAAATCATGGCAATATGACATAACTATCATGTCCGTGCTTCATTGACAGGCAAACTAATTCATATGGTGGTTGTGTCCGAAGTTGGGTGATTGCTCTGGTTTGTAACAATACAATGGCAAGGCGATGGAGCGTTACTTCCTGGCTCTGCGCTCTTGCACCCCCCACCAGGGACACTACTGTGGTGTGCGGATGTATTGCCCCTGGCAAGAAATGTGGACAGTTGTTTGACCTGGCACCGTCAACCTGCAAACCATGGATGAACGCATGTACATTAGCTAAACAAACGAGAACTTACCAGGCCAGGACCTGAGCAAATTGCTGGAACAACCCATAGAAACCATTGCCAGCTCAGCGTCTCGGCTATCTTATGGCTGAACATCGAGAAGAGCAGACAGGTTTCCAGGGAGTTGTACTGTGTAGTTCTACTCAGTACCATAAATCCTAGTGTGGACGCCGCGCCGTAAGCATCTTCGCTGCGCCGGTATCTTGTGAACGGCATCTAGCGTCGCGCCCAGGAATTTCAGACTATGTCAAGCAAGTCCAATGCACGATAATAAGTTAATGAGAAATAAATGCAACGTGACGGCGGACTAGGTAGCCGCCAGCGTGTTCCTCTGCGTGGCACCAAAGCACTTGCCTCTCGGCGAAAAGCGTTGACATCCCAAACACATTCTGGCAACTCAGGGGGCACCTCATAGCCCATTGTTCAGAACTGCCATGTGCATTGTGGCTGCTGGCTACCAAAAAGCTTGCTGCACCTGGTCGGTCGTACGGCACCCAACAACATCAGCGGAGGAAAGCAGAAGCAACGAGAATGATGACCAAGGATGCAGTCATCTGGAGATGGCCCTTCCTGTATTGTCCAAGCCTCAAAAGCTCTGCCCGCGACCTTTCCACGGTAATCCCCACCAGCCAGCAAAGGCCTACCTTGTACAGATCATCGTAGGAGATTTCCCGCCAACTCTGCGTGGCAGTCATGGTCAGGTCCCCCGCCTCCTCTAGCCCCTGCAAAACCCAGCAGCAGCGCCAGCGAGCATGTGGTGAGCTTTGACACGGCAGGAAGCATCCATGGTTCAGTATATCCTTGGAAAAAAGTCATGTCCGTATCTTTTCACTTGCGACCACAGGAAGTGTGATGACTCCACAGGAAGGCTTTCCCCGTGCCTTAGGAATAACTACTTGAAAGCACAAGTATTTAAGTGCTAGAACACAAGTGGGAGCCTGCAATTGCTCTGCAAATTTGAACAATCTTGGTGTGGTCAGGTAGCAAAATCATTTGTGAAGATACTAGCGAAATTTCGCCTACTCTTAGACGACTAAGCAGCCCAGGCAGGCAAACGTGATATCGTCAAAGAAATCGTAACCAAAGCCAAGTACGTCTCACATGCTACCATATTTTAGTAACAGATAACAACAATGCATTAGTGTGAATTGGATATTCACACTAATCGGTGCAAACTGGTCACCTATCATGTTAAGAACAGCGAGAAAGGGAGTACAGAACGCCAAAAAAAAAAGCCCCCCCTCAAAAGATAAAAGGGCAGAGAACATCCTTCAAACCATTCGATTGCCTACACCTCACAACTCGCTATCAAAACATTTCATCGAACATGCCTTATCTGGCCATGAAGAACTCTGATGCCTACCATACTCGTGTCATTTCACATTGCAAAACTTAACTACTTGCCACCAGCAATGGGAAAAGCCAGTGGGCCAAGCCAGTGTGCCATCTGCAGCCGCCTCCTCACAACCGTGCGGCCAATAGGCAATTAGCAGCTACCTATGGATGCCGTTGGGACCACATAGCCACACGCAGTTGTGTCGTGCTCGTGACGCAATACATACAAACATCACCTGCCCTCGACATCGTTCCATTGTTCCCCTCACCAACCGTCTCAGAACCTGTCCCATCACTTCACCCCGAGAGAACCAACATACCTCCAAGCCCCCCGTGAAGGCCTCATAAACCCGGCGGACCTCCTCCCTGGGGTCCTTGACCAGGTCCTCGTACGCCAGGGTCACGATGGGCACCTGCCTCCGGAAGAGCCGCAAAAAAAAGTCGTCCATCTCCTGCACCGCCCACAATGCGCACCGCAGAAACAGGGGGGTGTTGTTCAGGCAAGGGACTCACAAACACAAGCGTGGGCATTGCTGTACGGGGTAAGAGTTTCCTAGGCAATACAAATGTACACAACTTGCATTATACCTTCTGCAAAAGCCACCCACAGTGCCCTTCATGCGCGATTGCACAATCGCGGGAACAACGAGCACGTGGTGGACAGAAGACTTTTGGGCGCAGCATAGGAGTCATGCAAGAACATTGTGAATGCGAAGCCCCTAGGCAAGGCTACGACTGCCCAAGAGCGAGCAAAGTCACATGCCATGCAGCACTCTGGATGCCGGGGCCAAAAGAGAACGTAAGGGCTTGTGCTTGGCCACACGCATGCCTACTTACTGGTATGTCTGCATGCACCCACCCGCATGTTCATGCACCCACAATCAAAGCAGCCATTACCTCCATGAGGTAGTGGATGTAGTCCAATGTGTGGCGGAAGCAAAATGTCGGCAGGTCCCTGCACGTGCAGTTGACATGGCGGGGCACAACAGATGCATGGCAATGGCAGCAGGCGCAGGGCTTAGAGATTTCCACATGCCTCACCTGCTATGGGTGACAGGGTGAGTAGTGATCCGTGGGGCCCGGTTGAGAAGCCTGTCTACAACGTTTACCATGACCACAAACACTCTTAATAAAATCCAAGCAACAACACCAGCAAACAAAGACCCGAGGAAAAGGCAAGAAGTGACCAACAAAGTGGCATGCTTGGTCTCTGCCCACGGTTACCAGAGCAGTGGAGTGAGGGGCAGGAAGAGGGTTGGGATGCAGAGCAGTGGAGTGAGGGGCAGGAAGAGGGTTGGGATGCAGAGCAGTGGAGTGAGGGGCAGGAAGAGGTTGGGATGCAGAGCAGTGGAGTGAGGGGCAGGAAGAGGGTTGGGATGCAGAGCAGTGGAGTGAGGGGCAGGAAGAGGGTTGGGATGCAGAGCAGTGGAGTGAGGGGCAGGAAGAGGTTGGGATGCAGAGCAGTGGAGTGAGGGGCAGGAAGAGGGTTGGGATGCAGAGCAGTGGAGTGAGGGGCAGGAAGAGGGTTGGGATGCCAGAGATGCCAGAGGATGGAAAGGTTGTAACTGTGCAGGCATTGCGAAGGGTGCTGGTGTTGCACGCGTTGCCGCTGGTGCACATGGTGCAGACACTGCTGTGAATAGCCTTGCCATCCCGTCACCATATCTCTTGTTACACGAATTTAAGCTGGTTTCTGAAACAGCACCCCAGAGAAACGGGGCGTAGAGCATGAGGCGCCACCCTAGAGAAACGGCGGCGAATAGCATGAGAGTGGCAAGGCGCGTGGGGGATGCCACGGCTCCTTCCCCGCGAGTCAACACGGCCGGCAAGAGGACACGGCCTGCCAAGAACCTTGCTGGTAACCACCAACCATGTGGGCTGCCTACTCCCCAAGGTGCAAACCCCGTCAACAAGCGACCAATTAACTGGCTCGTTTTAATAAGCTGAGCAGTTTGCCGACAAAGCATGACGCTGTGTCTGCTGGGGTCATACCCACAGAGGGTGTCGATGCCTCGTGCATCCGTGAACCCGCAAGGCCAAACGAGGCAAGACCTTGCAGCCTCCAAGGGGTCAGCCAGCGCATGCCGTCCACCCACATAACCTCCACTGCGCTGTCACAAAATGCTTACTGCAAGTGGATGTTTGGCGGCGGGGGTGGCGGCATCGGGTCTGGGCTGGGCCGCGTGAACACAGGTATCCTCTTTGCGGGGGCACCCAGCAGCCCCCGCTTGCCGCCCTTGACCGCCCTTTTCGCCCTTGCGCGCGCCAGCGCCAGCGCTGTCTCTTGTTGGAGCCGTTCCTGCTCCTGCTGCTGCTCCTGCTGCTGAAGCTTCATCTGGGGTGAGCGGAACACAACCAATGGGTAAAATGGAAAGGTGGACAACAAACATTTGCTTCAATTCTCTCAGCAAGTCCAGCCACCTTGGATGCTGTATCAAAGGGAGGCTGAAACAGCCAACTGCAGCCAATGCCTTGGGCCGGCCAATCGTCCATGTGACGCCTGCTCGAAAGCGGCGGCATCCGCTACCTGCCTCATGGGTACTGCCAGTTGCCACTACTGCCCACGTCTGCACACTGAAACCCTGGGCAAGTGTGCGTGGGCTACCAGAGACGCAGCAAATGTCTCCACATGCAAGACAATTATTGCACGACTTGTACGACGAATTTTTGCACGACTTATTTTTGTATATGTGCGCAAACACGCACCACGTCGGTCTATCAAACGACAAGATACAAAATACATTTCAATCCAGTCGTACAAGAGCCAGCCATGCCACGTGCAGCCAAGGTCCCACCCCTTGGATCTTGATACCTTGCTGAACCCACGCCCCTTTGTGCCGCTAATCAGCCAATCACTGCGTACACAGGTGATTTTGCTAATCCACTAACACTAGTCCCACAGCTGCACACAAACGTTTCCTTGTGTAACAGCCTGGTCAAAGGACCCTCCGAACACGGTGGAACTGGGCACCAAGGTTTGGCGGTACTTGACGCTGGAAAGCACCTGAAGGCGCCAGGTACCAGCTGGACGTAACCTACAGTAATGCCTCTGAAACAAGCTAGAGTACAGCAGCAGGCGATAATCATCATAACAGGTGGGTGCGCTGCGCAATGAGCAGACGGCTGTATCATGGCGAGATTTGCAATAGCAGCGCCTGGTGCATGGAGCTATGGTGATTTGCTGGCTGTTGCCAACGCTCTACATAATTTACATTTATCAATCGGGTAGTTACATCCATACCAAAAACATAGGCAGAATTACAAACGGACACAACATAAGAACATAACAATGCCAATTGCACGCGTTCGTGCGAGTTCTCTCCCCGCCAGCACGCACCTTGAGGCGGCAGTAGGCCACCGCTTGTTTCACAAAGTTGCGGCGGTGGTAGTAAAGAACCGGTAGTCCGCTGTCCTGGATGAAGTCCAACAGGGCAGTAAGGCGCGCCTGGTGGTGCCGCCTGCAGATCGGAGGGGGCAGGGGTGGGAGGTCCCATGGTCACTGCTGTCAGATGCGCTGCCGCATGCACTGTGCTGCTGCCAGGTGGCGGCCCACAAGATCATCTGCAATTTTGAGAACCAACAAGACTGATAGCACACTAGCACAGGATGTGGCAACTGCCACATACACTGCCCGCATTAGTAGTTTTAATGCACCCTAAATTTCTGCCCTCTGCGAATTTTGAATTACCCCGGATCGATTGTTTGGAGCCAAGTTGGGGGCCCGGCTTTTCTTTATTTACTTAAAATTCTTTGTTTGTTTTTTCGTCGTGCAGCTGTTCAAGGCATCTGGGTATATATTTATAAATATTCTTTTATTCGATTGGTAGATAGATACGGCACGTGTACACGCAGCCGTCCCCTACATTCGGCCGGCCCTTGTACATGTATGCCCTACTAACAACTGCAGAGTTCAGTTGAGTTGAGTTTATGCCTGCGCCGGTGTTCCGACAGGGTTACTATATAATACTGGATCCATAGACTGGTACTACTGATCCATAGGGTACTGGATCCACTGGACTGACAACTGTACGGCATTCGACAGCTCTCGTCAAGCCCGATCCAGCTGCAGCGTCAAAGTCGCCGAAAGTCCATTTTTCAGGCCAGATATTTTGAGGAGGGCGGGCGGTGAGGAATACACTTGTACGCCGGGCCGGTGTAGCCACTCATCGGCGTGCCGGCGTTTTTTACCAAAACTACCGTGTTTTAACCGCTACACATATTGCACTCTGTAGCGGGTCCCTGTTTCCACGGGACTCGCAGTTTTGACATATTTTTAAAAGACTGTTTGTTAGCTTTTTCCACCAGGGTAACCACCCAGAGCCTCCAAGATTTAGTATATTAATTTGCTTTGTTTGTTTTGTAAGGACATCTTTGCTCCGATCCACAGCCCTGGGAGTTAGTTAATTCAATTTATTTTTGTTTATTTTAACGTTTTTGGATGGAAAAATTTTTAGCAATTCTTGATTTCATAAAACTGCCAATGCGGGCGGTGTACATTATTAACGACTTTGTGTTCCATACGGGAACAGAAGTGCCCGTGCCATCACAGGAAAGGAAGCAGAGTAGACAGCCGACTCCAAATGATGACACAAATGCGACAGTTGTCACGCACCCGCCACCTCCCCATCCCAAAAGCTGAACAACGAATTGGGATGTCCTTGTCTAAAGGTTGTCCGCCACCAAGCACCCTTATGGCATGTTGACGGCATCGAAAGAAATATTGCAGAAGAAATGATGGAAAAAGAGCGATGGGAAAAGACGTGGCCATCCAATTTACGCCCCTTTGACTTTAAAGAAAAGTTGTAGCTTTCATCTTACTTCGTTACCCATCTTCAAGGCTATCCATCTTCAAAGCTATCCATGAGCACCCAGGACAGGGCCTGTGTCCAATCCTGTATGCTGTATGCCCACGCATCTTTGCCACGCATGCCTGTACACCCAGCGTAGCCATGTTGCCTCGGCTGGCTACCATTCCAAGTCCATGCATCCCTAGCGCTCACGGCATGGCGCCGGCGTGGGAATAAAGTGAGGGATGGAGTGGCGCGGTACAGACGAAAACACACACATGCCACTGACGAGGCGAAACTGGCCAGCTACGAGGCTTGGGTGGTCTCGCCCCCACCATCCACACATGCAGCACAATCGCAGCAAGTCATCCTCACTCACACTGGTAAAGGGTTCACAAGACCGCCGTAGTTGCGTGTGTACATGGATGCGGCGCCCGAGGAGCAAGGGGGGGTGGGGCACGCCATGTACTTGAGGTGGATCTGCGGAGTCAGGGCATGCAATCAACCACACCACCAATGCGTGCGGGTCAGGCCACCAGCGCACTCCACCTTCTGAGCGTGCTCATGTACCTTCTGAGCGTGCTCGACCAAGCGGATGGGCACTATCAGCATCAAGGCCGGTGGAGTTAGGTTAAATAGTGCCGGAACCTTTTGCCACCTGCGGCAAACAGGTCCGGTACACTATTTTTGCCTGGAATAACCACTTCCGAGCACCCAAGTTAATTCGGCCGAATTAACTTGGGTGCGGCCGAATTAACTTGGGTGCTCGGAAGTGGTTATTCCGGGCAAAAGTAGTGTACCGGACCTGTTTGCCGCAGGTGGCAGAAGGTTCCGGCACTAATTAACCTAACTGGTGGAGCTCGGTGCTGCGCGGCGGTGTTCTTGGATTCCCAGGATGCACCACCAAGCAGCAAAAACGTGGCAGTATCGGTTGCATGGAATAATCACGTGACAGAATGAGGTACCAAATGTTGACAAAACAGCAGGTACACAGTCTCGGTGCTCGTCAGGTAAGCATGACGTCAGGTCGTCAACACGATACATCTTGGTCCAGGAGGACAGAATTCATGCAACTGACCAAGCAGCTAACCTGCTCTGATTCTCACCAACGTGGCACGCCGAATAACTTATCCTGGACCAATACGTAACGAAAACGCCGCCACGCTGTCAGCTAGCATGCCCGCCCATTGCAGCTTTGCATGTGCTACCATGGAATCAAGTCCAACCATTGGATTCCAGTAATTGGGATATCCTAACGTCAATGGTGGTGATAAGCCAAGTCTGGATGACCCAGTGGACAGTGGGCTGTCCCACGCCATGTGGACGGTGGTCTGTCCCCAGCATGCCGCGCCATCACCACTACCCTGCATGCCGCGTCATCACCACTACCCCGCGTCATCACCACTACCCCGCATGCCGCGTCATCACCACTACCCCGCATGCCGCGTCATCACCACTACCCCGCATGCCGCGCCATCACCACTACCCCGCATGCCGCGTCATCACCACTACCCCGCATGCCGCGTCATCACCACTACCCCGCATGCCGCGTCATCACCACTACCCCACATGCCGCGTCATCACCACTACCCCGCATGCCGCGTCATCACCACTACCCCGCATGCCGCGTCATCACCACTACCCCGCATGCCGCGCCATCACCACTACCCCGCATGCCGCGCCATCACCACTACCCCGCATGCCGCGCCATTACCACTACCCCGCATGCCGCGCCATTACCACTACCCCGCATGCCGCGCCATTACCACTACCCCGCATGCCGCGCCATTACCACTACCCCGCATGCCGCGCCATCACCACTACCCCGCATGCCGCGCCATTACCACTACCCCGCATGCCGCGCCATCACCACTACCCCGCATGCCGCGCCATCACCACTACCCCGCATGCCGCGCCATTACCACTACCCCGCATGCCGCGTCATCACCACTACCCCGCATGCCGCGCCATTACCACTACCCCGCATGCCGCGCCATCACCACTACCCCGCATGCCGCGCCATTACCACTACCCCGCATGCCGCGCCATCACCACTACCCCGCATGCCGCGCCATTACCACTACCCCGCATGCCGCGCCATTACCACTACCCCGCATGCCGCGCCATTACCACTACCCCGCGCCATTACCACTACCCCGCATGCCGCGCCATTACCACTACCCCGCATGCCGCGCCATTACCACTACCCCGCATGCCGCGCCATCACCACTACCCCGCATGCCGCGCCATTACCACTACCCCGCATGCCGCGCCATTACCACTACCCCGCATGCCGCGCCATCACCACTACCCCGCATGCCGCGCCATTACCACTACCCCGCATGCCGCGCCATTACCACTACCCCGCATGCCGCGCCATCACCACTACCCCGCATGCCGCGCCATCACCACTACCCCGCATGCCGCGCCATTACCACTACCCCGCATGCCGCGCCATCACCACTACCCCGCATGCCGCGCCATTACCACTACCCCGCATGCCGCGCCATTACCACTACCCCGCATGCCGCGTCATCACCACTACCCCGCATGCCGCGCCATCACCACTACCCCGCATGCCGCGCCATCACCACTACCCCGCATGCCGCGCCATCACCACTACCCCGCATGCCGCGTCATCACCACTACCCCGCATGCCGCGCCATCACCACTACCCCGCATGCCGCGCCATTACCACTACCCCGCATGCCGCGCCATCACCACTACCCCGCATGCCGCGCCATCACCACTACCCCGCATGCCGCGTCATCACCACTACCCCGCATGCCGCGCCATCACCACTACCCCGCATGCCGCGTCATCACCACTACCCCGCATGCCGCGTCATCACCACTACCCCGCATGCCGCGTCATCACCACTACCCCGCATGCCGCGTCATCACCACTACCCCGCATGCCGCGTCATCACCACTACCCCGCATGCCGCGTCATCACCACTACCCCGCATGCCGCGTCATCACCACTACCCCGCATGCCGCGCCATTACCACTACCCCGCATGCCGCGCCATTACCACTACCCCGCATGCCGCGCCATACCACTACCCCGCATGCCGCGCCATTACCACTACCCCGCATGCCGCGCCATCACCACTACCCCGCATGCCGCGCCATCACCACTACCCCGCATGCCGCGCCATCACCACTACCCCGCATGCCGCGCCATTACCACTACCCCGCATGCGCGCCATTACCACTACCCCGCATGCCGCGCCATTACCACTACCCCGCATGCCGCGCCATCACCACTACCCCGCATGCCGCGCCATTACCACTACCCCGCATGCCGCGCCATTACCACTACCCCGCATGCCGCGCCATCACCACTACCCCGCATGCCGCGTCATCACCACTACCCCGCATGCCGCGTCATCACCACTACCCCGCATGCCGCGTCATCACCACTACCCCGCATGCCGCGTCATCACCACTACCCCGCATGCCGCGCCATCACCACTACCCCGCATGCCGCGCCATTACCACTACCCCGCATGCCGCGTCATCACCACTACCCCGCATGCCGCGCCATCACCACTACCCCGCATGCCGCGCCATTACCACTACCCCGCATGCCGCGTCATCACCACTACCCCGCATGCCGCGTCATCACCACTACCCCGCATGCCGCGTCATCACCACTACCCCGCATGCCGCGTCATCACCACTACCCCGCATGCCGCGCCATCACCACTACCCCGCATGCCGCGCCATTACCACTACCCCGCATGCCGCGTCATCACCACTACCCCGCATGCCGCGCCATCACCACTACCCCGCATGCCGCGCCATCACCACTACCCCGCATGCCGCGCCATTACCACTACCCCGCATGCCGCGCCATCACCACTACCCCGCATGCCGCGTCATCACCACTACCCCGCATGCCGCGTCATCACCACTACCCCGCATGCCGCGCCATCACCACTACCCCGCATGCCGCGTCATCACCACTACCCCGCATGCCGCGTCATCACCACTACCCCGCATGCCGCGCCATCACCACTACCCCGCATGCCGCGCCATTACCACTACCCCGCATGCCGCGTCATCACCACTACCCCGCATGCCGCGCCATCACCACTACCCCGCATGCCGCGCCATTACCACTACCCCGCATGCCGCGTCATCACCACTACCCCGCATGCCGCGTCATCACCACTACCCCGCATGCCGCGTCATCACCACTACCCCGCATGCCGCGTCATCACCACTACCCCGCATGCCGCGCCATCACCACTACCCCGCATGCCGCGCCATTACCACTACCCCGCATGCCGCGCCATTACCACTACCCCGCATGCCGCGCCATTACCACTACCCCGCATGCCGCGCCATTACCACTACCCCGCATGCCGCGCCATACCACTACCCCGCATGCCGCGCCATCACCACTACCCCGCATGCCGCGCCATTACCACTACCCCGCATGCCGCGCCATCACCACTACCCCGCATGCCGCGTCATCACCACTACCCCGCATGCCGCGCCATCACCACTACCCCGCATGCCGCGTCATCACCACTACCCCGCATGCCGCGCCATCACCACTACCCCGCATGCCGCGCCATTACCACTACCCCGCATGCCGCGCCATCACCACTACCCCGCATGCCGCGCCATTACCACTACCCCGCATGCCGCGCCATTACCACTACCCCGCATGCCGCGCCATTACCACTACCCCGCATGCCGCGCCATTACCACTACCCCGCATGCCGCGCCATTACCACTACCCCGCATGCCGCGCCATTACCACTACCCCGCATGCCGCGCCATTACCACTACCCCGCATGCCGCGCCATTACCACTACCCCGCATGCCGCGCCATCACCACTACCCCGCATGCCGCGTCATCACCACTACCCCGCATGCCGCGTCATCACCACTACCCCGCGCCATCACCACTACCCCGCATGCCGCGCCATCACCACTACCCCGCATGCCGCGTCATTACCACTACCCCGCATGCCGCGCCATCACCACTACCCCGCATGCCGCGTCATCACCACTACCCCGCATGCCGCGTCATCACCACTACCCCGCATGCCGCGCCATCACCACTACCCCGCATGCCGCGCCATTACCACTACCCCGCATGCCGCGCCATTACCACTACCCCGCATGCCGCGTCATCACCACTACCCCGCATGCCGCGCCATCACCACTACCCCGCATGCCGCGCCATTACCACTACCCCGCATGCCGCGCCATTACCACTACCCCGCATGCCGCGCCATCACCACTACCCCGCATGCCGCGTCATCACCACTACCCCGCATGCGCGTCATCACCACTACCCCGCATGCCGCGCCATCACCACTACCCCGCATGCCGCGCCATTACCACTACCCCGCATGCCGCGTCATCACCACTACCCCGCATGCCGCGTCATCACCACTACCCCGCATGCCGCGCCATCACCACTACCCCGCATGCCGCGCCATCACCACTACCCCGCATGCCGCGTCATCACCACTACCCCGCATGCCGCGCCATCACCACTACCCCGCATGCCGCGTCATCACCACTACCCCGCATGCCGCGCCATCACCACTACCCCGCATGCCGCGCCATCACCACTACCCCGCATGCCGCGCCATCACCACTACCCCGCATGCCGCGCCATTACCACTACCCCGCATGCCGCGCCATTACCACTACCCCGCGCCATTACCACTACCCCGCATGCCGCGCCATTACCACTACCCCGCATGCCGCGCCATCACCACTACCCCGCATGCCGCGCCATTACCACTACCCCGCATGCCGCGTCATCACCACTACCCCGCATGCCGCGTCATCACCACTACCCCGCATGCCGCGCCATCACCACTACCCCGCATGCCGCGCCATTACCACTACCCCGCATGCCGCGCCATTACCACTACCCCGCATGCCGCGCCATCACCACTACCCCGCATGCCGCGTCATCACCACTACCCCGCATGCCGCGTCATCACCACTACCCCGCATGCCGCGCCATCACCACTACCCCGCATGCCGCGCCATTACCACTACCCCGCATGCCGCGTCATCACCACTACCCCGCATGCCGCGTCATCACCACTACCCCGCATGCCGCGCCATCACCACTACCCCGCATGCCGCGTCATCACCACTACCCCGCATGCCGCGCCATCACCACTACCCCGCATGCCGCGTCATCACCACTACCCCGCATGCCGCGCCATCACCACTACCCCGCATGCCGCGCCATCACCACTACCCCGCATGCCGCGCCATCACCACTACCCCGCATGCCGCGCCATCACCACTACCCCGCATGCCGCGCCATTACCACTACCCCGCATGCCGCGCCATACCACTACCCCGCATGCCGCGTCATCACCACTACCCCGCATGCCGCGTCATCACCACTACCCCGCATGCCGCGCCATCACCACTACCCCGCATGCCGCGTCATCACCACTACCCCGCATGCCGCGTCATCACCACTACCCCGCATGCCGCGTCATCACCACTACCCCGCATGCCGCGCCATCACCACTACCCCGCATGCCGCGTCATCACCACTACCCCGCATGCCGCGCCATCACCACTACCCCGCATGCCGCGCCATCACCACTACCCCGCATGCCGCGTCATCACCACTACCCCGCATGCCGCGTCATCACCACTACCCCGCATGCCGCGTCATCACCACTACCCCGCATGCCGCGTCATCACCACTACCCCGCATGCCGCGCCATCACCACTACCCCGCATGCCGCGCCATCACCACTACCCCGCATGCCGCGCCATCACCACTACCCCGCATGCCGCGTCATCACCACTACCCCGCGTCATCACCACTACCCCGCATGCCGCGTCATCACCACTACCCCGCATGCCGCGTCATTACCACTACCCCGCATGCCGCGTCATCACCACTACCCCGCATGCCGCGCCATCACCACTACCCCGCATGCCGCGCCATCACCACTACCCCGCATGCCGCGCCATCACCACTACCCCGCATGCCGCGTCATCACCACTACCCCGCATGCCGCGCCATCACCACTACCCCGCATGCCGCGTCATCACCACTACCCCGCATGCCGCGCCATCACCACTACCCCGCATGCCGCGCCATTACCACTACCCCGCATGCCGCGTCATCACCACTACCCCGCATGCCGCGTCATCACCACTACCCCGCATGCCGCGTCATCACCACTACCCCGCATGCCGCGTCATCACCACTACCCCGCATGCCGCGCCATCACCACTACCCCGCATGCCGCGCCATCACCACTACCCCGCATGCCGCGTCATCACCACTACCCCGCATGCCGCGTCATCACCACTACCCCGCATGCCGCGCCATCACCACTACCCCGCATGCCGCGCCATCACCACTACCCCGCATGCCGCGTCATCACCACTACCCCGCATGCCGCGTCATCACCACTACCCCACATGCCGCGTCATCACCACTACCCCGCATGCCGCGTCATCACCACTACCCCGCATGCCGCGTCATCACCACTACCCCGCATGCCGCGTCATCACCACTACCCCGCATGCCGCGCCATCACCACTACCCCGCATGCCGCGCCATCACCACTACCCCGCATGCCGCGTCATCACCACTACCCCGCATGCCGCGTCATCACCACTACCCCGCATGCCGCGTCATCACCACTACCCCGCATGCCGCGTCATCACCACTACCCCGCATGCCGCGTCATCACCACTACCCCGCATGCCGCGTCATCACCACTACCCCGCATGCCGCGTCATCACCACTACCCCGCATGCCGCGTCATCACCACTACCCCGCATGCCGCGTCATCACCACTACCCCGCATGCCGCGTCATCACCACTACCCCGCATGCCGCGTCATCACCACTACCCCGCATGCCGCGTCATCACCACTACCCCGCATGCCGCGTCATCACCACTACCCCGCATGCCGCGTCATCACCACTACCCTGCATGCCGCGTCATCACCACTACCCCGCATGCCGCGTCATCACCGCTACCCCGCATGCCGCGTCATCACCACTACCCCGCATGCCGCGCCATCACCACTACCCCGCATGCCGCGTCATCACCACTACCCCGCATGCCGCGCCATCACCACTACCCCGCATGCCGCGTCATCACCACTACCCCGCATGCCGCGTCATCACCACTACCCCGCATGCCGCGTCATCACCACTACCCCGCATGCCGCGCCATCACCACTACCCCGCATGCCGCGCCATCACCACTACCCCGCATGCCGCGTCATCACCACTACCCCGCATGCCGCGCCATCACCACTACCCCGCATGCCGCGCCATCACCACTACCCCGCATGCCGCGTCATCACCACTACCCCGCATGCCGCGTCATCACCACTACCCCGCATGCCGCGCCATCACCACTACCCCGCATGCCGCGTCATCACCACTACCCCGCATGCCGCGCCATCACCACTACCCCGCATGCCGCGTCATCACCACTACCCCGCATGCCGCGTCATCACCACTACCCCGCATGCCGCGCCATCACCACTACCCCGCATGCCGCGCCATCACCACTACCCCGCATGCCGCGCCATTACCACTACCCCGCATGCCGCGTCATCACCACTACCCCGCATGCCGCGTCATCACCACTACCCCGCATGCCGCGTCATCACCACTACCCCGCATGCCGCGCCATTACCACTACCCCGCATGCCGCGTCATCACCACTACCCCGCATGCCGCGCCATCACCACTACCCCGCGCCATCACCACTACCCCGCATGCCGCGTCATCACCACTACCCCGCATGCCGCGTCATCACCACTACCCCGCATGCCGCGTCATCACCACTACCCCGCATGCCGCGTCATCACCACTACCCCGCATGCCGCGTCATCACCACTACCCCGCATGCTGCGCCATCACCACTACCCCGCATGCCGCGTCATCACCACTACCCCGCATGCCGCGCCATCACCACTACCCCGCATGCCGCGCCATCACCACTACCCCGCATGCCGCGCCATTACCACTACCCCGCATGCCGCGCCATCACCACTACCCCGCATGCCGCGTCATCACCACTACCCCGCATGCCGCGCCATCACCACTACCCCGCATGCCGCGCCATCACCACTACCCCGCATGCCGCGTCATCACCACTACCCCGCATGCCGCGCCATTACCACTACCCCGCATGCCGCGTCATCACCACTACCCCGCATGCCGCGCCATCACCACTACCCCGCATGCCGCGCCATCACCACTACCCCGCATGCCGCGTCATCACCACTACCCCGCATGCCGCGCCATCACCACTACCCCGCGCCATCACCACTACCCCGCATGCCGCGCCATCACCACTACCCCGCATGCCGCGTCATTACCACTACCCCGCATGCCGCGCCATCACCACTACCCCGCATGCCGCGTCATCACCACTACCCCGCATGCCGCGTCATCACCACTACCCCGCATGCCGCGTCATCACCACTACCCCGCATGCCGCGTCATCACCACTACCCCGCATGCCGCGCCATCACCACTACCCCGCATGCCAGCAAGTCATCGGCACGCCCACAGGTCATGTGCTTGCCCGCACAGGTCGTACGCCTGCCCGCACAGGTCATGCGCTTGCCCGCGTGCTACCACCGAACAGGACGTGGGGCACCCACGGGCTAACGGGTGGCTGCTGACGCTCATACCTTGGCCAGCACACTTAAGTTTTCACGTGTCATAAAACAGTACTACACCTTTGCCCCCATCAGGCGCACATGCGGCGCTCCCCCCCTTCCACTCCCCCCTCGTGGCGGCTGCAACGCCGCGTCGAGGTAGGGGAAGGTCGGCCGCGTGTCATTGGCCGACAGCGACTCCTTGGCCACGGTCGCCACGCGGATGACCGGTTGCTGGTTCAGCACCTGGCACATAGTGTTTGTGGGGGCCGGGGGTCATTTTTTTGGGGGGGGAGGGCCGCAGGATAGCATGCAATCATGCGCCATGCACCGTGGCGAGAGGTTTAGTCAAGACATAATCACGCACAGCACAGGGTCGATAGAGCAACCCCGTGGGCCACATGCTCCAGCGGGGTGAGCCCAGGCTACTTTATGACTGTAGCGATAGGCAGGGTTGGCAGGGACTGCAGCGATAGGCAGGGTTGGCAGGGTTGGTGGGGGGTGGGTTGGGTTGTCGGGTTGGTGGGGTTGGTGGGGTTGGCAGGGGTTGGCGGGGTTGGCAGGGGTTGGCCGGGTTGGCGGGGTTGGCGGGGTTGGCGGGGTTGGCGGGGTTGGCGGGGTTGGCGGGGTTTGCGGGTTGGCGGGTCGGCGGGGCTGGCGGGGTTGGTGGAGTTGGTGGGGTTGGTGGGGTTGGTGGGGTTTGCGGGGTTTGCGGGGGTTGGTTGGGTCGGTGGGGTTGGCGGGGTTGGTAGGGTTGGTGGGGTTGGTGGGGTTGGTAGGGTTGGTGGGGTTGGTGGCGTTGGTGGGGTTGGTGGGGTTGGTAGGGTTGGTGGGGTTGGTGGGGTTGGTGGGGTTGGTGGGGTTGGTGGGGTTGGTGGGGTTGGTGGGGTTGGTGGGGTTGGTGGGGTTGGTGGGGTTGGTGATTTGGGTGGGGTTGGTGGGGGTTACGGTGGCTCATGCGCGTGGGATGGGTGGGGTGAGCATGACCGATAATGCACAGTGATGTACAGAGATGGTGCGTGATGCACCGCCACAGCCTTGCACGGCAACCGCATGATGATGCCGTGACGCAGGGAAGGCACTCACCTCCACCGCCCACCCGCTGCCATCCGCCACCCCATTCGACAGGAACAGGAACTTCGCCACGAGGGCAGGCTCCTCGCTCGCCTCCCACTGGCACGCGCCGCCCTCGCACACCTGCGCGAGGCGCCGCACGCGTGTGGCCATCGATGGGGAAACATGCGGCGGGAACCAACGGAGGGGAACAGCAACGGCGGGCAGCGCATGGTGGGCAGAAAATACGCGGGGGTGATGGGTTTAGGGTAATCGCCAGGTGCGAAAAGCAACCCATTACGGGCATGCAGGGAACCCGAGGCAGGGGCAGCGAGCAGTTGCCCGGGGCCGCTTCCTCATGGATGCTAGCGGGGATAAGTTGCCCGCTCCTTGGTAAGGTTAAAATCATCCGGTTCAGGTGCAGGCCGAGGCCACCAGGTGCTGCTGCGCACCTGGGTGGCGTAGGGTTGGGTGTAGTGAACGGCAAAGCAGCAGGGACGACATCGGGTGCGATGCATTGCCCCTAAATGACGTACCGTCATGTACAAGGGAGACGCTAAGGGCAACAGAGGACGTGGGACCCCTCGACAACCTGAGAACCCGCACACCCATGGGAACACCTGCGCGACCTGGCACGAACTGATTAAGACGCGCCACAGGCCTCCACGCATTCCACGGCTGTGGTTTCACAAGCCCTCCACAAGGCCGAAGCAGATGGTCCCACCGCATTGATTGACTGGCGGGTGAGGTCAGCAGACCAGGCATATTGGCTTGTAAAACCAATTGCAGGCTGATACAGCCGCTATGGGGAAAAACTGACCAATTTCATTTGCGTCCGCAACTTGGATGGCGCAGGTGCGACTGGGATTTCCTCAGCATCTCCTCCAAAGCTAATTGAGGCCACGCATGCCAAAAGGTGGCCTAACGCCAAGAGCCTCAGAAAACCCTGCATGAGTTACAGTCTCCAGCACGATGCTAGACGGATGGCGGGGCAGTACGCGCTGCTTCCCCTTGAATCTTCTGGGCTTGGCGTGTCTGGACGCGATCCATTCGTTTGTAACGAACTCTGTGCTACTAAAAGTCTCATGAATCAAGGTGACTCTCTTCTGAGTAACAAAGCGTGGGACGAAGCTTTGCTAGCAATCATGATCCATAGTATCAAGGCAGAATGCTCATGCAGGCAGGCACCCCCACCTTGTCGTGCCCACACCGTTGGTGTGCGATTATGAATTTATCACCCTTGTTCCATGCGACTCGTGAATCCGCGATGTCAGGTAGGTGCACCAGCAAAGGCGAAGGGCCTCCGGGGACACCCTACCAACGCAACCAGCGGCCTCATTTGATATGCATGGCTCAATTTCGTACCTCTGCTGCTGGCCGTTGCGTACCTTCCACAATAAAAAGTGGGAAAGGGTTACCGTAATTGTAAAGCTGCGTGAAGACGAAGAATTTTTCCACCAAATTTGGTTCTCTCAGGGAGAAGAAGGCTGGCAACGCCACGTGTCCTTCACTGCGCCCGCGCATTGAGTTGCCAAGACGTGCCAACCCTTGGGCCAACTGCCAACAGCTGCCAAGCCCAAGATGTGCAGGCCTTCACGTGCGCATAATGCTGCCATACTGTTGAAGAATACGGCCTCTGCGCCGCCGGCCAGTGTCCGGCGTTCACCGGCTGACGGCCGAAGAACTGTTTATTAGGGGTTAGTGTACCTTATAGTGTATCCAAATGGCAGCGTCGATAACTGATACTGTAAGGGTACTTACACGGCCTAATTAACGTTAGTAGTCTTAAATTACTGTGCACTACATGTACATGTACATCCTGAATTGCATGCTCGCAAGATGCAGGCCTGCATCGTTGTCATTTTGTCAACGCGCGCGAGCGCCCCTTCAATTTATAATGACGCTTCAAGGATTTGCCTGATATGAAAACCCTTGCACCCTTGCGTGCATACTTAAGATCGAGCACTTGAGAATGTTGCATGGAGAGCAGTCTCCTCCTATGCCGGGCTTGTTTTACTTGTGCTCATCCTGCTAATCATTTATCAGCAAATTAACATAATGGGTACCAGGCCTGACTCTGCCCATCATATTCTGAAATCTAGCTCTAGCTACAGATCTGAGTCCATAACAAGGGCGCTGGCAGAATGGAATAAATCAATCGACGATGCAAGCAAAAAAGATAAATATGAGCAAATGTGCGCTGACCCGTACGGCTTGCTCAGAGGAGCCAACCACATCTATTGGACTGATGTCAGGTAACTCGTGATTACGGTGGCACTGGTCGGTCCTCGCGAGCAGGGTTGATACTTGATAGTAGTCTTTCAGTTGTGTAATTGGTCCCTTGCATTTCTCTAGTGATTCATATGTATATAACAAAAAATGCTGAGATTTTTTGATGTTAATATTCTATAACCAACTGTATCTGAATCTTTGCAAAATGCCGCAGTGGTGACTGGCGCCTGGGTCGCTATGGAGGTACCAAGGCCTGCCGTGCGTGGCTCATCGGAGATATGCACGCGTATAACTTTGGCGTTCTCGAAGACGCTGCCACGGGGGGGCTTGTGTATGCACCGAACGATTTCGATGAAGCCGTCGTTGGTGATTACCAGTACGACCTGTGGAGACTAGCTGTAAGTGTACCACTTGTTACCCTGTATCCGGGGACGCCTTGAACAAACCCACCAGTTACGACAGCATACTTCAAAAAATTTCTTCGGTAAGACAGTTTCAATTTCAACATACTGTGGAACTCGGCAGTTAGCATTCTAAGTGATTTGAGGAGTTCTTCCTCTGCGGGCTCTCTGACGTCACTTGTTCCTGCCACATCATTTTCTTAGCCTGTATAGACCAAGGCGGAATCATGTGGTTTTGCCAGGTGAAACTTAACCATCCAACGGACGCACTAGGCAGGCACGGTGCCTCCAGGCCACCGATCGCCTGCGCACTCATGGGTTGCGTCTCCCATCCGCTGTGGGGCAACAAGGACCGTTGCAGCGGGTTGTTGATGACGACCAAGGAGCTAAGGTCTGCTGGTAATGGAAGGCCATGGACATCAAGCATGTGTGTGCTCTGCTTGGCAGCGCCGATGATCCACCCACGGGGCCGCGGGTGGCCCCTTGGTTATCCCAGTGACTTTGGGGTGCCTTGCCCTTCACCATGCCCTGCTGTTGCCCATTATCAGTCGCTAATTTGCAGTTGCCTCACCGCAATTTCCTCTGTCCCTCTGAGCAGCACTCGCCACCTGCCGCATAACCCACCACCCGGCACGTCCAACCTCCCCCCCCCCCCCCCACCCCACCCACCCACCCACCCACCCACCCACCACCACCACCACCACCACCACCACCACCACCACCACCACCACCACCACCACCACCACCACCACCACCACCACCACCACCACCACCACCACCACCACCACCACCACCACCACCACCACCACCACCACCACCACCACCACCACCACCACCACCACCACCACCACCACCACCACCACCACCACCACCACCACCACCACCACCACCACCACCACCACCACCACCACCACCACCACCACCACCACCACCACCACCACCACCACCACCACCACCACCACCACCACCACCACCACCACCACCACCACCACCACCACCACCACCACCACCACCACCACCACCACCACCACCACCACCACCACCACCACCACCACCACCACCACCACCACCACCACCACCACCACCACCACCACCACCAGATCAGCGTGGTGCTCATCGCGGAAGCCAACAACAAGGAGGAGCCCTCTGCGGCGCTGCCACGTGGCGCGATCAAAGCGGCAGTGCGCGCGCTGGGAGACGGGTACCTGCAGGTGAGGCACGCAGACAGGCAGGGTGTGGCATAGCCATAAGTTCACGCACACGCCTTCCACGGGCTGGTACTGTTGGGGGTCTGCCAGAGCCACAGTTGCGGTGCTTGCGTGCTGGCAGATGTAACAAGATTAACGTCCGTGAATTATTTCGGGTATGGGAGGGGCGCATGGATTACAGGAACGGGCTCACCGGAGGCTGGATTTGGGACCTCTGTGAGCCCATGTGGCCTTGGCTGGGGTTGCTTCGCGTCACATGTTTGTGCTGTAAATATATTTCCGCCCTGGTCGCTGTTGCCAAATGGGTTGCATCCCTTGTCGCTTTTCTGCTCCATGACGCGAGCTGGGTGCATGCAGCGTCGTCGCGCACGGCCTAACCTGTATCGTTGTTTTTGGCATGCTGTGCCCGTGCCATGGTGTGCGTGTGGGATCGGGCATTGGTCACATCCCCCAGGGTGTCGCCGAGTATGGCCAGCCTAGCCACGCCAAGTTTGCCGTCGCCCGCATGACCGGCCTGCTCTCCGAGTTTGTGTCCGTGGTGGAACGCAAGAGCAGCCACGACAAGATGCTGGGCAAGTGGACGCACCTGCAGGTGGACCCCACAGGGAGCACCGGGCCACCAGGGCGACGACTGGGAGGCGCTGACGGTGCGTTTTGTATCCGCCTGCCTCGTCACGCATGGCTTGAATTTTTTCGCGGGGGGGTGAGGTGTGGGTTTGTTGCTGGTAGCTTGGTCATCAACAGACAGTGTTTGTACTGCATTTGGTTGATGGTTGAACGGATCGCGGTTGGACCCGCGCGGTTGAACCCACGCGTGCCAGTTGTCGGAGGCAGGCTCCTTGCACCGCGTCACAAGGGTAAGCGGGAGCCTAGGGCGGAAGACAGGGCCAGCCGATGGCCGTGGACTCTTGCGTTGCATGGGTCGGCCCCATTTCCTTTGGTGTAGCTGCGCTCGCCTGCAGCAGTTCGTGCATCCAGTGGCACGTGCGTCAGTAAACTTGGAGGGGAGAGTGTGCGCGTGCGCGGAGTGACCAAGGAGGGAGATGCGTCCGTTCTTTCTCAAGGCATGGCGGGACTGCTATATGGATGGCTAGGTCGTAGGACCCGGTAATGCACCTGGTATGCCATCGGTGGCCATTCGTGACCAAGCGCGGGTGCACCGCCTGGTTCGCCATCGGTGGCCATTGGTGACCAAGGCATTGGTGGCCATTCGTGTACAAACCGTGTGGGAGTCTGATCCAGGGGCAACGGGGGGCAAAGTCTTTGGGCTTCTACAATTCTGGTAGGTTGCTTGCTGGCTCCTCAGTTCCTGCGGGTGCATCTGCAAACAGCCTGTACAGGCAACGGCAGCAGACACATTCACACCCACCTTCACGTGACTGGCTGAGGGCCTGCCTGGCGCGCCTTGCACGCACACCGTGTTCCCGCTGGCATGTTTGCACGGCGTGCCTCCACAGGAGTGCCTTTCCATGTTCTAGACTGCACGGGTCCATGCCAGCCACAACTTGGGAAGGGAGCATGACGGCACCACGCCTGCATCCCTTTGGGGCCTGAGTTTTTGCTAGAAACTTTCTGATGGGAGTGGTGCCATGTTAGTTATTGAAAACCCTACCCCCTGGAAGCATCAACCCCCAGAGTGCATGGACTGTGAGGATTGAAGTGGACGCAAACCTCCCCACACCGGCCCCGCACGCCCGCGCTGCAGGCAAGCTGGTTTCTGTCACGGACCCTGCAGTGCGTGAGGCGGTCGAGGCGGCCTTCCCTGGGTACCAGGCCACCCTGGTGGACCCCATGCTGAGAGTGCTCAAGCTGCCCGACGGTGTGGAGGGGAAGGCAGACGGCAGCCACTTCTTTCAGGTACTTGTTTTCTCCCGGTACTTCTTGCTTTCAGGTAATTTTTTTCTGTCGTACCTGTTTCTTCATCTACTTACATCTGTTTGTTTCATGTGCGTACATCTTTCTCTCAGGTACCTGCAGCCTGCCTGGCTAGGTGCCCCAGCGGGTTCATGCTGCCAGGACAAGTGGTCTTCCTGTTTTGGAAGTGATTCCGTGTTTGATGCTTTGACACAACAGTCCATTACCTTCACAGACGGGCACATACGTGACCCCGAAGAAAACGTTGACCTGGTCCTCTCGGCTGTGTACAGTTCCTGCCTTTTCTTCGTCGTCCATGCACGTTCGAGTACGTCCGCATGGCTCGCCCGCTCCCCGCCCCATCCTTCTCTCACACACCTTGTCCCCGCCCCATCCTCCTCTCACCCACGTTGTCCCCCGCCCCATCCTCCTCTCACCCACGTTGTCCGCCGCCCCATCCTCCTCTCACCCACACGTTGTCCGCCGCCCCATCCTCCTCTCACCCACGTTGTCCGCCGCCCCATCCTCCTCTCACCCACGTTGTCCGCCGCCCCATCCTCCTCTCACCCGCGTTGTCTACCGCCCCATCCTCCTCTCACCCACGTTGTCCCCCGCCTCATCCTCCTCTCACCCACGTTGTCCGCCGCCCTCATCCTCCTCTCACCCGCGTTGTCCCCCGCCTCACCCTCCTCTCACCCGCGTTGTCCCCCGCCCCATCCTCCTCTCACCCACGTCGTCCCCCGCCTCATCCTCCTCTCACCCGCGTTGTCCCCCGCCTCATCCTCCTCTCACCCGCGTTGTCCCCCGCCCCATCCTCCTCTCACCCACGCTGCCCCCGCCTCATCCTCCTCTCACCCGCGTTGTCCCCCGCCCCATCCTCCTCTCACCCGCGTTGTCCGCTGCCCCATCCTCCTCTCACCCACGCTGCCCCCGCCTCATCCTCCTCTCACCCGCGTTGTCCCCCGCCCCATCCTCCTCTCACCCGCGTTGTCCGCCGCCCTCATCCTCCTCTCACCCGCGTTATCCCCGCCCCATCCTCCTCTCACCCACGTTGTCCCCCGCCCCATCCTCCTCTCACCCGCGTTGTCTACCGCCCCATCCTCCTCTCACCCGCGTTGTTCCCCGCCCCATCCTCCTCTCACCCGCGTTGTCCCCCGCCCCATCCTCCTCTCACCCACGTTGTTCCCCGCCCCATCCTCCTCTCACCCGCGTTGTCCCCCGCCTCATCCTCCTCTCACCCGCGTTGTCCCCCGCCCCATCCTCCTCTCACCCACGTTGTCCCCCGCCCCATCCTCCTCTCACCCACGTTTTCCCTTGCTCCGCATTCCCCTGCCGGTCCTGTCCTCGGGCGGACGCCTGCTGCGTTGCGGTTGACAGATCCTGGACGTCGCCGAGCGCAAAAAGGCCGGCTGCGGCTCGCTGGGCCTGCCGCGCTACTATGTGCTCATCCAGGGGGAGGGGCCGGGCAAGGAGCGCATACTGGACTTCAAGGCGCAGCCGCGGCCAACGCCCTACTACTTCATGGACGCCGAGGGCCGCGCGCAGTACGAGCAGGCGTTCAAGAACGAGGGAGAGCGCCACATGGCGGGCTACCGCGCGCTGCTGCCCGACGCGGACCCCCTGCTGGGCTGGGCAGTGCTGCGCGGCCACGAGCACGTGTTCTCGGTGCGCGAGCGTCGGCCCACCAAGGCGGCGTTCCCCGCGCTGCTGACAGACGTCAAGGCCAAGAACAAGTACCGCAAGCTGCACGTGCTGTCCAAGGAGAGGTGAGTGGGCACAAGCACCTCAAGGTTGCGTGCTGTCCAAGGAGAGGTGAGTGGGCACAAGTACCGCATGCGGCGCGTGCTTTCCAAGGAAAGGTGGGTGGGCACAAGCACCGCAAGCGGCGCGTGCTGTCCAAGGCAAGGTGGGTGGGCACAAGCACCGCAAGCGGCGCGTGCTGTCCAAGGCAAGGTGGGTGAGCGCAAGCGGCGCGTGCCGTCCAAGGCAAGGTGGGTGAACGCAAGCACCGCAAGCGGCGCGTGCTGTCCAAGGCAAGGTGGGTGGGCACAAGCACCGCAAGCGGCGCGTGCTGTCCAAGGCAAGGTGGGTGGGCACAAGCACCGCAAGCGGCGCGTGCTGTCCAAGGCAAGGTGGGTGAGCGCAAGCACCGCAAGCGGCGCGTGCTGTCCAAGGCAAGGTGGGTGGGCACAAGCACCGCAAGCGGCGCGTGCTGTCCAAGGCAAGGTGGGTGGGCACAAGCACCGCAAGCGGCGCGTGCTGTCCAAGGCAAGGTGGGTGGGCGCAAGCACCGCAAGCGGCGCGTGCTGTCCAAGGCAAGGTGGGTGGGCACAAGCACCGCAAGCGGCGCGTGCTGTCCAAGGCAAGGTGGGTGAGCGCAAGCACCGCAAGCGGCGCGTGCTGTCCAAGGCAAGGTGGGTGAGCGCAAGCACCGCAAGCGGCGCGTGCTGTCCAAGGCAAGGTGGGTGAGCGCAAGCACCGCAAGCGGCGCGTGCCGTCCAAGGCAAGGTGGGTGAGCGCAAGCACCGCAAGCGGCGCGTGCTGTCCAAGGCAAGGTGGGTGAGCGCAAGCACCGCAAGCGGCGCGGGCCGTCCAAGGAACAGTAGGTACTCGCTAGGTCGCGCAGGTGTTGCATGCGTCTGCAGAGGAGCTGTGGAATTTGAAGGGGTTAGACTGTGCCTTTGCTCTTTTCTGTTCGCTACAGTCTTTCCCATTCATGGACTGCTCTCGCCTGCTGTATACCGTAAACCACCCTCTTGATGACTCGGGACCTGGTGCTTTCGTGCATTGCTGTGGTTGTGAAACTGTCATGGGCAGGCTCTGCCAGGTGGCAACCCAGTGGGGCTTCATCCTGGGCTCTGCCCACGCCCACTCGCAGGCGTTCCTCCCCGGGGGTGCGAGCAGCGCGGCTTTGTTCCGATCCGAGCTGCTGCAGCGTGCGGGCGACAGCAGCACCCACCCGCTGCGTAATGGTTTCCTGTCCACGCTGTGGCACGTGGCGGAGCACTACGCGCACCAGGTCGCGGCCGACTGGGAGGTGCTGCGGAGACACACTACGGACAGCTAAGGGGTGGCAATCACAAAGACATGGATGGAGTGGAATGGGCATCTCATTGATCAACACTTAGGTGTACCATCAGCGCTCGGGGTTGCTAGAACCCTGGGTAGAGCCCAGATGACCATGCTTTTTGCACCAGGAAAGTTGCAGTCCGCTGAGAAAGTCCAGTAAATATTCGTGGTAGCTGAAGGTGTTGAAAACGCCAGCGAGCATGCGACACCCCAGGATGATTGGCTATTGCGAGGGCGATGCAGTTGGATGGCTTCGATATATGGTATCATAAGCGCGCTGCAACTAGCAACACTAGCTGTATACTGCATGTGCAGTACAAAGCTACTTAGTGACATTTGCACATGACAGACAGGCGTTGATATCGGTGAGCGCAAGGCTTTTTTCGTTAGTTTTGTAAATCTCTAGTTCTAATCGCATAGTTAATGTACCAACCACTTTGAACATAAAATTTTGTGAGACATCTCTTCTTAAGGGGAGGGGACACCCCTAAAGGGCACTTTTCTGGAAACCATACCTATGCATGTGCTAAAAATCCAATTATGATTGGGGACCATAAATATGATTTAAAAAAATTTTTCCAACCACTTGGGGGGGGTACTAGCCCCCACCAGATGCCGGTTACGCGCTAAAAATAGAAAAAGACGCTACTTTTGGCATATTTTCCCTAGGACAATGGGCAAACATATTTGGACCAAATCATATATTTCCGTATAGTTCCCCCACTTTTGAGAAAGTCTGCCTAATTTTGAGCACAAAACAATGATGTTTAGACACATTGATGGATTTTCCCGCAAAAAGGGTACTTTTTTTCACCAAAAAAAATAAAACAAATCATAAACACATGGAATCATGCCATATCTTATATTTTCAAATACTAGAGAGGGGGGGACATGCAGCCCCAAATTTTCAGGTCATTCTGACAAGCGCAGCCCTATTTGATGGATATTCCTAGATTGCCACCTGTGACGAAGCTAAGGGAGGTTTTAGCTAGTATTTAACCACACTAACACCCCTTTATACATCTAAGCCTCATGAAAACTGGCCAAACCACATACTACCATTCTCTGCACATATGGTACCTCCTATGTTCAAGGTTTGACGCCATTCTGACAAGAACTGCCCAAGTTACAACCATTCCAAGACGGCCACCCATGTAGACGCTACAAGGAAATTAGAGTAACCATTTAGCCACACTAGCACCTCCTTCTTCATCAAAGACATCTGCAAACTGACCAAAGCACACATAATCAACTCTTGCACGCTGACGGCAACGCATGCTCAATGTGGGGGGTCATTGCGACAAGAAATGCTCAAGTTGATGGGTTTCCTATATGACCACATGACAAGGCGCTAAGGACCACTCAGTAAGTTAGTAACCCCACAGTGCCACTTAATATGCCATCCAACATGCACCAAAACCATGCAGAGTATGTTTATAAAGTACAAAGGGGTGGCCACGCACCTCATATGTCTTCATCATCCCTCCAGCATGGCCAGCCTTGTAAATATGTGCATAGCCTTGACGATGGTAGCCCTAACATGCCTAAGCAGCATTTCCTATGTTTCTCCCAGGTTAGAGTGTAAGGTTGATGCCAACCAAGCTAATCAACACAACAACACCTCCTAAACTGTCCTCCCCGGCATGGATGACAAACTGGGACTATGGAGGGCAAGGAACCAAGTAAGAACATGGTATATATAGCTTGCATGCAGTCATGCATGTCAACCATGGTTGGCTCAGCACATTGTAGTCTTGTCACATCATCATAACAAAGGAAAGCTCAAACAACCATTGGTGCCAGCTATCTACATGCAGTCACACAAATGCAATATCTCCAACATCATCATCACTATAACACTTCCATCCCTGCACGATAAAATGCAAAGAAACCATTGGCGGCCCTTCACCGCATGAGCGCTGTGATGCCGCTGCGGCCTGTGAGGAGAGGGTGCGTCACTCTCAAACAACAAGAAGCGTCCATACGCACAACATCCTTGCCAGAACACGTTTTATGAAATGCCTTATACCTTCCCGAAGAGCTATAGGCTGCGACTGAAGCGGCCCTGATCACGACATCAACGAAAACAATCTAAAGCTGCCAGGTATTCGACAACACAACGGCAAGCGACGGCGAGCTAGCTGGCGGAAACTGCCCAAAAAGAACGCAAAAAACCTCGAACGATGAGCTCATAGAAGAAAGCACCGATAGCAGATAACGTTCGCGACAAATCTGTACCTTGCCCTCGTAAATCCCTCGCCCAGGCGCGCAACAACAGCCGTTCTTCCATGGACAGGTCAGACACGCACTGCGCAGGTCTGAACAATTACTTACCGATAATGGCCGAAAATCTGGAAAAAAGCACCAGCTCGGTTTAGAATTCGATGCAACCGATATTAATGCCTGCTTCAAGGTCAGAACAGCCCCCAAAACCGCTACTTTACAGCCGCTATCATGAATTCTATTTCATTCCGCGCGACCAAAAAATTCAGATTACCCCCCATGCCGATGGCATAAAAAAACAACAGCGATATTGTAAACCAGCTGATTTCCGCCACAAACTAACATCATAAACTCATCTCCTTTTAGATTCGAGTAAATTTTTTGCATTTCGCCTGCCCTAGTGTGGTAGTTTCGCCTGAACGCAGTCGCCATGGCCACTTCCGCAAGGGGTGCGCGCACCATGCACGTGAAATTTGTGACCTTCGGCTCCGGCGCGAATTTTTTGGCGCCAAAAAATTCGGGGGTGTCCCGTCCCCTTAAGGGGACGTGGCGCGCCGAATATTTTCCGCGCCAAAAAATTCGCGGTACCGTCCGTACGGTGTATAATGTGTGCCCGGACCGCTCAACACTCGCGGAGGTGGCCATGGCGGCATGCCTATATGCAATATTAATCGATATGGCACGTAAACAGCTAGAAAAAATGCTTGAATTTCGCAGAAGATTAGTTGATGACCTCATTTCATGGCGGAAAGCTTACGGTTTGCAATATCGCTAATTTCTCGAACGGCTACGGGCGCGGGGGTCCAGGATATAATTTCTCTTGCGGATCATGAAATTTAATGCAGGTTTACGGCAGCTATTGTGAGGCAACGTAGGCTCTAAAGACCGATTATGAAGCTTACTTAATGGCGTTGTCGAGTTTGTGCCGAAGCTTCCCGGTTTCTTTTACATTTCCGGCATTCAAGGTAAGAACCTACGCAGGCCTGCGCATGTCGCCTTCGACGTATTCACGGAAGGCGCACCTTCCTTGTTCGCCTGATCAATGGATGATGTCTTTTATTGTTCGAGCTTGCGTGCCAGTTTATGCATGAAACATTTCCACGCAGGCAGGTGCATTGACGTCGGCCTTTTGCCTTTTTTTCGGGCAGTTTCCCTGCAGGAAGCGCTCCATTTCTTTCGGTTGCATCGTCAGATTCCTAGCAGTTTCGTAAAATTTCGTGTAGTTTGTGGCTGGCATGCTAAATGCGCCGAGGTCAAGTTGTTGGTAATGTGTTGACATTTGTTTTCCATAATCCTTTGGACATGAGCTTGCTCAGACGCTTTGTTATGTGCCGGATCTGACACGCCTGTTTTAGTAACGACATCCGGCATGTGCCTAGAGGCTAACAAGCTGGCATCAGCTTCTTAGCAAATTGCCATATTGGAAAGGAAGGTGAGAGTGGTTCTTTTGCTGGCCATACTGCATGAGTGGCATTGCATTAGATAGGTGTTTCCATTGCTTTCCTTGAGCTATAACCATTAACCCTCCTATACTTCCCTGCTATGTGTGCAGCAAGGCAAGCTGGATAGGATGTGAATGATTGGCAGACAACATGTATGATTCGCTGCCAAGTTTGCAGGCTGCAGTTGCCTCTATTGCTTGGGCAGTCTTTCTAAGGTTTTTACACGTATACTTGCTGAGTTCTTGGCATAAATTTACATGGTAACCTTGGGCTGAGCATAGTGTATGCTCTCTTGGTGCGTGTATGCCTAGCGATGGTGTTGCTATGCGCACGCTGGCAAGGCTGGCCATGCTGAGGGCAGGGGAGGGCAGATGAGGTGCCCAGCCTTTTCTTATGTTGTGTGATCGAGTTGGGCATGTTTTTTGGCTTCTTGGATGGAAAACATGATGTCTAGGTGGCCTTATACACAGAAAAACCTCATTTAGCGTATGTTCAGGTTTTAGCACGCAAAACCTTATAACTTGAGCTAGACTTGTCGGAATGACCTGGGACTTGGACCACTGCTGTCCCCCTGTTAGCCGGATTTTCGCTTGATTTTGTGGCCTTATTTGAAGTGTTTATGATACATTTATTCCCAATGTCCGGTAAAAAAAGACCTGTTTTGCGGGAAAATTAATAACTGTTCAAGGTTTTGCCATTTCCATGATGTAAATAGCTCAGCAAGCTACACACTCAGGGAACTACAAATGGTTGATTTTTGGTTGCCAACAAATGTGTGCATTGGCTGGGGCATACCCAGCCCTAATTAGCGTCTTTTTCTATTTATAGCGCAATATTGGCGTATACTTGGGGGTAGTACCCCCAACAAGTGCATGGACAACTCACAAGAGATGTTATTTAGTGCCCGCAATCATATATTTCAGCATTGTGCAAATGAATTTCAAGTGTTATTACCATAGTTCAATTTTTAAGGGTTTTGGGGTGCCACCTCCCCTTATTAATTACTGTATGTACGTGACCCTAGCAACTTGCTGCATGCAATACATGGGGTGCCTCAGCCTCTCCGTGATTTGGAACAAGATGAAGGACAAGGCCAAGTGGGCTCAAGTCATAGAGGACAACGACCCCCCTCCAGTGGGGAAGCGCCCGCGTGTTTGCAAACGCGGGAAGCATGCTAGACAAGACCTCTATAGGGTCGAGGGCACCATAGATATAGTGTTAGATTGTTTTTGTAGATATGTACGTATGTAGTATTAATTAATTAGGAACATAACTCCGTTGTGAGTACATGTAGCACATATCCCTGAGAAGGGGCATATGGCTTTTAATACATTCTGGGCTACTTCCTGCAAGGGTGGGAATGTAAGCTACCCGTGCTCTAGGTGCACCAGGGCACCTGCACCCTCATGATCTATCACGCTATGCCCAGCTAATGGGGAGCATGTCATGTGGGGGAAGATCATCATGCATGGCTATACAAGAGCTAGGGCATGGCTTCTCAACAGAGAGCATCTCTCTGCATAGGCATAGCATGGCTAAATTCTTAATGCAAAATCCATGGGGCATTATAGGCATGGCTTGGCTAAATGCTGAAGGCATCATCCATGGGGGCCATTATGGGCGCACATGCGCGTGGGCCACACGCTAGGCTAAGCCTGACTAATCTACACTACTGGTATACATTCATTGAGAATGATAGATTACGGATCGATCATCGAGGTGAGATAGGCATGCAACATAAGGAAAAACCCGATAACTGGGAGAATAACCCTGAAGAAATTAATAGTAATCTGACACGGACATCCAAGGATCACGCCAGCTGCACAAGGTACAACTAACTATACATCACAAAATTACACGCAGCGACAGCGCTGCCGGCCCACCATGCAGGCCTGGAAGGGATCTAGACCGCATGGGTCGCGA